>JACEII010000127.1:7550-136833 GCA_014332785.1 Antheraea mylitta | reverse complement strand
ATATAGGAGTTGTTGAGGCACGCATGCTTGGTACACATGCATGTTTCAATAACTCATATACGTATATCTAGATAGCTTAGGTTATCTCAGATAGATCGCGATTTTTGCACAAAACAGGCGACAGCCCAAGCCGAGGTGAGCTGTGCACCCTTGAGTTAGTCGCCCAAACATCCCAAATCGGCTGAGTGCCTTTAGCGCTCGCCTCAATAGTACGGTGAAGCTGTGAAGACCATTCCAGGTCAACAGCGTTTTCATTTCGAAAAAAAATAATGAAGAAAGTATAAAAGCATTAAATAACTTTTGCTATACTTCAGTCGTCTTATATGTAAGTAGATAATCCAGGTTTATTTCCAGACCGAAGTGATTTTTTTTTAATCAAATTAATTCGTGTTATAGTCAAGATATGTAACTTTGTGCCGTTTTTGCAGTCTAAATTCTACAATTTTTTTATAGAGTTATACGGTGCATATTATTATCTATCTATTGCACACGGAATCCCTTTCCATTTAAACATAACCCTCAAATATTTTTTTTTAATTTCCATATTGTTCGTTTTGCTCCGAACTTTTTCTATGCCATCTTGTTTAAGATACGAGGTTGCGCATGACACTTCTCTAGTTGAGCTACGAGATTGTATTTTTATATTGTTCAATAAAGAAATAGGTATTTTATTTATAATTTTATAGAGTTATACGATGGTGTTTACTTATTAATTATCCTATTAAAACTTAAAATCGTCAGAATCGAGATATGAGGTTGCTTTAATAAAACATCCAGTTAGACTAATTGGCATTCGGCTATATCTAATCTGTACTAATTGGCACGGAGGCCAATAATTATATACATTTTTATAAAGTCTTTTAACCAATCAAAGATATGTTGAGCTGAAAAATATCAATACGCCATGTACACAGACCTCTATACTACACGACGCTTGCCAGACGCAGGTCGCGCTATCGCTATACGAACGGTCATGCTTACGTAGCATGTCATGAGGGAAAATCAAAACTTCATCTCCTGCCGAAAAATAACGCTTAACGCACCTAAAGAAGTTAACACTTCTTCCAATATCCTGAGAGTAAACTAACTATTTTTTTAATCACAAACGTTTTATATACATCAAGCCACAACATACAACGAATGCGAAACAAACACAGCACATATTAACTTTGAAGAATGAGATTAGTATTATATTTGTATAAGTGACCATCGACAGTACCATTGCAGAGTTCAAATGGGAAGCGTGTACTCACTAGAAGCGTCTGCACATCGATTCTACTTCGAGCAGAAATTCCGGCTCTGCGCCTAAGTGCCGGCAAAGCTCAGTACAAGAGGTGTTATCTCCTCTAATATTCCACTCCATGCATAGATTAAATTGTACACAGACGTGATACACCATACTTATTTGTTTTTCAAAATTAACTTTATACCCCGCTGGTTAGTCCCAGGGTATTTTACTGCATGCTATATTTTTGTGAAAATTTTATATTATTGTCCAAATTTGATATTAACCCTTAAATATGTACTGTTATCAATTGTCTAAATTCCAATTCCGCTTAATTGTATTCAGAAGCCAGAGTGTATGCGTTTCCAAAAGCACGTCAATGACCATAGAAAAATTGCAATTGCTTTTCTGTATTTAATTCGAAAATAATATAAGAATTCCAATATTAATAGATTATATAAATATATGAGAACTTGTTAAATTTTACTAATAAAATCATGCACTTAACGTGTATATTATCCATATGGGCCAGAACAGTAATACAACTAGCTTAGAGAGAACCGGCTCTACTGCAGCTGTAAGAACACTAGGTACTTATGGACAGGTTTTCAGCTTGAGTATAGTAGATTAGAGAGTAGGGTACTGGCAAAAGTTCTATCACCCTGTTATGCTTTCAGGGTACTTGAGGGAATAACATAACCGCGCAAACTGATTATCCAAGTCGTAACTCGATCAGATTTCGTCAACCCTAGAAGAAATCAGATCTGACACGGAATTGGATTGATTTTTATCTTTTCTTTAAACGAGTGATGTCAAATTGTTTTCCTTAAACTATTGCCATGCCACCGCGAAGCACACTTTGAGCTTAATTAAGCCTAAGCTTATTTTATTCTCAAAATAAATTACAAAACTATTTTAAACAGTATTTGCACGTTGCTTGTTTTAAAAATATTCAGCACAAATGGATTGAGGGAGCGATGTTGACTGCGTTACTAAGCGTTTGTACTTTCTATATCTATTTTCTTAAAGACTGTCAACACAAATAGTAAATAAATATTAGCTGCACAAATAATTACACAACTAAACATAACTTACAAACTACCTTGTATTCTGCACAATCGTCAATCGCAGCATGTAAGGAAAGCATCATAGACGCTTAATCAAAGTGTCGCCTCTGCGCGTAACTTAATCGTACTACTGAGTACGCTTATCTCTCATTAGGCGATACAGCTCCACCGTTAAGCCCAGTTATGGATTAATAAAATTCACGATAAATTTTATTGAACAACCCCAGCCTTTCTGATACCGCCGCAGGGTGCGCGGCGCACCGAGGCCTTCTGAGGAATCCAATGAGTTTCATAGATTATTTAAAGTTAGTATTATTTGATGGTTTGTTAGGAAAGTTAAACGACAATAAGCTTAGGGGCTTCTTACTTCTCGGGAGATTAATACTAATTAAACTCAACTTATTTTAATATATAAACTTTTTATTTTTGGAAAAAAATCTTCCAGTAGATTATTACTGCCACTGTCGAATTACAAGTTTCTTGCGATCATTTCTATAAACTAACAAGATGGGGGGCCGTCTTGTTGATGTTTTTGTGGCAAGTCAGAATCCATGCTCCGTGCTATTATTTCCTACCCACTTGTGAACAATAACCTAACTATATTACTTAAAACACCACCAATATCACAAAATATAGGGGCAAATAACTCAACATTATGAATAAAATCCACTATTTGCCATCCCAAGAACCCGCCAAAACTTCCTTTTTATATAATACTAGCTGTACCCGCGGCTCCGCACGCTTTTTTTAAATTGCATTAAAGAATTATAAACTTGTGAGACTATGTACAATTATAGAAAAGCTCTTTAAAAACTATTGTAAGATTAACATTAGATATTAAGATACTAACAGTGTAATTCATAAGGATTATCATAACCAACATATTTGGAACAGTAACTAACCATATATATAACTACCTCAGTGCTCACTTACAATGTACAAAGAACTAATGAAAAAATTACTTAAAAATAAATAATGATATAATGTGACAATATTGTCAATAAGTTTATGGCCTAATATGTTATTAGAAATACCTCTTCTATCTTCAAAATTACTAATAATAATTATTATATTAAATAGTAAACTATGAATGTGGTGACGTCTTGAATCTTGCACATATATTAATCAAGATATAGAATTTTATATACTAAAGCGCGGTAAATACGCACATGTTTACAGTGAACAACATATTTTTGCTAAATTTCATATGGACGAAGTCGTGGGTAACAGCTAGTCTAAAATAGAATAACCTCAATTACTATTTAAAAGGTTCGCTGTCTACCAATGAAAGTCCCGTGAACATCTGTCTAACAGTTTTGGAGAAAGTTTCGTGGGCGAAAACACGGTTAATAGCTATTATAAACAAAAATTACCTAAATTACCTTTATAAAGTCAGCTATCTCCCAGAAGAAGTCTCGTAAAGATTGGTCTAATCGTTAGGGAGATAGCACTACGGGCGGAACCTCGGTTAATAGCTAGTATAAACTAAAATTGTCTAAATTATTTATATAAGGTCAGTTATTTGTCAGTGAAAGTCTCGTGAGGATCTTTTTACCGTTTTGGAGATAGTACTGCGAGCGAAACCACTGTTACCAGCTAGTATAAACTAAAATTGCTTGAATTACTTTTTATAAAATCATCTATCTGCCAATAAAAGTTTCGTGAAGATCAATCTAATCGTTTTGGAGATAATACTGCGAATGAAACCACTGTTAAAAGCTAGTATATAATAAAATTGCTTGAATTACTTTTTATAAGGTCAGCTATCTGCCAATGAAAGTTTCTTGAAGCTCAGTGTAGCCGTTTTAGAAATAGTACTACGGGCGAAGCCACAGTTAACAGCTAGTCTACATTAAAATATACTAAATTACTTTTTATGGTATCCGTTATCTGTTGGTGAAAGTTTTATGAAAATCGGTCCATCCGTTTTGGAGATAGCATTACAGACGAAGCCGCGGTTAACAATTAGTCTAATTTAGAGTAACCTATGTCACCCGCAGTAATTTCAGCTATCTGCTAGTGAAATTCCTGTCAAAATCGGTCCAGCCGTTTCGGAGATTACCCGGAACAAACAGACAGACCGACAAAAATTTTTTTAATTGCATTTTTGTTATCAGTAGCGTGTATACGTTCATACCCAATCAGTGAAAAATTGTTATTTCGCTGTTACATACAGACACTTCATTTTTATTATATGTATAGATATGCATTGATTGTATAAACAATAATAACAAATTTAGAAATGAAATCAGTTTCAAATTTTAATAAAATATTTCTCATCTGACTCAATTATATCTCACTAACCATAAGTCTAATTTTTTTGCTAATTGCACACTAATATAAAGATTTATATTAAAAAAACCAATTTTGTTTACTTTTTATCTTTCTGAATTTAATTGTCACTTGATTTAATTAATTGTATTACATTTAAGAAAATACCGCTACAAATAGACCACCAGCCGACTAGTGACGAATAGTATCTTTAAGAGCGTAATCATGTTCATTAGCTTACCTTAAGAGTATAAATATATTTTATTGACCTTTGTATACAATTTCGTAACCCTGTCCTATGGACCTTAAAACGTTTAGAAGACACTAATTGTACAAATTGTTTATGATTATGAAGTTCTGCATTAGCAGAACTTTACAAAAATGTTTATAGACTCATTTGAGTGTTCCCCTCCACGGAAATCTTTAGTAAAAGGCGAAAGATTTATACGTATTGAAGGGAAACCAGAGTGACGATTGTGACGAAATAACTAACCCATATCAATCCACCGCTGATCTTGACACCGTGTTTCAGATTACTCAAGCGTTTAAACAGCGCCATCTATTGATTATGAGTCTTATTTTCTTGATAAATCATGGCGTGTGATTTTATAACTTTTAATAAATTAATAGACATAATCTATTTCTACAATGGTGATTTATATAATTATATTGAAGCAAATAGCATATTTTCTTCATTATTATAAGATAATTGCCTTGTACACTTAAAATTAACTACGCATAGATTCAGATATTTCATTTGATATAAACTATTATTGGTTTTGTTCGACTTAATAATATTTATGTATCATAAAAATACCGTAGAACGATAGAAACAGTGTTATTATATCAGAAAACTGGAACGTTTACCATATTGTCGACAAATCCCGGTACGCAAATCACGTGAAATATAATTTAGAAGTAAAAACTACAACTTCAGATAGAAACAAACGAATCACGAATCGTCGTAAGCTATTCGATTTAGTATGTATTGTAATTGGACAATAATTAAATCGTAAAGGTTTTGGGTATAACAATACTCACCCATAAGATCCACTAAATTATATATTATAAATATATATAAATTACTAAAATTCACTATACTCATGTGTTAATATTTTTTTCCAATCACCATACTATATGATAAGAACGCTTGTCTCAAAATTAATAAAAATAAAAAATATAACAACAGCATATTATACAATCTATAAGAAAATTTGAAAGAATGCCGGCGTAGTAAAAAAAAATCAAACGACATAATAATCGATCTATTTATGTATACAAGAATATATGTTAGTACGTTTAAGATTAATAGACTACAATATAAAACTACAATTTCACCAAACATCGTAAAAATCGATATATTTAGCTGACTTTTAATGTAGATTTTTATACTATACTACTATAAATCGCCGCTAGATGGCGATATGACATATGTTACTGTTATTCGGTTCTACATTGTAATTTAAAGCGAAGTCGCTGGCGAATACTGGTACAATAACCAAAGATGATACCGTATCTTGTCACCGACAGTATAATTAGGCTAAATTGGAAGATACACATAAAAAACAAAGTTCTCTATTCAATTTGTCGTCTAATTATTGCAAATGAATGAAATTAATTTTCTATTCGGCCTTCTAGAAGACGCTTACGACGAGAGCTGAAAGGCATTGGTTTCTTGTGAAAATTTAGGTTATTTAGGGCATTCATTATTACTAAATGGACATGATTAAATGTGTTATATTTGAAATTGATTAGTAATTTTATTCGGTTTCATTTTAACTGCCCTCGGATCCTGACACCCTGCGCCACATCACACGGCCCGCCTACACTCTTCCTACTCTCTTAGGGTACGACCTGCAGTTTGTACAGTATATGGATACTGCTAGTTTATTTTAAAGCTTTCTTCTATCTATCTGTATATAACTCAAAAATTGCTCTATGAAATTTTGTACATGAGAAATATGTGTTTTTCTATACATTCCAATGATATGTGTACACACAGACTTTATTCTATAAGTAAAATGGTATGAGAATTTTTACCGATATATTCAGAAATCATAAAATATAAGAATAAAAATATAATAGAGATTATGTGCACCAAATGTAGATTATATGAAAAATATTTTTGAGATAACTGTGCCCGTAACTCCATCAATATTATGTAAAAAAAAAATCTAATAAAATCATCTGAATATATTAAATCCATTTACTTATCTACTCTTCTATCGTACTTAAGTCGCGTTGTCATGAAAATGACAATAACTTTGAATAGAGTTAGCCGATTTTAATGAAACCAAGACTAAATGTTACTCGAGGATATGCTTTTTGATTTCTCAGAAATGATTGAAATATATTTTATAACTTATTGCAAAACACCTGCAATATTTTGTTTTTTATTGAAGCACGACAAAGTGACTTCACTATGCCTGATGGTAAGCATAGTACAATCCAAAAACAGTGGCGACCACCGAGAGACAGATCATCCATCGTCGGTCGCCGCTGTCATGCCGGCCATAATGGCGAAAGTCACCCGGTACTGGATATGCACAGGCTGATCCCGAAACGCGACGCGCAAAAGCGAGTCACTATGATGGGCTATTTCGCCATATGCATGGTGGTTGCGACCCAGTCGGGCTGTAAAACCCTACCACCCCGCTATCGCCATTGCCTCGTTCGTTGATCAGCAGGGTGCACCACGTGCAGGTGAGGTTGGCTTGGGAGTCTCGAGTCTTAAGATGTTACTCGACACCCCTTACACCCCTATTTTTTTTATATAAATGTAATAAGTACGAGCACGTTAGATTTACATTCTTATTATAGTATAGATATTTGATTAAAGAGACGAGTAAATTGCTCGTGAGTCTGGGTCTTCTCAATATTTATGTCTTAATCATACCATAATAGAGTCAATAAATAATGCCAAATATTCGAACATAAAAACTATTGAAACTTGAGCTATTTAACGTTTCGCATGAATTCGATTTTTTATTAGATAACAGCTGCTCGCGTCTTTATTTGCGTTTTTCAAAATCAAGAATACTTAGTCAACTTAGACCCTGACAAGGCGCTTAAAAACGTCAAAGTTCGTAAACGTAAAAATCGGTTCCGGCAAACAACACACTTATCGATAAGAACCGGCACCAGATCTCGATCTGGTTTGTCATTTTATTACACATATTTTTACAAACATAGTCAAATTAATTTTTGGTAGACACAGAGAGGGGCGTCATTTCCAGACATCACCATCGATCACATATTGTTCCACTCCATAATCCACTTTAGACATTAAAACCCGTTTGACATAGTGCTTGAACTCACTATCCGATAAATTGATACTGTACCTTGGGACTTCGTTATAAAAGCTAACAATATTTTTTTTGTATATGTATTGTTAGCCACTCCCCGTGTTATTGACTGACTAATGACTGTATGGAGGGTGTTGCTGATGCCCTAAAACGCCATTGGTCAACGTTATCGGCCGTTCGTGACTCAACTGAATGCTATATAAGGTGAGTCTGTCGAGTCATCGGGGCATAGTAGTCCGGTGAAGCTGTTAATTATTCATAAAAAGATGTGTTATATCTGTATAGATTACGACGAGAACACACCGATGAAGCTGTTAAGACTTTGCGATGTCAATAGCGTAGTCAGTTCGAAAAAAAAAGTCATCGGAGCATTCTGTCGGAGAGCATTCTCTCTCATATAATTACGATACGAGTAATAGTTCATGGTAACTATGTTTAGTGTTGTATTTCTGTATTTGATTGTTCTTGGTAGACTGGACCTGACATGTCTCGATATGTCTGAGGATCTGGTCTTGACCTGACCTGTCCTAACATGTCGGAAGAGCTGGCCTGTGTGACCTGACATATCGGAGGAGCTAGTCTCTGACATATCGGAGGAACTGGTCTCTGACACATCGGAGGAGCTGGTCTGTGAAGGATATGGCGAAGCATGAACGTGGCTCATACTTGTGGGGAGCGTCGGCCCATCCGCTTGGAATGCGATATATAGCTGTGTTCAGTAGTATGTTGCTGGATCAGCTGGTTGAAGTTTAAACGTTTTTATTTTATTTTTTTGATCGATTTCATTGATTCCGCTAAAAATATTTATAAATACTATTTAATTACATTTTTGTTTATTTCTAATTATTTATAAAGTTCACGTCAAAATCACTCTCATACGTTACAGATTCTTTGATCTTATTTGAAACTTATCGCTACATTTTTGCCGATTTAAAAATATAAATGTGTTATTCTGATTTATAAGCGTCAACGTCTGAAGTTTCATTAGAATCCATTGAATAGTTTTTGCGTGAAAGAGTAATATCTATCCATCTTCGCAAAGTTTCTAATTTATAATATTAATATGGCTGGCAAGTTGGCGATGCACGAGTTTTTTTATGCCGTAATAAATTTTGACTTATGTTATTTTATTAAAGTAATTTAAGGTTTTTCAAAGTTACGAATAACTTGAATATTCTCGCTATTTATATGGAATTTCGTATAAAAACATTACCAAATCTATATACAGAAGTACAGATTTTTTATATAGATTATATTGCTATTACTCTTATTACATTATTACATTATATTACACTTCTTCGCCATAAAAACTTTAACTATGCCAAATTTCAAGTTCACCCGTTTACTCAGTTCGTTTAAAAAGGGGTACAAAGTTTTTGCTTCACGTATTAATATATAGATAATACGGATGTAAATATAACGTATATGTACTTTTTAGATTTTTCTGAAAAAAACTGTTGCAGGTATCTTTAAATAAGTAATGATATATTATTCAATAAAATAAATCTCAATAATTTTTAGAAATGTCTGTCTCTCTATGGGTATGTTACGACCCACACCACTCCTAAAGTACAGCGTTTTCGATAAACCCTCACCAAGTAATCATAGCCTCGAGTAACATTTAGTCTTTGTTTAATGAAAATCAGTTCACTCTATCAAAATTTATTGTAATTTTAACAACGACGCAACTTAAGTACGAGAAAAAAGTAGTAATTTTATTAGTCACTTTTAGTCCGGTGAAGCTGTTAAGACCGTGCTGGGTCAATAGCGTAGTCATTTCGAAAAAAAAAAAATTAGTCACTGTTTTTTTATTACGTTCCACGCGGACGAAGTCGCGGGCACAACTAGTCTAGATTAAAATTACCCTATATTCTTTTGTGACCCTGACTTGTAAGTAGAAGTCTATGATGATCGGTTAGCGCATGAAAGCGTTACAAACAAATACACTTTCGCATTTATAACACACGTTTAGGACTAGTTAGAATATTAAACGATTTTAAAATTATGACAACTGTACTTAAACCCGTACGAGTTATGTCGACGATAAGCACAAGGTTATAAAACGTGCTATAAACTCGACTATTCATATGTGTATACTAAATACCCGAAACTTTCCAACTATAATTTACCCGTTTTATAACCTAAGCCATTAGAACATGGCGAAACGGTAAAAATAACCGCTAAAAAACGGGTAACGTCGTGTTGCTAATTGCCGGTTTTTTTAACGAAAAATATAATACGTTTTCCCCTTTTAATTTCCTTCCTAGTTTTTGTACCCCTAAATTTATGATCTCCATAAACGTACGTATGTTTAGTTGTTACGGATACTACGTGTGTTTTGACTAGCTTCATTCTTATATAAACGAAAATATTTTAATGTCAGTTTGATTGTCAAGTGTATTTTCGTGGGTGTGTTTTGTGTTTGTATTTTTTTTTTGTATATTCCAGTTTTAGTAAATGGATATTGTGTAAATTTTCTCCGTGATAATTACGTACGTTATAAAGGTAATTAGTGGAATCATACAAAAGTTAGTGACATACAGTTACTCAGTGGCGAATAATAGTTCAGGGAGTAGTATACAGCCTTCATCATGAAAAAAAAAAACAGTCCAGGAGTCATAAGGACTGCCGCCAGAAGTAAAATCTATAAACAATGGCATAACTAAGTTTATTCTTTTTTAATGTTTTAATGAGTCTTAGTCCAAATTATTTAAATTTCAAAATTTGTAAATTGAAGTTATTAACATTATTCTGGTTTTTAAATCTATTGGCACTCCCAGTAATTATTGTAAACAGTTTATTCATTAATCAAACAAATAATGTCCGTACATACATACATACATCTACACAAGTCGCTATACTATGTTTCGTTATTCTGTCGCAAACGCAATACGTCATGAACATGTCGAAATCATCGGTGACACGAACTCATATGTTTATCCCCTACTAAAAATCGCTCAATGCGTCTAAGAAAGTTGCCAGTTCAAAAAACTCAAAAGATAGAGGTGTTGCTGTATCACGGATACGGCCGTTTGTTGTACGTGAATACGTCTCGTATACGTTGGTTACGTTTCGTTGGGCTGCATTCACTTTTTTACGTTGCCGGCACTGCTTAGTTAAGCAACTCGGTCACATGGTGTTTTATTGGTACCATTCCAGTGGTTTTGAGATGCTCTTTCCAACCCTATACGATTTCTGTGTTTGAATTTGACATTTCGACGCTTATAGGCTGACATAATATATTTTTATATCAACACATTATATATACAATCACGATTCTACACTAATATTTTATATATAATCGTTAGATCCATAGACTTCGACAAGAAGTGACGATTGGAGTTTGAACAAACGTCGTAGTTTCACCCAGCTGAAAATTATATTAAATGGAAATCTCAAAACACAGCAAAATGACCTCAAAATAGCGGGTTTCAAAATCGGAGTATTAAAATCTATGTGGTAGAGCCACGCTGGAGCTATTACTGATCAACAGGAATGGGTCGGCCCACTCGAGGCACTACTACCCGACCTACAAAAAAACCGACGTGAAGTAACAGTGTTTGCTTTTTTGTGTTTCGTTCGGTCAGGTCCTTCCCCCTCTCCCCTTTCCTTTCCCCTGTCCTCTACCCCAAACACAGGCTGGCAGCGGCTGACAACGCCCCTGGTGTTGCTAGTGTGTATAAACGGTGGTGATCACTTAACATCAAGTAACCCAGTTGTATATCGCTGTCCAATTTTAAAATTATAGCTATAAAAACGATAGGTATATACAAGTGTCGCACACCGTTGCACTCGTCTCGGTCTGCGCTACACGTTTTTGACTGAAACTTTTTTGATTTCACAATTTACACTTGTAAAAACCTGAAAAAAGCTGAAAAATCGAAGTTTTTGACGAAATTTTTAGTTTTTTTGGCAAATTTTGTCAAATTTTAAGTCTATTTCGGCCTGAATCAGACCGGGAACACCACCTCTCACTCGCCGCACCCGTCGGAGTAGTCGAGAGACGCGCCCGGACCCTGAAAACACAAAATTTCATTAAAATCAAAATTTTCAAAATTTTATCAAAATTATAATTAAACTTACCATTTGGAAATCCAAATCTCATTGCATCCGGTCGGGGGCATCATCCCTCACCCGTCGCACACGTCGGCACCGTCGAGGGACGCTCCCGGGATCTGTAACAGAGAAAAATTAGTAAATTTAACACTTTTTCAGTTTTCCGGAAAATTCCTTCCGAATTTCCCGGAGTTTTCACGTGAGGGGATAGTCCTCGACGTCCCCCACAGGAATCCGTCGAAAAAACTACGAAATTCCGTCGAGAAAATCGTTTTCGGGCCTGCCCACCACACCCTTATTTCCTTCATTGGTAAGGTGGACTTCGATATTAGGGAAAATTAAAGGTTGCTTTTCTTGGATTTTTCGATTTTTGAGGGGTTGATCATAGCGAAAACTACATAAAAACATAACTAACACCCCCCTAAGGGGTCAGGAATTTAAAATACGACTAGAATAAATCTCTTACAAAAAATTTTATACAAATTTAAATATATACAAGTCTGAGACGGACAACACGAAGAAGATACACTATTATAAGGACAGCGATTTATAAAAATATAAATTACAGACATAGAAATTATCGAAGCTTGATTTCGATAGAAATTTTATTTACAAAATATTTACATTTTAGATATATTATTTAGACGTTAACTAGGTCCCTATACACACCTAGTTGAACTTCAATTAGTTACTTACGTGATTGACGATGAGTACCTCGGCGAGCCTGTCTTCGGGTGGAAAACCCGATACACCTAAAGGGAAAACGCAAGACAGTAGAAAGTCGATAGTCTCCGCAACTTCTTCTTTACAATTAAAATCCATAGCATCGGATGTATACCGGGACTCCAAAAACCAACTAAAATTAGCAATTAATATGAAAACCGTGATAAAAGAATCAATTTCGAATAACTTACGGCAACTTTATGAGATTATTCTAAATTTAACTGAAAGAACAGGAATATTAGAAACAGATATTTTAAATATACACTGTCAATACAAAGAAGAGGCTTACCAACGGGAGAAAGCATGCACAGAAAAGATGGTTGAGATGGCTAAAGCACTGGAGAAGACAACAAACAAAGAAAGTAGTACGAAAGAAGATCTAGTTAGTATATTAGAGGAGTTAGAAAGTAAAAGACAAACAAATAGTAATAGTAACATAATATTAGAGAAAACTGAAGAAATCAATAAAGAAATAGTAGAAATTAAGGATAAATTACAAGATTTAAAGAGCAAAGTAGAAAATACGCAGACAAGTGATACAAATAAACTAACACCCCAAAATCAATCTTCTCCAGGAAAAAGGACAAAATTTATTTCTCAATCATTACACTCCATTATTATTTCGTCGCCTTTAGTAGAGGACACGAGCGGGGATGTCCTTGAAAAGATCAGGGTCGCCGTGGACGCTAATACGACGGGGCTGCGGGTAGAGAGAGTTAGGAAAGTCAAAGACCAAAGGGTTGTAGTCGGATGCTGCACCAAGGAGGAGATAGACATGATCGCTAGCAGAATTAAACAGAAGGCCCCTAAACTAAAGGTTGAGGTGGCTAAGAATAAAGACCCACTTATAATAATAAAGGATGTCCTGACTTGTAATAGTGATGAAGATCTTATCAGACTACTAAAGAACCAGAACCAACATCTTCTGAGGGACATTCCTGATGACGAGATAAGAGTCCATGTCAAGTACAGGAGCAAAAATAGGAATCCCCACACCAACCATGTCGTGCTCCAGGTGTCACCGAAAGTGTGGGAGAGGTTGACAACGGCCGGTAAAGTGTATGTGGATCTGCAACGAGTGGCGGTTGAAGACCAATCCCCACTGATCCAGTGTACACGATGCCTGGAGTTCGGCCATGGCAAAAAGGTGTGTAGGGAAACACAGGACCGCTGCAGTCATTGTGGTGGTACACACCACAAAACAGCGTGTCCTGTGTGGAAAGAAGGAGGAATTCCTATATGCAAAAAGGCAAAAATTGACAGATCCGACCACAACGCCTTTGATGAGTCATGTTTCATAAGGAAAAAATGGGATGCGATAGCACGAGCAAGCGTGGCGTACAGTTGAGCATAATATGTATGCTCATGGTAGTTAACAATTATAAATCTAGATAAGGAATAGTGTAAATGTCCACCTTGATTCGTAAAGAATGAAGTTAAACATAAACGCAATACCCGTAATCAGATGTTAAACTCACATATAGAATCAATAAATAGAATAAAAATTATTACTATATAAAACTAATTCGGCCATTCTAACACAAATATAAAACATAAATACAAATATATAAATAAATCAAATCTAAATAAAACAAAAGTACCCAAGATAAAACATTAAAAAACGGTATATCAAACATGAGATAGTATTACATAATGGTAATAACTAATCATCATGATGAAAATATCGGTAAAAATTTTATAAAATAATTAGTAACAATAAATATACAATACTAATTAGAAATAAAATAAAAAGCTATTAAATGTAAACTTGTATAAGAAAAGAAATTTTTGGAATATAAACAATATAATAAATCAAAACACAATTAAGTAACATAAATATAAAAACAATAATCTAAATGAGCTAACTACTATGAAAACTGAAGGCAAAACTAAATAAAAATGCTGCTATCGTTGAAACAAGGAAAGAAAAAAAGTATTATTGCAAAAGATCAAAATGAGAAAAAATTCAAACGATTAAGAAACAAGATCGTCTAACCATGCAATAAATAAATTGGTCATATTAACACGCGGAATAACAAACAAAATATGTAATAAACACAAAGGATCATAAAATTGTACACAAAACATGAGATAGTATTACATAATAGTAATAACTAATCGTCATGACGAGAAATCGGTAAAAACAACATAAAAATATAAAATAAAATAAAATATTAAATTCAGAAAAAGTAAGAAATTTCAGACTTAACAATCACAAGAAATCAATTTAACTCTAATAAATATATAATAAAAATAGCGAAAGACAAAAAGAAAATAAATATTGCAGTCAACGCCAAATTAAATATACAAGGAAAGGAATTAAGAAAAGCAAAAAATGGAACATAATAATGATAAAATGAAAAATCAAAATTAAAAAATTGTTGTCCAATCAAAACTTAAAAAAGGTCTCTGCCTACCCGCGGTAGAGGAAAAGAGTCGACAGGGGGAACATTATCCCCCAGTCACCCAAAAAAAAAAAAAAAAACCCAGTTGTATGTTTATCTCCATTGATATAATATATATATGACATAACGTTAACGTTAAATGAACATTCCCTCTCTTTTACCAAATAGAAAAATATCGCTAAATAATAAACTCAAAGTAACAGCGAGATGTAATTAAGTACTGCGACGTAAAAGAAAATGTTTAAATACTCCATTTCAGCGAAGAAACTCTATGTATTGCATTAAAATCTGCGAGAAGGGAGGCTAAATAAGTGCATTTCCCGAAAGACTTACTGCCACAAAGTTCCATTGAGACAGACAGCCGGCACTGCCAGCTGGAACCATGACTCTGTTATAACACTATACTAATCAGTAAACAGTACGGTAACTTTATTTTATATATGTCAAGTGGCAGTATACTGGTTGACAGTATATAATTACCGTTGCTTGTGGATACGTTCAATTCCTCCTCTTGTAAATGATTTCAATTTTCCGTTGAAACTACGTGTTTAATCTGGATTAATTCAAAAGTTGTAGGGTACAATAGTTCTGGATAAGGCATTCCACAGCTCTACCAAATACAGAGAAAATTTTTAGAAATCCGTTGGAAACGTTCGATACGTTTGAATTATTTTTTTCAAAAATTTAACGTATCATTAGCAATTAATGTATTAAATTTATTAAACTGAATTACATGTATTACGCTCTCAAGCCTTTATTCGATTGTAGGATTGATAGGAACAAAGAAAATGATATTTTTTAAGGTATTATATTGTATGAGTCTAACAATGTGGAAGAAACACTTTGACTGATAAGAATTATTTTTACAACATTACATATAGAAGGCTAACTATAGGCTAACTTAAGTTTACTAATTACTACACAAAACTAATAAAGTTATTATTCCTTTAATATGTCATCTAAACATATTTTGTGTCTCATAGTTTGCAAGGGAATCAAAATAAAACATCATATTAAGAAGATGAATAACCTTAATACCTGCATAAGTGCTAAATAAGCCTGTCATACGCCATTATTTGTATGCTTTGGTAAAGCTTTTATTTTGCATTGATTTTTTTTTTATTCTAGATGACTATTTAAAGGGTGATATCGTTCAATCGTGTGATTTATGATGGTCATATTATTAAACATATAAAATAATAATATAAAAACAAATACTTATAAGCAACAAAGAGATCCTTATTTAATGTTTGTTATAAAACTTTTAATAATATTTAATTAACCATACTTTTGTATATAAAAAATCACACTTAGCTTCAATGAAAAGAATTCAAGGGGTGCTTTTCAAGGTTAATCATTACGTCACTGCTTATTATCGGAATACCACACGCTCCAACATTGGAAAACGGAGCACAGGCCGAGGTGCGAAACGCGGACCGGAGTGCGCCGCACGGCTTAATTCATCACGTCGGTATTTACTACACCAGTTCATTTTGCGTAAATCACTTTATGTTGAGTGGTAGTTTTGCGGTTCTCAAGATAACTAGGTCAAATATTAAGCACATATTTTTTAATTGATTTAGAACCAGGAACGACAACTCCGAACTCCTTTGAATAGCGAGATTATTTAACAATTCAGCCGGTAGATGCAATCTCTTATATTTCTGTGTTCAAATTGTCATATTTTAAGATTCTCTCTGTAATGAAACGGTAAAACAAAAAAAAACTTATACAATAATAATACTATAATCCAATTCGTGTATTTAAATAAAAATTAATTCTTTTTTTCTCCATTGAACATCAATATATAAAAGGTTATATCAATATTTATTGTGTATTCGTAAAATGTGTGATCACCGTACTGTAGCTCTCTATATAATGGCATTAGTAGGTACGACACAATGAACCGAATGGGGACGACAAGAAAAATGTACAGAATGAATTAAAATAAATCGAATCGACATTGAATAGTCGCCTTTCAGGGCTTGTAATGGCTTCGCTGAAGCGGACTCAGTATCTGGTATACTTCAGCATCGTCAGTAACAATATATATTATTACTAGGATTTTTTTCTTTAAGAAATAACAGAACAATTACTACAGCTAGGCCCTTTTTGTACTATTGATTTAGTTTAGGCTATTTCTGGCTCGATTGTTCAGTTTTTCAGGCGAGCTATTCCGACTCCAGAGTTCACGTGGATCGGCTTAGTTATTTTCTTTATCCGTTTTATATTGTCAATTACAATTAATATCAGTCTTTACTGTGTTTCTATTTTTCTACCAACATGTATGGTAAAAAAATCATATTATCACGGAGTATAATTTTTTTTTACTAACTATTCAGTAACCATTTGCAATACCTACTATTGGAAATACTTTCCTTTTATTTTATTTTTTACTTTTCTATCTCACAATACCAATAAATTGCAGTTCCTGTCATTTTTCTTAGTTTAATTATCATAGTAATCTGCAATACCAACACATTTATAATAAAAATTAAATCAGTTGATTTGATTGTTATTGCTTAGAATAGTTTCTTCCGATTAAAAAAAAATCTATGTAATTTAATACTGGTTTTAATTTCTTAACGCTAGTCACATTCTGATTCTTATTAATCCAACAATTACCGATTTTTCTTTTTTTTGTTATTCCAACTTATTTAAACTTAGCTTATTTAATACTAGTTTTAGCTCATTCGTCCTCGTGAAAATTGTTTTGTTTTTCCGTGGAAGCTACATGTTTAATCTAGATTAATTAAAAAGTATAATACTTTGTTCAGTTTAGTCCCTAAGAAGGCGTTTATGAACGTCAAAATGACTACCTGTTCGGACAAACAACCCGCTCATCGTGAAGAATCTGTAAGAAACTCGATCTGGTTTATCTTTTCAACATACATATATTTAAAATAGATTCCACGTTACAATTTCACACCAGGCGGCCCGCATGGTTGTTTGCTACCGACGTAGTATAAAAAAAACAATCACTTTTAGTGGATGCACAGAGATGTGTTCATTCCAGCATCACCAACGTTCACATATTGATCCACGCTATAATAGCTTTTTGACATCAAAACCTACCTGAATCTTGCTTGCTGCTTGCATCATGCTTGAAGTTACAACTCGAACTTTGAACAAAACAATTGTTGACTAACTTTTTTTTATATTATCATGAGTGCTTACATTAAAAATAGTAACGATATGGGATTTAAATAATATTTTGAGTAGGCCTCTATCTGCCAGAAAACTTTACATCAAAATTGGTTACGGCATTTCGAAGATTTGTACAAACAAACGTTTTTTTTTATGCTAACTGACGTATATTGTTGATTTTATGGATCTTTCCAGCTTCACAGAACTACTAAGGCGAGCGATTGAGGCACTCAGTCGAGTGAGCTGGCTAATAGCTAGTAGGCCCTTGCGTATGGGCATTCTTGGTTTGGGCTGTTACTGTAATTTACAACATATTTGCTACGAGATAAATTAACCAAGCTAGTTATTTATTCATAAATTTATTCATTCGATATACATATGTATAGGAAATATGAGATACTTCAATTATATTTAGACATATATTAAGCGTACATTTAAAATGTTCAATATAATAGCGTATAAATAATATCGAATCAGAAACATTTGTCGAGAGCAATAATTTCAAAACTGTACACGTCGGAACAAGGGAAAATCATATTTCCCACAGAAAGTCAATAAGTCTCGGTGGCCGGTCAGCTCTCCAGTGTGCTGTAAACAACTGTGCATCTGTGACAACAACAGCCTTATTCTGATAAACAAATATTACAGAATAAAAAGCAACGAGTCACCATAGAAATCAAAAATACTTCATTCAATTAGACAATCAAAAGACGCGTATAAACATTAAAAGAACCGGCAAGAAATTCGATTGGGTTTAACTGTTACGACCTATGCCGTAACGCGGTCTACAAGCTGCTCTCACCGCCCACGCCTGCACGCGCCTTGACACGTGAGGACTCACCCCGACCACCCTCGCGCGCCTACGCACACGCCCCGCTGGACACTCGGGTTTGAGCCAGCATATTATTAACTTGTCAACTATACACATCTTATACATAAAGATTTTTACCTATACAATAGTAACCAGCAAACATAAACATATAGAGCTACTGAAGCGCAAACATTAACACACATATATATTTTTAGGATATTATACATATACATCTAAAATACATAACACGTTACAATCGTTTTTACTGGACGCATTGAGAGTAGGAAGTAGACAGTATATGTAGTAAGTAGGCCCACTATCTGAGCGAAGATAGTCTTTCGGACTGACTACGCTATTGTTCTGACAGGTCTTTACAGCTTGACCAGACTACAGATTCGCAGTGTCTCGTCATTCGTTGCCTTTAGGACATTCTTGTAGGTGGTAGAGCCCCGCTGAAGCTATTTTTGGTTTCAGCATGAATGGGTCGGCTTCTCCAGGGTAGTACCACCTTTCTCACAGATATGCCTTCCTTATTTGTGTTTCGTTCGGTCGGTGAGAGAGCCGGAGGCCCACGTCCCTTCCTCTTTCCTTCTTTCCCTTTCCTTCCCCTCCCCCTAATCCTATATACAGGCTGGCAATGCACTTGCGACGTCCCTGATGTCGCTAGTGTCTATAGACGGTGATGATCACTTAACATCACGTGACCCACCAGTTCGTTTGCCTCCTTTGATATAAAAAAAGGCATAGCTGACAGTCAACAATAATAAAATACATTAACAGGCTATACTCCGAACCAAGGGTGATTCAGAATGAGGTAAATAGTAGACAGGCATTATTACGAGTCAATAGTACGGAAGTAGGTCAATAGTAACTCCCCCGATATAGTTAATAGCACGGACGCATGGTAATAGTAACTCCTCGATATATATATTTTCTTGATCAGTTACTATATTAAACAGAATAAGACCGCGTGATACGGCGCTCCGTAAACATGATATGTGATAATGTTGTAATGCTGTGGCTCACGACAACGCGCGCCGAGCGCCGCCTTTCTGCCATACATATTTATTGAACATTTGCACCTTTATAATAAATTTAATTCTCGAATGTCGCATACAGCCTTTACATAAAATTGCACATACAATACAATAACTCCGGAAAGTATGAATTAATTTTACTTTTGCACTACACAAATAGGAAAAAGACAAGTCAAACTATATTACGCGTAGTATTTTGGAGAAATGGAAAAATGAGTCCTCTGTTCACATCTAAGTAACAATATGTATGAATATTACGTGTATTATTAAGGTATCTTATGGCAATTACCAATAATCATTTTAGGTCATTATTAGTGTTAAGTATTTTTCAGTTGAATATTTCTTCAAAGCAAAGAAATATAGCTTAAACTGCCTAGTCATACCATGAACTAGAATTACCTTGTTTTGATTCTCAGTTACAACTCTATAAGCTATGTTTATTTTCGTATGTAAATGAAATTTCCAGATTCGTAGTGTACGTAGTCATAAAGAATTCTCAATTAAACAAACACCTTCCAACAAGTCCAGGAAGTCCAACATTATTCAAATATGTAAAACCCGAGCATTAATTGCTTCAAAAATAACCATGTTATTTTTGTAAACGAGATACTTTGTGACGATAGAAATATCAATGCTATTTTTTACATAAACACTAATTAACAGATTTATATGAATAAAAATTTATTTTATTATATAATAGAACAACCTATGAGCTATAATATACTGTGATATTCTATAAACTGTTCAAAATATCATATCATAAGCATGAAGTAAGTAAAAGTTATCATCTATCATTGTGCTCGTTTCACAAATTGTAGTTAGAATAATCCAACAAAGTAGCGAGCTACCCTTGATATGATAAAGCAGATTCAAATACTTTGTCACTCAAATAATTCAATATCCGAACATATTCCCCTTGTCAAGGTATACAATACAAATAAAACCCTGCGGCCGCAAACTGTGGGTCCCGCGGCGCCTCTGACATGTTTGGTCAGGCCGAAACTTGCTTCGACTTGTTTTGATTAAACATAAAGGTATAACAACTCGCACAAAGTTATAACAAGTTACGAATACTTTCATCTCTACCCCTCCAACAGAATTAAACCTTAGCCCTTAGGAGAAATCATACCCGACTATATCATATTCTGTTCATCTGGTACACGATAGTAGTACAAATCATGTGTCTGTTAAAAGTCAAAGAATATTGTAGATAATATTTATTTATTACCGCCTACCATATGGCGCATTTATAATTCTATTTGAATATTGTATTATATGTAAAGAAAATGTCCTATTTTTTCTCATTTTGATTTATTTATCTGTGGTAAAAAAGTCTATGATATAGTGTTGTATAATCTGTGGTGTTTTGTTGTTGTGAAAAAACGTTTATAGAGGGGAGTTTTTGGCGGGATTTTAGTCTGTCATTTAGTGGATTTTATATTTTATTCATAATCCTGTGTTATTTGACTCTATGTCTTGTAATATTGGTGGTATTTTACGTAATAGTTTGGTGATTGTGCATAAGTGAAGTGAATGGGAGATAATACCACTGAGCATGAATTCTGACTGCTATAATAACTCTTTGGAAAGTTGTAACAGACGACCACCATCTTGTCCATTCATTAAAATGATCCTAAGAAACTAGTAATAACATTACCTACTTGACAATGGCAGTAATAAGCTACTAAAAGATAGTTTACTAAAGTAAATAAATTAAAGGTTTATAATACACAGTCCAAATTTGTTATTTGAAATAAGGGAAAATTTAAAAGACGCAGTGATAATTATAGAAAGTAAACTTTGTCATTTCAAATTGTATTTCAGGTAAGATTAAAATCTTAGTTATGAATTTTAATTGTAGTAAGATAAATATTGTTTTCTAAATGTTTATCAGAAACTCAATACTTATATATATATATATATATATATATATATATATATTAATAATAATATATAGTAATACTATTCTATTGAACGAATGTTCATGAGAAACTTTCTCCAAAAACATAAAGTCGCGACACTCTCCACCAGAATAGCTGTTCTAAGTACCTACCGTAGCTTTCTTAATGTAATCTGGTAATATAACTCCATACATAAACCGTTATATCGCATTTCTGCTGCATTAATCTTATCTTCATACTTCTAATGTACCCGAGTTTAATGGCCTTACAGCAATGTACGTACAAATACCATCATTTGCTCTTCACAACGTGCTTTCTGAGGACAATAAAAGTCATTAGAAATTTTAATGATTTTTAAAATTCACAAATTGGTGTTCTCGACTTCATACTGGCGGGAATGTTTTATTTTATGGAAAGTAAATGCCATTCTGGAAGAATTGTAGACCGTGTTTTGTTTTTACTTGTAATATATCATTAACCCTGTGATATTTAGAAGCGATGATGGCTTAATTGATATCGACTTTGGACACCGCTTCGTATGTCAGTTCGAATCATAGCAACTAAGTCGGAGCTTTGTATGTTAACATAATAAGCAAGAGACACTATTGAAGATCCTAATAATATAGTCTGGAAATTAAAAAATGGGGTGTGCTTAGTCATTTTTTTTAATTTGATCCGAACATACAAACATGCAATACACTTTTTTTAAGAGAGGTTTGAAATTCTGATTCGCGAGCTTTTTGTGTGACGAAAAGTGGTGGCAGTAAACACTGTGCCGAAATTAACCAATGTCGGGTGCGGTCAACACTTGGATGGGTGACCGTCTGCGAAAACAACGCGCCTCGTCGGCCGTTTGTTGTATTATTAATAAAAACCCTGTAACACAAAATCTTCTCGTCTTACGACACACCCTGCCCCTTTAATATAGTCTTCGTAAACAGCATTGCTTATAACATATATCTAAACTAAATTTAGATCGAAAATACAAATAAAAAAAAATCACTGGTTTATTAATATCTAATATCAAGACCTGCATCTGATCGGGTAATATTTATAATTATTAATCCCTACGCAGTCAAAGTCGAAAGTAAAAGCTAGTATAAAAGAAGCTATTTAACATTACCCGCCACACTCAAGGTAATTGTATTCATGGTACAATCGCAATTATTTCGAACAGGGGACAATGAAAAAAATATAAAAATGAAACCGCGAGACGTGACTGTTTTGGTGTGATATAAATCCCCATTTCACATTTATGAAAAATTGTGAGCAAAGTCGAAAGTCTTTCGACACTCGTCAACATATAAAATAGAATATTTCCTTAGGACTATTTACTAAATATGTTATAACAATAAATGGTTGTGTCAAAAGGATGCACTTACTTCGGGACGAAGTTTCTTAATGCGGCTCATAGTAAGAATTGATTGGAATCGTCACGTAAGGAAAAAGCGTTATGCGTTGAAATATCTTTCTCCTTTTGTCTCTTTCTTATATGTTAGTGTGTGTGTGTGTGTGTGCGAGAGAATATCAAAATTCAGGCAGACGAACAGCGTGATGCCGGTTATGTAACCACAATACTGGACGAGTGGAAATAAAGATAAAACTTCAGACTTGAAAGTCAGAACAAGGTAAGCCCTAAGGGGTATTTGGTTATTCAGATTGTGAAAAAGGGGATAAAAAATTGTATTAAAAGTAGTCTCTAGTCAGTTATTCGATTATATATATACAAGACTATTAAATTTTGTTGCAGGAAATTATACTATGAAACTGACGTTACTAATTTCTGAAAAACAATTTCAAAATATTTACTAAATAATTATCTTACTACAACTTAGACCCTAATCTTATGTAAACAGCAATTGGAAACGACAATAAGTTTATTTTCCATGACTATCACTTCCTTTTCTACAATTATTTCATTTAAAATAACAAATTCACATATTAATTGATCAAACCAACTATGAGCTAAAAAAGATCGATATTATATGTACAGAAGTAGGTAGTATAGCGGATACTACCCGACGCTCGTCGACGCAAGCACAATACGTCACTAACATGTCGCTGACGTGAACCCGTAAGTGTGTCTCTTACCAAAAATCACTCAACTCTCGCCTAAAGAAGTTTCCACTTCAAAAACTAAGTATACATATAAAAAATATTGATAGATCACGGCTCGTATCTCAAACGGTAGAAGCTTACCATGTTTTAACAGCATATCCGGCAAATGAAGGGACGGTCACGTTTATTAAATTGTTGTAGTAACAGCAACAAGTTATTTAAAATTAAGTTAACCGTGTCGGATTGGCACAAGTTACGAACGGACCCGCTCTTACCCATGAATTATTCATTGAGACCGTATTAGAACAGTTAATACATTAGCAGTAGGGTAAAACTCCTATACAAACTTCGTCTTCTACTTCTTTGGGTAATTTATTGTTAATAATATTCAAGGTAAACTTAATTCCTCTTTATATGCTAAATAGCTTTCCGTTAGCGGTTTCACTTACAATGAATACAAGATTTGTACTGTTTTTTATTGAAATTCAATTAAGTATATCGTTGTGTCTACTATGTACATAATAATCTCAAGCTATATATCGCTTTTTGCGTTTATTTGTATGTGATTTCAGTTCTTCTAGACTACACCATGGACTTTAAGCACTACCTTCATTATTTTTTATTTATCTTAAATAAAATATTTTTGGCAACCAGCGTTTTAGTAGATTATTGCTGTCATTGACGAGTAGGTAATTATATAAGAAATGGGTAAATGGTTCTCCGGCGCTCTCACTGACCAAACGAAACGCAACAATGCAAGCACTGTTACTTCACGTCGGTTTTCTGTGGGAGCGTGGCACTACCCGGGCGAGCCGACCCATTCATGCTGAAACCAAACGTGAGAACTTTTGCGTAAATTTAATTTTTTTTTATACTTTATAAAGGTTTTAAACTAAGTCAAAAAGTCAAAACGTGATTAAATATTGTATATTAAAGAAAAATCATAAAAATATACACTTTGGTGTCTTCACTAACATCGGAGTAACAAAATCAAGCTAAAAATTCAGTAGAAAAAAACATACTTAGACACTGTTAAATGTTTATCTACGACGTAACCGTGCTAGTGCAGAGTATTACACTCCACACGCGGTTAACACGCCCTAACCCTTTAACAATGCATATTTTAATCTCGGATACTGCATCTTTAGTATTCCATTCTCTTGTATTTTTTAAATCGAACAACTGTTTTTGGTTTCCTAGCAAATTACATTAGCATAAGCAAAATATCTTCTGCACTTACATGCCATATAACTATCGTAGAAGGAACGGATATTCGCAATAATATAAGCATAAATATTTCTTTTTATGTATTACGCATAACAATTCCCTTTTAAATTAAGACCTTTGTAATATATCTGTATTTGTAATTACAGAATAGAAATAAATGATAATTATAAATATAAATTCTAATGATGATTATTATTCTGATATGTATTGATAATAAATGCCACTTTTGAGATTAACACCACAGTATCCTCGACGGTTATGTTCAGATGCATAACAGCGGTGTAGGTATTCTCACACGACTTTTATGGACACAAACGTTCAGAACAAAAACCGAAAACGACATCAAAGTAAAACTCCATACAGGTACGACGATAAAATCATCGAAAATTGACAGAAACGAAATAAATATTCATATCGCGATTGTGAAAAGTTAAAAGTCGCAGATTGCGGCGGACGCCATGCATTATTCATTTAATTCGCGCCGCGAACTGCCACTTGCCGCTCGGGCCCTGCGACACGACGCGCGACGCTGCGAATCGACCGTTTGTCATCTATGCTAATGCACGTTTAATGTTATGAATAATAGATGGCGTTGTCTTAAATTTCTATTACGTCGCCTAGGATTTACGTTTCCTATTAAATTTATTGAACCAAACAAGCGACCTAGTCTATCTTACAAGAAAGGCGCTGTTTGTTTTTGAAAAATCGACACCAACAAAATACACAAAATTCACAGTGTACGTAGGCTGCAAAAGAGATTCTTTGTATTATAACATTGCACAAAATCGTAATAAATGATAGAATAACCTATTAAATATGTAAATTTAGTCAATATTATTTGAAATTGCATGTAAAGTAATTTTAATTTAGTACTTTGTTATGGTTATATGAAATCTTTCTTATTTTTCTGCGCTAATTTTGGAAAAAAGCTAAACCGATTTGGCCGTAACATTTATTGACGGACAAGAGACTTTTCTTTTCAAACTATTGTCCACGCTATTTATAATCAAACTTCTCCATAACGGTTAAGTAGTAATGTCAAAATAAAAAAAATAAGTCGAGGCAATCTTACGGACTGCCGACAGAAGTAAAAACTCAAAACAATGAAATAAATCTATTCTCTTTTGAGTTTTCATATTAAATATAGTGTGAAATATTTAAAGTTCAGAATTTTTTTATTGAAATTATTAACATTAGCATGGTTTCCATGTCTATTGGCATTCAAAGCAATAATGTTATAAAGTATATTAGTCTATGAAACGTATGATGAGCTGATAATATCAATATTGCATGTACACAGGCTCCTATACTAGGCATCGCTAATCTGACGCAAGTCGTACAAGCGCAATACAGCCGGTCACGCTAACTAGCGTGTCATGACGCGAAATTATAAATGTATCTCCTACTAAAAGTACCACTCAACGCGCCTGAGAAACTTGTCACTTCAAAAATAAATGGCAGTCCATGAATAATTCAAACAAGCCATATAACATTCTATGAAATAGCGGAACCATGTTCACAAGAACGCCGAGAGAAGAACAGTTTATTCTTAACAAATAACTTATTTTATAATTTTCATCAATTAATCTACATTTAGACGTTCGCTTATCTCTCGAATTATGCAATTTTGAATAGATAGTTGTACAGCTTCGTATACCTATTAAACCCTGTTTATTAGAATATATATGTACTAGCCTCTGCCCGCGACTTCGTTCGCGTGGAATAAATACACTAACACTAACACGCAGCAGTTCTCAGAATGAAAAAACATCCCGATTTTGAAACATTTTTCATCTGTGCTCCGCTACTATTGGTCTTAGTGTGATGATATATAACCTATAACCATCCTCGATGAATGTGCTATAATAATACTGAAAGAATTATTCAAATCGGACCAGTAGTTCAAATCGGACCAGTAGTTCCTGAGATTACCCCCTATAACGTCACAAACTCACAAACTTTACCTCTTTATAATATTAGTATAGATAGATATTCTCAGTATTACGTTATGTATGTAACAATCAAACAACATCAAAAATTATGTATGTATGTACGTACACAAACTACTACCACATATATGTACACATAACATAATAATTAGCACATTCATGTAGATTTAGGTCTATTTGAACTGTTTATTTCTTAAACAAACTTTGTTAATGAACTAAAATCAGTTTGTGAAAGTAATAAATATTCGCTTATGCGTAGTTCGAAATATTTGCGGTACGCTACGCAGTTTTGTACGGGACATGTTTAAACAATAAACTATGCTTAAACTATGGTTTAATATAACCCCACCATTACAAATCTGCACTTCCATACTATTATTATGAAGTTAAAGAAATTGTTTGTATATATTTAATAATGTGTGAACGCACTACTTTCTTAGCCAAAAATAAAATTTAAAAAATGATGAAATCTATACTAATATTATAAAGTATATTAGTATATAGAATAATTCTTTCAGTGTTATATAGCTCATCATCGAGAATGGTTATAGGCTATATATCATCATGCTAAGACCAATAGGAGCAGAGCAAAGATGAAAAATGTTTCAAAATCGGGATGTTTTTCCTTTTGAGAACTGCTGCGTGTTAGTGTTATATCTATTCCACGTGAACAAAGTCGCGAGCAGACGCTAGTTTTAAAACAAAATAGATCTCGGATTCAGTCTAATTTAAAAGTATATTATTTTTTTTATACTCTATTGCCTTTGATCACAATATCGGCTGATGAATGACGGTGTGCTCTGAGATGGTGAACACAATAAACGTAAAGGATCCTGTCTCCCAAATGCAACTATCAAAATGCATGTACAGACACTTGATGACTGATTATGAAGTGGAAACTTAGACGTGTTAAGCGATGTTTTTGGCAGGAAAATGAAATGAATTTATAATTTCGCGTTAGGACATGCTAGTAAACGTGACCAAACGTACTGCGCTTGCACGGTCTGCGTCAAACAGCGACGCGTAGAATAAGAGCCTGTGTACATCGAATATTTATATTTCGTATTGAGATTGTGCAGCCCATCATATATTTGATGAATTATTAACTGTATAATTATTATTCTGAGTACCAATAAAGGTGCAGGAGAGACTGATGATAATAATTTGAATGTACATGTTATTAAATTTAAATAATTCACACTATAATTAAATTTAAAAATTCAATAGAAAAGACAATCATTTCATTACTTTGAGTTTTTCTTCTGTCGGCTATTATAAGTGCCATAACTTTTTTTTAACTTCAAGGTTGTAGCTACAAACACGAGCTCGGCAATAGCCATGCTATAGTTTCGTCACGATGTTTTCCTTTACCGAAAGTCCCTACTTACTGGGAAAATACTCCCTCAGATCATTTACGCTGAGATATAAATAAATAGTATAATATTAGGATTCATAATGAAATAATCAATAAACATAAATAATGTACGTTGAATGTGAGCTGAAAGCACTCAAATACAAATTTAAATCCACACGTATCCGATAATGAATTGAAATGTATTTTAAAATCAACGGATTGCGTTACAAATATAAATGATTATATTTTGAAAATGTAATTACATTAGGGAATACTAATTATAATGGGGTGATAAAACTAATTAGTAATTAAATACTACCGAAGTCACTCTTGAAGTTGCGAATATCTGTTTAGTTGTTCTTTTTTCATACTTAAAATTTTAGTGTTTGGCAACAATCTCATCTAAGGTTAAAAGAGAATGCGGTCTAAGATGTTATTTATAGTTTTCACTTCTGTTGGTAGTCGTTATGACTGTTTCAGCTATTTTTTTTTATTACCTCTGTTAAATGTTATACCACTGCTTAACTCCTTTAGAAAATCGTCATTGAGACAGTATTCTGAATAGTCTATCTGGTAGTAAATGTTTCATCAAAATCGGTTCAGCCGCCTGGAGGATTATGTTGAACACACAAGAGACACTACAATTTTATTTATATGTACCGAATTTCAATCACCTCGTCTAGTTTATAGTTAAGTTTTCAATAGAAATAAAACTTAATATAAAAAGTTAATATAGTACGAAGTTGGATCGACTTCCATACATCAAGCCATTCCCATCAGTAAGCGGTGACGCGTAAAAAATATACTGCACTATTCGATTATCGAGCGAATGTAGTCGAAAACACTACTCATAACACGGTGGCGTTTATAGCTCCTACCGCTATAAACCGCTAGAATAAACAATATACCAGAGTAGACACACTTTTTTTTTTTAACTTTATTTTTGGCAATCAATCCTTCCGATTATTACTGCCATTGTCACGAAGTCAATAATATCACAAGCATCGTGCGATCATTACAATATTAAGCATCGTGTGAATCAATATTCTAACAATATGGTGGATCCCTTGTTAAAACTTTCCAGGGAGTTTTTGTGGCATTTTTTTTTATCGAAGCACGACATAGTGACTGCACTATGCCTGATGTTAAGCATATTAGAATCCAAAAACACCGGCAACCACCGAGAGACAGATTATTCATCGCCGGTTGCCGCTGTCATGCCGGCCATAATGACGAAAGTCACCCGATACTGGATATGCACAGGCTGATCCCGAAACGCGACGCGCAGAAGCGAGTCACTATGACGGGCTTTTTCGCCATATGCATGGTGGTTGCGACCCAGTCGGGCTGTAAAACCCTACCACCCCGCTTTCACCATTGCCTCGTTCGTTATTCAGCAGGGTGCACCACGTGCAGGTGAGGTTGGCTTGGGTGTCTCAAGTCTTAAGATGTTACTCGACACCCCTTACACCCCTGCATTTCGAATTCACTTATGCACAATAAACTAACTATATTACGTAAAACACCACCAATTTTACACAATATAGAGTCAAATAACACAAGATTATGTATATAAAATATAAGACCACTACATTATAGACCAAAATCTCGCCAAAAACTCGAGTACACACGTTTATATCATTTTAGAATTCTTGACAGTTCCTTTCAACAACTCCTCGTCCAGGATTATCACGTGAGCGGTTTAAACCAATCCGATCGTTGGACGGTTGAAGGTGATTGGTGGAAGGATAATATGACAGAGACACGTTAAACATAAAAACAGACAAACGGCAGCTTTGATTCGACTAATTATTATATCAGTAAAATCATATAATGGGGGCGTCCATAAATTACGTGAGGTGTTTTTTTAAATTTTCTGCCCTGGTGAGATGTCGTGAGATTTTATTCAACCCCCTCCCCCATCCCCCAATCTCACGTGAGATTTTTCAAAATGTGAGTTTCTTACGTAAACGCGTTGGATTGTTATTGTAAAAAGAAAAAAAACAAATTTGCTTCGTGCTTTTATTTACGACTAGTTAAGACTAATAATCAATATTGCTGAGAGTTTAATTATAAGTGTAATAAAAATTTAACAATAGAATACTTAAATCGTAACTACTGTAATTAAAAAAAAAGAATACCTACTCTAATTCAGGATTAAATGGACCAAAATAGTATAATTTTTTTTTTTTGTTTCAATGAGAAAAAAAATTGCGTGATATTTGCCGAGACCCCCCTCTCTCCAACGTAATATTAGATGAGATTTGACTCGACCCCCTCCACCCCTTAAACACCTCACGTAATTTATGGACGCCCCCAATACTGATTATATAATGGTATTTTGATGGAAATGACAGACTTCATTTTTAATTGTTTACAAGGAGTATAGGGAATCCTAATTGTTGTAAACTCAAAATGATGGACACATATATAGATATCGACCACGCGGCTATCAGCAACAATTTTAGTGATATAAATGTCATTTGTTTTATTTGAAAGTTATAAATTATGGACATATATGAATTAAAAAAAGAAAGGAAAATGTAACCATTTTATATTATTATGAATTATACGGCTCGTATATTATTAGTTTTGCAGCTTTTATAGATTTAATTCGTAGAAACTGTAGAAATCGTCTCAAATAATACACATAACACAGAAAATTAACTTGTATATAGTTATTTACTATATTATCAGTTTACGACGATTACCGGGATTTTAGGGATGTTAAATAACATCATAAGACTTGAGATACCCAACCCAACCTCACCTGCACGTGGTGCACCCTGCTGATCAACGAACGAGGTAATGGCGATAGCGGGGTGGTAGGACTTAATAGCCCGACTGGGTCACAACCACCATGTACATGGCGAAAAAGCCCATCATAGTGACTTGCTTTTGCGCGTCGCGTTTCGGGATCAGCCTGTGCATATCCAGCTTTTTGCAGGCCGGCATGTTAGTGGCGACTGGCGATGGATAGTGTGTCAATCGGTGGTCGCTATTATTTTTGGATTGCACTGTGCTTACCATCAGGCATAGTTCAGTCATTTTGCCGTGCTACATTAAAAAAAAATGTTATTCTGATTATATTTTGTGTTGTACTTAAATGTGGTGGAATCCCAGAACCAGCCATGACCCTCTAAGTTCTATTCAAAATTCCTACCGCTAGGTATTATATATTCTCAACAATTTCCACCAATCTTACTATTCTGTCATAAATAAACTGTCGGCTCTGGTTTAACCATCACCTGCCTAGTTGTAAAAGTGCTCGAAGCAGGCGGGTGAATTTTTACGATGATTTGCGGCGACTCGGGTAAGTTACGATCTCTACAGAGCCATCTATTGTCTCTGTTGTGTCACTTCAACTCAGGGCACTCGTGTTTTTTAATCATTGACTTGACTCAAATACATCCGAACTTAGGAAGTACAAAATAATAAATAATATATTTTTATATATATTATATAATTCTTGTGCACGTGTATAATATATAACTGAACTAGTCCTAAACGACTAGACAAATTTTGATGAAATTATTTATATGGGTTCAGGAGGATTGAATAATGATTTAAATTCTCAGTTGGACCTGGTAGATGGCGGTGTGGTCTAATACTAAGATTTTTTTTTATTGGAATGCAGAACAGATTTCACAAGGCCCGCTAGTAATTTATAAAAAATACCTTTCCTATCTGTCTCTATATCATCTTATTTCTTTTATACTATAAAACGGATTTTGATACGGTTTTCACTGTCGTTTAGAATTTTAAGTTGAAAGCTGTTAAGACCTTGCTGGGTCAATAGCGTAGTTAGTTCGAGAAGAAAAACAAGTTCGAAGTCAGAACCGAGAGTCAAGCCTAATCTAGGACCTAGCCTACGAGATGTGACTACCGCTTGAAGTCTGAATGAATAGTGGTTTCAATTCTGATTCAATTCACGAGCTGAGTCTCACGATTCCAGGGTGGTGACGAGAGCCCAATTCCTCGTACATGTCGCCCCATGTCGTCTGATGCTGCAGGTGGCCGATGTGTCGCAATCGTTACAAGTAAACGGTGAATTATGTCGCAACTTGGCTGTTACTGTGTGATATGGTGGTATAACAAATACCTAAATATTTTAAAGATTTATTTTTACAACTTTTATCTTATTAAATATTACAAATGATAAAGTTTGTGAGGATGGCTTGATGTACCCAAATTAAATTTTAATATTTCTACCATTTGATATAAATGTCTGCATGCACTGCATAACACAAACTTGTAAGTGATAAATTAATTTTGAAGTCTTTGTATAACCTAACCCCTGTGTTTTGTATGGAAATGTATAAAAACTCGAATATCATTTAATTCGCGTGAAATATTTGAAATACATAACCTGGGATTGCTTGCATTCCACGTGAAAGTATTCCAATAAATAAATTACTAAAATAATGAATTTAAAACGTTCCCTGACTCGACGTGATTATATAATTTCCATAAAAATCCGTGTCAAGCAAACGAGACGAGATTGTTTTCTTATCATTTGCATATATGAGGGTAGATGCGAATAGATAGCTCCCTCCGCTTATTTAGGACGATCAGTTCCCGAGCGAAACGGCTCAATCCGATCCCGGCTTACTGCGCGAGGCGGTGGATTTTTTTTAAAGAGTACAATAACAAAGATTTATTTACTACGAAGTACTCTACTGACATGAAGGGTGCAGCCGCGGATAACTTTTCTTTTTTTATATTTGAAAGGATTAAGGTTATTATTCAATTTAATCCCTTCCCCTACTTTTAACAACCCAACCACGCGCGCTGGTTTTCAGAGCCACAGTTTTACGGTAAACCTTATCAGGGCACCAACTGAAAAGTTCTATCCTATCTTTGCCGTACCGTGAAGCTGTGGAACAATCTCCCCGCTAGTGTGTTCCCTCCTTCGTATAGCATGGGGTCCTCAAGCGTAACGTGAAGAGGCATTTCGGTAGGCCGGCATGTCAGCAACGACCAACGAAGGATGGCGTATCTCTCGGTAGTTACCGTTCTTTTCGGATTGCAATGTGCTTACCATCAAACATAGTGTAGTCACTTTGCCGTGCTACAATAAAGACAACGTGTTTGTGGCCCGTTTAAAAGAACGGTTGAGTACCACTGCTTTTAACTGTCAATACAAAATATGACTCTAATTATGTAATGCAAACAGGCAACAGCCAAGCCGAGGTGTGCCGTGCACCCTTGAGCTGGTTGCCAAAATTCGGCTGAGTGCCTTAAGTGCTCGCCTTAGTAGTCCGGTGAAGCTGTTAAGACCTTACTAGGTCAAAAGCGTAGACATTTCGAAAAAAAAAAAATGTAATACTCTACACAGGTCTAAACAATGTAAAGATCTACGTGAGAATATCTGAACTGAATAGCTATTAGTCTGACAGGTTCATAAAGCTTCAGAAGTTCTGGACGAGCACTCAGCCGAATGACAACTAGCTAAGGGGTGCCAAAGTGGTCAAGCCTCGACTTGGGCTGTTCACTTGAATATTGATACACCGGATTTGAATCGAATTAACAAACCAAGAGAGCTGTGCTAACCAGTGACGTATACGTTAGTGAGACACATTGGTACCTGTATATGTGCAGCTCGAACGGGTACATGTAGTTTTTTTTTAAATATAATTGCAGAAAATGATATGTTATCACGTTGTATATATACGACACAGTCGATGCAGTCAGGATGCCAATAAATACTAAGTAAATACTTTACACTCTTTATTTGGCCAGAGTTCTGGCTTACACTAATATTCACAAAGGAATGCGTAGATAACACTTCCATCTTGCCTTTTATAGGTCGAACTATATAATTTATAAGACGAACTATATAACTCAAACCAATTACCATTTACTTATAATTCTGTTATATGCTTTAAGTAACACAAAGATAATAATGAATGAGCAAATTAATATTATTTACGTACATCAATTCTATATAAAGTCATTGTTATATCACTGAGTAGAGACATCTAGCCCTTTATAGGTCAAACTATTGAAGTCAAAGCAATTACTATTATTATCATAAAACTAATGTTGTGCAAGTAATAAATGAACAATATCAATTCCTATTGAGATGACTCATTGAAATCTATATAATTATAATAATTCTCATTTATGTATCTGTAATAAAATGGCGTTAGTGTTAATGTGTCTCTCTTATATGTTGTCGCTTGGCGCTAGTATCAATGCGTATCTCTAATATGTAGCGCTAGTATCCAGAGTCTTGAATGACGAGCGGTTCCGGAAGTGGGTAGCTAACATATATTAAAAAACAAACAGTATTTAGTTTCCGAAAAACAATTTGGAACGACATAAAAGTTTCCATAGATATCCTTTTATAAAGTTATTTCATTTAAAACAACAAATTCAATTTTTTTATATATACGTCTTTTCACAACATAGACCACAGATTACACAACACTGTATCATAAATCAGCCACAGATAAAGACAATGAAATAACGGAACTACATACACATGTAATTCGGATCTAATGTGATTCTATGTATGTATATTTTAATCAACTATATACGTGCCATTTAATTATGAAGCGATGTTGGCTTAGTTGATAACTTATTCGATAGATTGATTGACGTACGTTCGAATCTTTACAACTAAGTTGTAGCTTTTGGCAAAAGAAATAGGTTTTTTTTCTATGTCTGCCTGGCTAGATACCTTCATGTCGAAAATTTGTCGCGAAACACGTTTGACCCGGCAGTTGCCTCTTAAACCACATCGTCATCAGATGCGTTGTGGTCAAATACTAAATCTATAAGGAATAATAAAACTATTAGTAGGTGGGGTGCAGTGTGTTATGTGTCTACTGAATGCAGTATCACTGTACCGTGCAAGAAGCGTGCTCGAGGACTCAAAGCTGGAGGATTAGACCTAAACGTCATTAATGCTGGTCATCTTTATACGAATGTATCATACAAACATATTTTATTTCAATAGTGTATGGCTAGTTGAATTATTTGACCATGGATGTAGGATTGGATTTATATGACGATATTAACCGTTTCACCATATTTTATAAAGACGTCTAGAACTAATTTAACCCTTATAGGTAATTAATCGTCTCATTAGAACATATAATGAACGGTAAAATTTGAACTTCGTTCTCAGCATATAAAAACTGGAAATGTAACAATAATTAAACATGTTATATAAGCGATGAAAATTAGATTTCGTTCATTTTGATATGTAACGACACATGTACTTGATTATCACAGTTTTATTATAAACTAAATGAAACTAAATGAAAGCAAAGTCAAACTAAGCAATCTATTTTTAATATATCTAGATTTTGATTCTTATTTTGATTCGATTGGAGTATGATTATTGTAAGACTTCGGAACAACGCTGAAGAGATGGGGAATTATGAAAAGCTTTTGGCCTATCGGGCTGTTTGGTTAGGGCCGCCGGCCGGTGAGATGTGGACTTTACTCATCAAATACAATTTGCCGTAGTCTTTTCTTCACTTAAATAGTTTCAAATAGACAATGATGGCTTCGTGATTGTATATTCTACGAATTTTAGTTGATTTTTATATCTGACATCTGCTTTGAACGATCAGATATTGTCTGTTGAATTGAAAATCACTTTATCTTTTAGTATTAGATTTTTTCTGAAGTGATTAATACATTACAAATTACAATTAGTTTTAGTGGATGCACAGAGAGATGCTAATTCCGGATATTATCTTCGTACACATATTGATTCACCCTATTTGACATCTAAACCCGCTTGACATGACGCTCCAACTTACTTCACTCACTATACTATAAATTTTAATTTCAAAACAGTAAAAAACCTTGACCTAAATTGAATTTACAATCAGTTACAAGAATATACAGAAAATCAGACAGACAAAATATATAAAAAAAAAATATAAAAAATAAGACAGGTAGAGCCACGCTGAAGCTACTACTGGTTATAACATGAATGGGTCGGATCACCCGGGGTAGTACCACCCTCTCACAGAAAACCGACGTGGAGTAACATTGCTTGCATTGTTGCGTTTCGTTCGGTCAGTGAGAGTGCCGATGATCACTTAACACCAGGTGTTTGTTCGTTTGCCTCCTATGATATAAAAAAAATAAGACAGTTTTCTATAATAGATTAAAAGTGCAAAAACCAAACAAGTGCCCATTACAAAATGTATACATTTTGCATATCTTACGCCTATAGAAACTAATATAAGAAAATCTTCTGGAACAAAATTGAACAACTATTAACTTGAGTAATGAGCAATTAAGGCAGTGTCAATGGTCAAAAACAGAGTATAAACTTTGGCTTATTCTAAGTACCGGGTAAGTTTAAGTTCGTTGGTTCAGTTTGCAGAGTCCTAAGTAATCAAGGATAAGTATGTACGAGCCGGCCTTGATAAATTTCGTTCCGGGACGCTTAACACGGAAATTTCGCATTAGAATGTAGAAAAATATTTTCTTTGCCTTGGGATAGCTTGGGATATGGTAAACAATAACTCAGAAAAAGCGCAAGAATTAGTAAAATAGATTTTTTTAATTTTAAATACTAGAAACAGCAACAAATGGATCACTGCATGTTACAGGTTCACAAAGACCAAAAACATTCTTTTAGGTAATAGTGTTAGGTTTTATAGCAAAGTCCCAAAGCCCATTACCAATTGGCTAGATTGCGAGTTCAAGCAGCATGTCAAGCGGGTTTTCGTTTCTGAAGGTATATTCTCAATGTATAGGATGGATAAATATGTGAACAATGGTAACGTCTAGAAATGACGCCCCTCTCTGTGCATTCACAAAAAAATGGATGTAGCATTATCTATCTTTTGTAAAAGTATATAACATGAAGAGATAAACCAGTTCAATTTTCTTCATCGATGACTGAATTGTTTTCCGAACCGGTAGCTTTGACGCTCACAAGCGCCTTCTCCGGCCCTAAATTGAATTAAGTATTTATGATTTCGATTTGATTTTCAGTAATAATTTTCGAGAATAGACAATGCCTCTATTGTTTTCCTAGATATGTTTAATCACGAATACATTCCAGAAAAAAAAAACAATGCGTGTACCAGTGTGTACACACAGAGGAAATGAAACTTCTTTACTTATTTGTATTAAATGAAATATATGAGAATGCTCATAAATTATACATTATACGAAGTCCCGTGATATAAACAAATAACTATATTATTAGAACCAGAGAGTCATAAATACATACACCTACACATACACATAAGTACACACCTAAGTTACATCTAAAGCGTAGCGTACATTTTTCCCTACCGTGCCATAAGAACTTTCACTATAATAGCAATGTTACCAGGTCTACACTGTTCTTAGAACATTTAAGGCTATATATTTTTCAAGTCAAACGGTTGGGATTTTCGTAATGTTACTATCAAACGCCTAGAACTTTGTCCATGTATTACGCAAATGAATGTCTGGTTATTTATTTGCTTTCACGTCGTAACTACTCAACCGATCATCGTAAATTTTGTATCCAAAAAAATACTATTCTAGGGGGAGAACAAAACTATATTAAAGCGAGTGAAGTCACGAGCTTTATAATTATTACTGGCATTGTCGTGTAGGTAATAAATAATATTGCAAGTTCTTTGCGACCATTTCAATAAACTATCATAACGGTGGTTTTCTTGTCAGAACTCTGCACGGAGTCTTTGTGGCAAATCAGAATCCATGCCCCATGGTATTATTTCACATCCACTTCACTTGTGCACAATAATCAAACTATATTACGTAAAACACCACCGATATTACGAAATATAAAGCCAAATAACATAATAAAATATAAATGCACTGCACGATATTCCAAAATCCTATCAAAAATTCTCTTATAAGATTAGTCGCCCACAAACATCTAGTGACGTCACTCTTTTTTTAAATCGTTAAAAAAAACCTTCGATCACCTGAATATTAATCTATCGGATTAATTGATCGAGCGACCATCAATTATTCATGACATGATTTTATTTGAACGTTTAAAAGTCGACGGCAACGCCGGTTTCCGGGACGTGTGCTGTGTTTTTTCATTAATTTTATTTTGCGTTGATTGACTTTTCGTCCGATGTTTTACATATCCGTTAATTGCGGAGATCTTTAAGGCTGATAACTTTCACAATTTATTCAATACTAGATCCCCGGTGGTTAAAATTCGACTGAATTTAAATTACCAGAATAAAATACTTGCCATTAATGAATGAATGATATTATAATCCCTCGTTTTACCTTGAAACCTAGCCTAGTGACTCAGTTTTACCGAGGCACTGCGCGTGCAGACTGTATTGTGTATGACACTCTAGACTAAACTCCTCTACTAATATAATTCTATTATAGGCTAAAAAGTGCCTTAAATATATTTTTGGATGACAGTGTCAAGACATTGTTAGGTTTTTTTTTTTATTGTAGCACGACAAAGTGACTGCACTATGCCTGATGGTAAGCATAGTACAATCCAAAAACAGTGGCGACCACCGAGAGACAGATTATCCATCGTCAGTCGCCGCTGACATGCCGGCCAGAATGACGAAAATCACTGGATATGTACAGGCTGATCCCGAAACGCGACGCGCAAAAGCGAGTCACTATGACGGGCTTTTTCGCAATGTACATGGTGGTTGCGACCCAGTCGGACTGTAAAACCCTACCACCCCGCTGTCGCCATTGCCTCGTTCGTTGATCAGTAGGGTGCACCACGTGCAGGTGAGGTTGGCTTGGGTGTCTCAAGTCTTAAGATGTTATTCGACACCCCTTACACCCCAAAACTATTCACACGATTCACACTATTCCGTATGATGCCTTTCGCGGTTCGATATTGCTCCGGTCTCGGTCCAATCAAATTTCGCTGTGTCTACACTACTAGTTTCACAATCAGTCTGTCTCCGGTCTCGATCCATGCTCGACATAGGACGTTTCTCGAAATAATCAGATAAATTTCTAACAATATATAAAATATTTATTGAAAGAGCAAAACAGACAACTATTGTTTTAAAATGTTCACGAAATTTTCACTATATACAGTACAAATGTTATAAATTTCACATATAAAATACTTAATTTTTCAGAATTCCACGACTAATTACTAGCCAAGACTAGAAGAAAACCGTAACGTCTCTTTACACGACTAAACAAATACTAGAGTTGAAGCAAAAACGTATTCACACTGTTGGTACAAGCCATGCCCGGTCCGATCTCGCTCCAGACAAATACTCTTCTCAACCAACCGGTACCGGAGCGAGATCGAATCGGAACTAGAACGATACATAGCATAGTCAGTTCGAAGAAAAAAAATATAGAACGATACGATGGTGTGAATACTCTGACTGTTTCTTGTTTAAGAACACTTTACTGGACCGGGAATGGACACGACTGGAGCTAGAGCAATCCGGAAATGGCCTCATAGTGTGAATCGAGCCTTAATGTAAGAGAGGTAAAGTTTGTGACGTTGTGAAGTCGTAGGGGGTAGGGTAATCTCAGGAACTATTGGTGCGATTTGAAAAATTCTTTCAGTTTTATATAGCTCATTTATCGAGAATGGTTATAGGCTGTATATCAACACGCTAAGACCAATAGTAGCGGAGTACCAATGAAGAATGTTTAAAAATCGGGGTTTTTTTCATCTTGAGAGCTTTCGCGGCGTGTTAGCGTTAGCCCAAAGTAACTATTCCACGCGAACGAAGTCGCGGGCAGAGGCAAGTAAAATATAAGGAAATAATAAGGATAAGATCTAATAAGAATTCGATGTAAATTTTTAATTAAAGAACTTCACTATAATTTTATAGGTCAAAATGAATACAACGTGATTTCTATAGAATACAGTCTAATAAAACCGGTACACACAGTAGTCTGGTAAAGCTGTTAAGACCTTGCTTGGTCAATAGCGTAGACAGTTCAGGAAAAACAAGCACCCTCACATAAGTAACATATGAGAATTATAATCAAATACAGTTATTGTCATACAAAAGAGCATGCGCCATTTACCTCGTAACGTGTTCTTTATATCTCAATAAACAAGGAAGCTTATATTTTTTTTCTCAAAGATACAACAAGTTTTTGTATGACCGTAACATTATTTATTTAACCGTAAACAACACTGGAGTTAAGTACACTTACCTATGTACAGCAGAGCTGTGGGGTTGCCAGCTTAAGACAATATTTAAAAGGGACGTTTTGCAGTTGTACAAGATAATACGTTTTAAAGAGTTTTACAAGATAAAAATAACGAGTAACAATACGAATTATGTTGGAAAACACGTGAATATACAGCGTGAAAATAATATAAACACAAGATTGTTTTAGATTCTTTTATTATAGTTCACACGACGAAGAACAGCAAAGCAAAAAAGGATAGAAGTCGTATATGACATCTCACACGTCAAAATGACGTGATGTTTGCGTTTAGTTACATACTGAACAAGTTATTATTGATAAGCCTTATTGTCTTGTTAACCTACAAATTCTACCATAGATAATTCTAGATAATTTTGAGCACACACTAGCTAAATACTAAAGCGATACAATTACCAATTTCTTACCGGTCGCAAAACTAGTATCTAAAACTATCGAGCATAATTAGTATATATAATAACGTTTTCTTCCTATTACAACATTAATTTCATAGTAATCACAGCCAAGAGTTTCCTAATGAATGGAGATTCATTATATACGAGTAGATCTTGTAGCGCTCCCGAAAGAAATTAAGGATAATTTAAAATATTTCATTTTCTCGAATTGACTACCCTATTGACCTAGCAAGGTTTTCACAGCTTCACCGGACTACATCATTTAATATCGTCCATATATATGTTATCGAAAACAGGTCCTAAATGTTAAAATACACTGGTTTCAGGAAAAGGTCCGATATTTCTAACGAGCAATCAAACTATAAGAAACGTTGAGATGTAAACGATATCAAATATCTCTCCCTATTCTAGTTTCGTTTAAGTATCATTCTTTACACCTGCATTGTCTTATTCCGACAGAAAATTATTGGAACTTGTTAATATTCACAAGAATAAAAAACCTCATCTTCCGTTTCTGGTAAAATCGACATCTATCGGATAATTGGTTAATAGAATACGCCAATTCTGATATAAGATATAGGAGGCCGCCCCCGTATATCTAGTGTAAGCTAAGCGTAAGTTAAGCGTATCTCATTCCGGGATCAGCTGTTTGAGTCGATTAGTGTAATGTACAAAACCCGACTAGATTGTTACTTTTTCGTTTCAAAAAATCAAAGTATCACCGTCCCAAAAGAAGTTTCACTTAAAAAAATACTGAATATTCCAGGAATATTGAAAACTTTGCAACCCTGAATGCGACGTAGCGCCGTCCGGGTCCGGCCCAGCGCATTATTTAGTGAAGCAGTTTACGCGGTAATGGCGACTGTTGTGCCGTAACGAGGCTCGTTGCCGGGCAACATGTGTTATATAACAATGTTATTGAGATGGACCCGTTATAAAATGAGCCAAATATCTGGACCACAACAAATACTTGGTAGTGGTACACCGCGCAGGCCAGCAAACAAACTCAGAATTACGATGGTACTAAATTTGCAGCTTTTGTTTGTATACCATGAATTTTTATATCGATAAGTATATATTTTTAGGTTATTTATAATTATGGCTGTTCTTTGAGTTTCTCGAACATTCTCGTTCACTTCAGACCAATAATGTAGTATCAGTTTTATAACACAGAAACTAAAAAACAATTTTTTTTCTTTTATTAAATAAATGAGAAGTTAATATTGTTCAAAATATTTTTATCATCTTACCAATACATGTAGGTTATTCAGGAAAACACTTTGTACACAAATTATACGAGTACAGACATCACTGTTGTACATAGATGATAAATACATATACACCAGTATACTTTCTCACAAACAGCTGATTACGTATTCGTCCGATTTCGGAGCAGCTCGTCTCGATCCGCACCAGATTAGGCCTCCCACGGCAGCGGCTCAAGTCTAGGTTCAATCCCTCGGTAGGGAGCCCTTGAGTGCGTTGCTTGTGCGATACGGTGACACACAAATATACATCACTGCTACAACACTACACGATCACCCCCACACACGTGCACGCCTACACGCTTACACATGAAAGTGGAGGGGTTTACTTTTTTTTCCCTTATCGAACTGAAAAACTCTCAATTTTCCGATAATAAACATATGGAGGAGTTGTTGAGGCGTGTATGCTTGGTACACATATACGTTTCAACAACTCATTCATATATGAATAGTTAGCTAGGTTAGCTAAGATAGTTCGCGATTTTGCATGCAACAGGCAACAGCCAAGCCGAGGTGTGTCTTGCACCCTTGAGCTGGTTGCCAAAATAAAATCGGCTGAGTGCCTTAAGCGCTCGTCTTAGTAGTCCGGTGAAGCTGTTAAGACCTTGCTGGGTCAATAGCGCAGTTAATTCGAAAAAAAAAAGTCTCGATCCGTGCGAGCTTTGTACAGTCGTATATATATACGTTAAGCGAACGCTCGGCCGAGGTACATGGTAGGCAGAGTGGGGGGTGTTAGGTTTTTTCGTTACGGAATTTTTGGATTCGGTCTCCACGCTCAAGGCCCGCGCTAGAAGCTATGCAATAGCTTAACAGTGATTAGTAAAATCATCAGAATGTATTAAGCCCATTTAGTTATCAACTTTGCTCTCGTACTTACGAGTAAGTCGCGTTAATAATTAAAAGTACAATTACTTATGTTATAACGAACCGATTTTAATGAAACAAATACTACAAGTTACTCGAAAATTGTTTTGTAATTTATAAGGTACTACATAATAAGGTTTATATAATAAATATATCTGTATATTATTATTATATGTATTATATAATTATATAATACATAATAATGTTTTATCATGAACACCGTATTTTAGCAGTGATGCGTCCACACAAATAGACAGACATTTCTACAAATTATTGAAATATATTTTATTACTTATTCCTGGACACATAAACAAATTTCGTTTACAAAAATCTAAATGTACATTACAGTAAAAAGTTAATATGAATGCCTCTACTTTTTTTTATTAGTCGAATAGTTAGTTTTTAATTATATATTTGGCATATTTTCACCAAAAATCAGTGTTTTAGAAGATTATTTATACCAGTTGTAAGTTTACATCTTATTTAATATTTACGGTTAAACGTAAAAAATTACGAGTCCATTGTCATTGAAATAGCGTGTTCCGAAGTCTAAAACAAAGAATGGCTTTGTCTCAGTTTAACATTCACCAGATCTCGAGAAAGTTATTATATTATTTAACAAATTGTCGGTAAACTTTAACCGCATTAATCTTTCAAACTGCGGTCTTATACTTGCGACAATTATCCGACTTACTTGATCACATAAAATTAATAGTCATTACCTTTTCGGTCGTTATTTTATACTCCTATGCTACAATCTTTTACTACAGTTCTTTTTGTATAGGGATACTAGCGGGTTCGGTGAACTTTGTCCCGCCTTGGTAATAAAAAGAATGCTAAAATTCAACCGTACCGCTACTTAACCGGTTTAATTGTGAATCTAAGCCTGTAACAGAGTGGCAACACTAGCGTGCGTCACTCATAGACTTGAGAGTAAAATGGTGGCGCTTTTTCGTGTTAACGATAAGTCAGTTTACTACGTTCTGTAAATCTATAATATAAGAATAAACTAAAGTGTTTCTACGTAAATTGTGTTGTCATTTATTGGTAAACACTACAAAACCATTCTTGAATCCATCTGAACCCTCTCAGAATTCCATAAAAAATTGTCTAGTCGTTCAAAAGAAGTTCAGTCACATCATACGGACAAAAGAATTATATATACCAAATGACTGTTTATAGAGTAGCAATATTTGTTGAGGTCACTCTGCATTCGATTGTCGTTCTAAATCAGCTAACAAAATAGGTGCTTAATATTTGACCTAATTATCTAGAAAAATTCAAAAATTATACACAATCCTCTACGTAGTCTAATTTAAAGCACAATGACAATGAGTGTGTGGTGATCTCACTTTCATTGGAAAGGCAACGTGGGAACGTCGGGAACAAAACAAAAGGGCTTATTGCCCGATTTATTATGGTAACTTATTAACTCCAGGTCGCCCATTGTAGCTCTTGGCACAGATATTTCCACTTAGGCTTATTACTTTATTTTCACGTTTGTAACTATACTTTTGATAGTCTTAGATCAGACTTTAACTTAGTTTTTCTTGGTTGTTTATTAGTATTTGTTTTAATATTATTACTTTATATGTTAAATGTGATCAGTAAGTGTCATATCCTAGAATAATGCGAGTGTCTAACCTTACACCTGGCACATGCAACCGGTGTCATGTCTTAATATCTTCAGAGCATATGTCTCAAAAAGCCTAAAGAAAAGCATGTGTAAGTAAATATCTATCTTCTAATAATGAATACAGAACCAATTTTATCATTTATAAATTATGTAAAAAAAAATTGGTTGCCTGTAAAGTCGGTATACGGGCGAAACTTTTACGTGACAACGACTTTGAGTGGTAAAATAATTTTCGTATAGTAGTCTCTCTCGCTCTTAGGCGGGCTAACCATGCCCGAGTGGAAGGGACGCGTGTCTCTCACTCGCTCTCATTGTGAGCACATAACGTGAGCGGAGCGTAACGCAGTTTCTTGAAGTGTCACCCGGCAAACCGATTTATAAGACGTTGTCACGTCAATAATAAGTTACTTAATATATCAATATAATATGAATAATACTCAAATATTTTAGTTACAGGCTTATCAATGTACATCAAAATTCTTCAATCAACGAATTATAATTACGCGCAACCAAATCGACGTGACTTGTATAACAATTTTTACATAACTGCTAACACTAAAATGAACTTTAAACAACCAAACGCCAAGAAATTAATCTAAATCAGAATCGAGTACTTTAGTTCGTTTCTTTCCGATTTACATGTTATATTTTTGAATAATGCAATTTTAATTGTATAATTTTAATTTTTTTTTTATCGAAGCACGACATAGTGACTGCACTATGCCTGATGTTAAGCATAGTACAATCCAAAAACATCGGCAACCACCGAGAGACAGATTATACATCGCCGGTCGCCGCTGTCATGCCGGCCATAATGACGAAAGTCACCTGGTACTGGATATGCTGATCCCGAAACGCGACGCGCAGAAGCGAGTCACTATGACGGGCTTTTTCGCCATATGCATGGTGGTTGCGACCCAGTCGGGCTGTAAAACTCTACCACCCCGCTTTCGCCATTGCCTTGTTCGTTATTCAGCAGGGTGCACCACGTGCAGGTGAGGTTGGCTTGGGTGTCTCAAGTCTTGAGATGTTACTCGACACCTCTTACACCCCTTACAATTTGAATACCCAATTAAAAAAAGAATACATGTACGATTAGCTTAGAATAGTTTAGCTAGGTCAGATCGGGTTTTTTTTGCGGTAACAGCCTAAGCCGAGATGTGCCGTGCACCTTTGAGCATGTTACCTGAATAAAATCGGCGAGTGTCTTAAACGCTCGCCTTAGTAGTCCGGTGAAGCTTTGAAGGCCTAGTAAGGTCAATAGCGTAGTCAGTTCGAAAAAAAAAAAAAAAAATAGATAATCTAAATAATTTATCTCATGGTACATTAATACATTACACCGATGCTAAATTCGGGTCGCTAAATATTATAATATCCCCGGATATTCAACACCGAAATTATTTTATCCGTGTCTCTATTGTAAAAGCAGGGTGAAGTAATAATTATTGGCATCCCCCTCACCCCCTTATAAAAGACAAGAACCAGGGATCTCGGAGTTGCCGCGACGCTACACCGAACCGCGCCCGCCGCCGGCATACTAGCTCATTGTACGCGAAAATCTAATTTATTTCTATGAATAGAGTGAGCCCTTTTATGTGATATGCTCATTATGGGCCCCGCGAGTACATTTAACAGGGTTGCCAAACAATGAAACTGTTACGCGCAAGTTTATGTTTTCTATTTACGTGTCTATTCATTTAGAACATTCTCGGAATGTTCGGTGATTATTGTGTGTTTTGTTTGGGAAAGGTTTGCTTTCGGGACTCATATATATTACTTAAAAACTTGTCCTTTAACATATACTAATGTTTTTCAATCTAAAGATAATAACCACAGTTTAAATAGGTAGCTTTTTCATGGAAAATACTTGTCAAAACTAGATTACTTAGGAAAGGATTTTTTCTGATTTTAAGTTACTTCTGTCACATTTTTGTAATTTCTGCATAATCTCTATAGAAAAGCATAGTGATATGTTGCTTAGATGATACTCTAAATTGTCCTCTATATCACGATAAGCATCGTATTATTTTCGTATCATAGGCATTTACCCGAAATATTTCGGAACATTATTTGATTTAGGGTATTGAAGGTCGCGAATTGCACGTGTCGGGCAGAAGCCCAGGCCGAAGTGTGCCGTGCACCCTTGAGTTAGTTGCCCAAATAAAATCGGCCGAGTGCCGCAAGCGCTCGCCTTAGTAGTCCGGTGAAGCTGTTAAGACTTTGCTGGGTCAATAGCGTAGTCAGTTCGAAAAAAAAAGGTATTGAAATCTCGTTTTTAATCTCAACTAAATAACAAGAAAATGGGAAATCGATAGTAAACTAGATACCCAAATATAAATTTTAATTTCAATATGTGTATTAGAGTACGGAATACATAATAAATACAATCATTTAGATGAAGTCGCATTTTAAAAACTGAGAACAATATTTATTTAAATAATTTTAAATTCCGCCATATGAGTCGCCGCGCCATATTGGCGTTGGCTGATCTGCCAAGCGCGTTTCGTTTTACCCCTGATCCGGGGTCGCGCGCCAACCGTAATGCGACATGCAATAGATGGACAAAAAATTTTGAAGCGATGGAAAAAGTTTCACCTTAAAATAATGGGTTCATTACAACCGATAGTCACTTTAAACCTGAATACCAGTGCGTATAATATGCCTATCTATTGACAGGTTAGTTGAATGAATATCAAATTAAGATATTCTAACGTCGGTTATCTCCAAATGATATAACTAATTGTTAATCGTTACATTTCTCCTTCTGTCTTGTTGCTGACTTGATTACTAGTTGAAAGGAAACGACACGTAACGTTGTTTTGTATGTGGAGTAAGGTTTTTGTCCTGATTTACGTAAGCTGGCCTGGTGATTATGCTTACACCTTCCTTCGGAAAAGCCTTATGGCCCTGCAGTAGATCTCTTACAAGCTGGTGATAATAATATGATAACATATTTACAAACTTACGAGTACATTGCTGACGTCACTGGTAAGTCTATGTTACGACATATAACATTAACAATGATTCTATATGCATTTCATATTCAATCAATGTAAATGTAGATCCCACCAAAAACTCCACCAACTGTTCAGGATAATAAATGGTGTGTGATAACCCTATAATGAGGTGAGACGCATTAGCGATGAGTGCCTGCAATGAGATGGCTGCGGTAATGTGACAAACTTCAACAACTTTAATATTCTAAAAATAACGCATTTATAAAACTTTTGTTGGAAACTAGACCTTACATCGCTAATCAATATTGTTGATAATCTAAATGAATACAACTGTGGTTGTCTATATTTGTCTAATTTTGCATTACAATTATATATAGAACCAGCTGTGGTCGCGATTTCATCCGCGTGAAACCTGATGAACAGTGACTAATAAAGTCATTTGAATGTATTAAGTCTAATTTCTATCTACTTTTCATTCGTAATTAATTCACATCGTTATTAAAATCATAACAACTTTGATAGACCAAACTGATTTTAATGAATTAAAGACTAAATTTTAGTCGAAGAAATACTTTATGCTTTTCTTGAAAACTTTTTTTATAACGTACTATTAGACTACGATTTTGTAGACTATTGTAGTATTTGCGTTTGTTGCTAATTAATAATTGGTATCTCAACATTTTGCGAGGATTTGCTATATGAGATTATCAGTACGGCTAACAGCCAATAGTAACTGCAATTTGTATGCTAATCAAACTAGCAAAACTCAGTCTATAACTAAAACTTGACGGCATGTATACTGAATTTAGCCCCAAACCGCATAATTAGACGTTTGATATCAAAATTTGAAAAACTGTCTTAGTCGGTTATTGTTAGTGATAGCTGAGCGTCGCGATTTCTCAGGCTTTATCCAACTAAAGTTGCTTTTGTTTAGTGACGAATGAGTGAACTGTTTGTATCTATTGTCTTCGCTCACACACAGACAATGCATCAACTCACTTTGTTAATAAATTAGTTTTTGTTTTTATTTCAAATATGAATATTACGATTTAAATTCTGAAGTGCAAGGGACCAGTGGCGGATTTGCCGTAAAGCCCAGGAGGGCCTGGCCTAGGGCGGCCAATCGTGAAAAAAAATTCACTGATGATAACGAGAAATAACTCAAAGTACGTAAATATTCTAAAGTCTTGCGCACATTATAGTGCTGCACCGCATCGGTTAACAAAAATCCTTATAAAAATTTGGTAAAAAAAGTAAATTCATTATGTACTCAATATGATGAGTGGTGAGAAAGGGCTGGCTGATACGTACTACATGGCCTGGGACCTAGGGCGGCCAAGACTGCAAATCCGCTACTGCAACTGTCTGAAATAGACGTGAGAGCAGAGTTATATATTTTGAAGTGAACGTTTCTGATCGGTTACCTTTTTTTGTGACGAAAATTGGTAGAGATTAACACTGTGATGGGAAGAGTGTCGAAAATACCGGTTCTCATCCGATCATCAAAGTTAGGGCAACGTCGGGCACGGGCAGGATGTGGATAGGTGGTTTGCCTGGGAACACTACGTGGGGAGCTTTTTGTTGTATTTTCTTATTTAAAATATTTATCTGTAATACAACAGTTTCATTTCTACTCTGTTTTTTAAATATTTATACTGTCAAAACTCTGTCGATTTCTGAATTTATTTAGCATATATTCAACTCAACTTAGCTGCTGGTTGTGTGGATTCAGAGGCACAGGTAGGTAAAAATAAAATTTGAAATCAAAGCAACAATGAAAATCCAATAAAATTATACGTAACAGAGCAAATCCTCAACGAACGCGAATTCCCACAATAATACATTAATTGGAATAGGTAATGATACGGGCTGAGCCTCCACGCTGTATTGTCTAAGACCTCTCCGAAACAGCAGTATATGGAGATATCGAATGTGCACGAGACTAGCGAGTGTACAATGAAAACACACGCAGAAGGTTCATTCTGGAGACCTAAGGAAAAGTAACTGTACCTGTGTGACCCATGGTGTCGACAAATAAAAGATCTAAATATATAAATATGGCTAATTTTGGAATAAGATTGTACAAAAAGCCTAATATTGGGTGTATTATTGTAACAAAATCCAACGTGATGATTGAGAAAATTATATAGTGTTACTTAGTGAAATTCAGTTGTAAATGAATATAAACAAGGTGGTGGTCCCCGAGTTAAATTTTTTCTTATAGTTTTAGTTGCAAGTCAGGATCCACACTCAATAGTATTATTTCCCATCCACTTCACTTGTGCATAGTAACCAAACTATATTACGTAAAACACCACCAATATTACACAATATAGACCAAATAACACAAGATTATGAATAAAAAATAAAATCCACTATATGAGATTCCAAGAACCAACCCAAAATAATCCACGCAATCGTTCTAACGCTCAAATATGGTCATGAGCGAGCAGTACGAACCGATATACCGAAACGAATCCGATCAAAATTTACCAAGCAATCATACACTTTTAACATATATCCGAACACTAACCACAGCTTTTCAGTATGAATGAATTTTCTGACAAATGCACCTTCTCTAACTATCGTTTCTGTGGTTAACGGATATGGGGAACCCGGAATCAATTGCCGGTCGTATTGAGGGGTTAACGCATACCAACATTCCTGTTCCGTGTTATTGTTGGATATTTCAGTGCATACCTACTGATTGTGTTCTGTATCTTCACGCAAACACCGTACAGGGGTAAACAGAAATTAATTAGATCTTCACAAAAAATAACTTTGCAATAAGAAAATACTTTTAATCTTATGGTGGGAGTTTTTGGCGGGATTTTAGTCTGTCATGTAGTGGATTTTATATTTTTTAGTCCGGTGAAGCTGTTGAGACCTTGCTAGGTCAATAGCGTAGTCAGTTCGGAAAAAAAATGATCATGATTTTGTGTTATTTGACTCTATATTTTGTAAACTTGGTGGTGTTTAGGTAATATATTTAGTTTACTGTGCATAAGTGAAGTGAATGAAAAATAATACCACGGATCATGAAATTCTGAGATGCCACAAAAACTCCCTGGAAGGTTATAACAGGGGAGCCACCATTTTGTTAAAATATTGAAGTAATCAGAACAAGGTCAAAGAGCATAAACAAACTTTATTATAAACATTTCTTTAGTCTTTTGTAATATTTACAAAAATCATACTTTCTTAAGAATTCAATAACATCATAGATATAGTGACAATTTCTTGAAGATAAAGGACCAAGCGTGTAAGTCGTAAAACTAAAAGACCAAACCTCTATCATTATATTTAATTGATTTCTAATATCATTAGTATCGAAATACAAACTGTAGACAGCGTACTAAAAACCCTTATCGAAATGTTTCGTAAATAAATTACATTATAAATAATAAATGATTCAAGATGGAGTTACGGCGACCCGTAATGGGACATAAATGCCTCACTATTAGAGGCTTACCGGAGCGGTGAGGGCACCGCCATACCACACGATTCACTCTAATGCTGTTAACAGCTAATGATAATACAATAATTGTTACTATTTATATGTACTTGTAGTCAAGCGATGGACAAAATTCAACCATAATAATGCGTAAATAGAAAAACTTTTCTTCAGGTGATAATCTATTCGTTATTTATTATCTGTACTTCATTTCAGGCTTTTTTTAAATAAAAGTATCGCACAAAAATAACATTATATATTTTGGCGATATAACGCTGATTAAACTTTCGCACACCTACGTTATTTCAGTAACTCGAAATTAACGTTCACTAAATTTGATGAGTGTAAAAATCAACGGCCCAATATCATGTTGCGTATATCCACACGCAGCCCAATAACTCATAATGATTATGTCTTCCCACACCTACGTTTATTACAACATAGGCGGAAAATATTTAACTCGTGATGAACAAAATTCCTCCGCCACGTCCGTCTGTCTCTCTATTAACGATAAACTCAAAAACTATTAAACGGATTTTAATGGACTATGTACTAAAGTACTATCTATTAATAAATATACTGATTCACGAGGAAGGTTTAGGTATATGATTTGTCAAGATTTTGTGTAAATTGGCTTAAATATAACGATAAATGTTGGAATTACGGAGAGGATGGCTCCCTTGTTAGTAATTTCCATGAAGTTTTTGTGGCGTTTCAGAATTCACGCTCATGTTTTATTCATTCATGTTTTATTTACCATCCACTTCACTTGTGCACAATAACCTAACTATATTACGTAAAACACCACCGATATCACAGAATTTAGAGTCAAACAACACAAGATACACATACACATACACATAATAAGACTGTTTGTTTGAACACACATCAGTGCTAAAGTACATCGTTCACAATAAAACTTCACCAAGAAAATCATAAAGCATATCCTCCGGTAACATTTAGTCTTCGTTTATTTAAAATCGGTGTACTCTATGTAAATGGAGTTTTTTAGATTAAGTTACATGCGGACGAGGTCAAGGGTACAGGTAGTTATGAATAAAATATAAAACCCAATACACAATAGACTAAGATCCCGCCAAAAACTCAATGATAACCTTTAACGAAATAATTTGCGCCTGTAACAAAATAAATAGATACCCTGGAAATAGCAACGAGAACGCGCCGCTCCGGTCTAATCCTATTAATTAATGTAAATAATTGATTTAATCCACCAATTAATAGGATTATTATAGAACATATTCGGTAAACAAATACCCTATACCATGCTGTTGTTTTAATAATGTAATTAATTTCATAGCGTGGCGTTTTAATGTGTATCTTCTATGTGTATGATATATATACATCCTGGATCAAGGAACGAATTAGGGCAATCTATTTATTTTATATATTTTTATAACAAGGCTTTGGGTGTCATTTAGAAATATTATTATTGTTCACATATTAACCCACCCTATATTAGTCTTTTGACATAAAAACTAGCTTGACTTGGTGTTCAAACTCTCCGGCAAATCGGTAATATGCTTTAAAATTGTTTCGACCTATATTATAAATATATTTTTGATTGGCAAATCACGGGTACAGATGGTTTCACCACCAATCGGCACGCGTTAATTATATGCGTTGCACTGCAGTTAACATAAGAAACAAATCGCCTTAAGATGGCGTTACCATTAAATATTACAGTGGACGTTACTTTGCATTTCCGCCTGGAACCGATTGGCCGCTACCACGTCTTATGGCAAATAAAGACGTTTGATTTTATTTGCGTGAAGTGTACCTGAAAAAAATAATTTGTAACTAGTGATAGAAACAGCGAAATATTACTAACTAAAACAATAAAGAGATTTTAAATACGTGTACTTTTTCAGGTGCAAATAAAAGGTATTTTTGTTGCAGTCAGATACTATGTTGGTACTACATTACACAATATATAATATACAACCTCCTTTATAGATTTTATATTTATACAAAACTATACATTATGCTCGCCGCGTCGTCCTTTGTGTTTTTTAATGTTTGTGAACTACATATTACGTGTGAAGAAACATGCTGAACAATAATATTTGAAACGGCCGATACGTAAATATGTGGCGTTTTGATGATACTATCTATGATGGATTCGTGCTCCAATTTCACGGTCTGTGCCTTAGACGAAAATCACATAAGCAATACTATACTTTGCATGATATTGGTAAGAGAGGGTCCAGCGTTGTAAGCAATGTCGTCGTCATAGCAATCAAATTAATTAGAAATTTCATGTTTACGTTTAGTATAAGTCTTCCCATACACATGATTGGCGATATTTTTATTCATTAGTAATATTGGCCCAGATAGAAACTTTCTCATAGAACCTAACACAGATGTCTAAAAAACAGTTACTGAACCTGCAACATGGAATGACCAATTTGTGATTCTTTCTAAAAATGGCAAAAAAAAATTCTTAAATTCTTGTGGGGATAGATTAAATTAACAAGAAAGTAAAGGCAAAGGCAGTCTTTAATGCTAACATAATCTCTTAAATACACACACATGTATAAAATTGTTTAATTACTTCATTCGTAGTAATTATCGAACAGAGGCGACGTGCAAGCTTCGAGTGAGACAAGTAGTGATCACATTAATTGAGCGAACGTTGATTGGAGACGCTCCGACTGAGACAGATTGGGCCCGTGGGCGTTGGACGACGATCACAATTAAACGATAACGGGAACGCACATAGCTGAGTATGTATTATTTAATAAGACCATGTATTTACCTACTAAGTTAATCGTTTTATCCATAGTATTTAGTTTGCCAGTAATTAAAATATAGTTTACGGAGTTAGGACACAAGATCAATAAAGGACAATGGAATGTTGGAATGAAACGTTGACAGTTTTAACAAATAGTCTTTGCTCCCAGAAGTCATTGGGATATTTACATTTTTTAGCTGGCCCCGTCACGTCTTGCTGTGACTCAATTATTACATAGTGAAGAAGAATACGTTCACCAGAAAATAAATTGGAGTTGAAAAATAATTTCAAAAATAAAACGTGGAGCCATTTATGAGATATTTATAACAGTCGGTCCTACAGTTTTCTTTCAACAAACTAATTTCGAAACTGATGAAACTTACGATTAATAAAAATAATCAATATTGACAATAATATACTGGAGTGACAAACACCACACCCACACTGATCGGGGTACCTAGCCTAGGCAGTGGACTGTATATTGTAAATTGGCTGGAAGTAGAAACCCCTGGAAAAAATGTATGCCGAAAGTATTTCTTTATAATCGGGATAAAAGCTCAGTCACCTGATATGTCTTCGCCGCCACCGTTGATGAGAGCCCCAGTGTTATCCCAATGTTATACATATGTTATGTTCTGAGCAAGTGCCGCCGAGCAAGTGACCGATCATCACCGATTTTCCGTTAACAAACGATATGTCAAAAAAAAGAATTTTGCCTACTTTAGTAATCTAATAAGAGGGCAATCTTTTTAGAACTTTGCAGATAGTATCTGTGACAACGCGGAATTCATGGTCCGCTTTGTTAATTCGATTCCTTTTTACTTGTGCAAAATGTAATAAAATGTAGGTAAAATGCCACCAATATTAAACAATACAGATTCACATAAGATGAATAAAAAATAAAAGCGATCACATGTATCGAACTTGTTCTCGCCGAATCCCGCCAAGAACTCAAACATTTTTAATTAACCAACTTCAAAAAATGAGGTCGTGTATTTGACCCGTATGTATGTGTATCCGCGATTTTCTCAGAAACTACTGATTCGATTTAGACGGAGTCTTCATTGTCGGATGCTCACTTTTTCCAGGGATTGTTAAGTACATAAATATATCTATAATAGGTATAATTAGAATGTAGTAAATTGGATCTTAAATATATTCTTTGATTCAAGACAAAATCTAATATTTTATACTATTTAGTCCGCGTTTTCTTACATACTGGTATTTTCAGTCTAAAACGCCAACGCTTCGTACGCTCAGATTAATGAACCCCGACGTTTAATGACAAGTTAAATCATATTTCCATTCAACTGTCAAACCAATCGACAGTCTCGCAACAAGTTATAAGATAATTGACAAGTTACATTGTGTTGTTTATCGGAAATTATAATAATGTACTGGTAACGCCATCTATTATTTTTATTATATATTATTTCCTCTTCCCGCTTCCGCATATTTTATCTATACTTTCGCACGCTATTAATTATCTGTGTATTCTATTAACCCCTTACTTTCCAAAAAGAACGGAACACAAAATACGCCGCTCGCGCCATCTTTTCTACGCCAAACCGCTCATGAGACCGCACGCAACTCGCACCCAAAAATACAATAACTTATATTTAGTTATTTTACCATATCATCAGTGTATGAACTTTACCGGGACAGTATTAATCTACGTATACATAGTGTTGTAATTGTGGTGGAAGCCGAAAAACCAGCCAAGGCCCGGTAAGTTCCGTTCTAACTCCTACCGCTAAATATATATATTTTGACAACAATTTCCACCATATACTTTCATTATTAAAATATAGTATAGATTGAAGTACAAGCGCTTTTGGACCCGTCGTAGAAGGACTAAAGTTTAAATTCTCTAAAGAGTCTGAGGCTGCAGTAATGGATTCTATTATTAAAGTTTTTGTCAATATAGCTACCATCCTCATATTGAAAATCTGGCGTGAAGCACCTATAGATATTTCCAGCAATCTCACGCAAGAGCCAGTTCTCATTCCATTAGCATATTATGATGCAACTCATCTTAAAATGGTTCAACGCAAATTTATACAAAGAACTTTTAATTAATAGTTAAAAAAAAATGTCTAATCCACAAAGATCACATATTCGACAATTAGAATTGATTCCTTTGATTATTATTAATAATTTTTATTGATTATTAATAGTGAGATTAGTCATCTTAATTCATGGCTACTGATGTAGATTTAAATATAAGCAGAAGACAATATGCCAACTCATTACATGTCCATATTAAGCATTCAAAAGATGTATGGGAATGTGAATTTAAAAAAATGTCGAAGCAGTCATAAGGACTGCCGATAGAAGTGAAAACTTTAAACAATGGAATAACTGTGTTCTTTTTTTAATTCATAAATCCATTGTAGTTTAAATAACTGAAGTGTCATAATTTGTAAATTGAAGTTATTAAAATTAGTCTGCTTTTTGCATCTATTGTCACTCCGAGCAATTATATACATTTTTATACAATTTTATTAATTAATCAAATATATGTTGTGTTACATAAACTTGATACAAAATATCAATGTTACATGTACACAGCCCGTTATACTACGCGTGCCTAGTCTGGCGCAAGCGTAACACGTCACGAGCGTGTCCAGGTCATTGGTGATGCGAAACCAATATGTATTTTCATGCCATAAATTTTTCCTTCAAAAGTATTCGCTAAGATTCTGATTAATTTTAATGTAAAAAATAAAATATTAAGAACACATATCAAACAGTAACACGTCGCTACAATATATTTTACGAGTCTATAAAAATGATACTTCATTCAAAATTGACCGCATAATCAGGAACAAGCGAGCAACCCTCTCGCTCCGAAATCCCTAACTACATTAAGCAGGAAAGATGGCTTACAATTAAACCAAACTATCTGCGATTATAATGATGCTAAATACTAAACTGTTAGTAGTTCTCAACAACAAGGTAATAAACCCTACAACTAATGTATGTATGAATTAGCGTAACTCACTACATTTCAACGTGATTTTCTATATGAAAAAATTAAAAATGAAATTTTATGGTAAAATGGTATTTTTTACATTATTTTTTTTTTATATCTGATTAGGATTTATTTATCTTGTCCGCCATGTTTGTTTACATTATTAAATTCAATACGACTAAAATATGTTAAATAATTATTACTTTCTATCATGAACTAGTCCAGATTGTGACATCTGATTTAGGATTAGAATCATCTTGATTGTATGATGAAATAAATTTTAAGTGTGAAGTCTGTCAACAAAAAAAGGGGAGCTATTTTAATTTCCGTCTACCGACACTCAACTGAACAGTTCATTAATAAATGTAATAAAAAAAATTCTTCGTTTTTGTAACCAGGTTTTTCTTATATATCTACGATTGTGGAAAATGCAACAGTTCCATAAATAATATAATAACAATAATAAGAATGAGCATACTAAAATGAAAATCTACAACATATTTGTTCCATGTTGATGTTTGGCTTATACTGTATCCAATAGTACCAATCCTCACCATACCTTTGGAGGTCAATGGCAAATTCATCAGATGTTACCTGCCTTCCCTCAATTTAAAGAATTTAAAAGTGTTTTTCAACTATCAAGACCATCATAGGCCCTAGCTTCTATCTCTTGTAAGACTTATCAAGAGTTTATGTAACGTGAAAGGGATTGATTATTTAACAATTTTAATAATATTTACACGTTATATAAACCATGTTATTTTTACAACACAACTTAACCCTTAGTAGCCCGATTTACGAAAGTAATTTTTTTTTAATATTACTGTGTTTGCTTGAGGGTCCAAGGGAAAAATAGCTAAAAAATCACTATATTTATTTAAAAAAAAAAACAAGTATCAATTTTGATACTTCAGGCATTAAGACCATAAAGAAATCAGATATACCTATGCATGAAATAATGCGAAACATTGGTTGATTTTATTATGGCATAACGACACTTTACACTTTTTACAGAACCAAGAGGTAAGTTTCCTACAATTATTAAATTTACACTTATTTCTAGAATCCATAAATATTTTTTCATGATCAATACAATCGCAACGCACGTCAGTAGAGGGTAGTACTTGTACACCTGTCCGGGGTCTTTTAGAAGGTACTGTAGTATCTTATCGACTGTTGGTACTGGGTCTTCCCCTTTTATTTTTCGAGTGACTTTGATATCTTCATAAAGTATCGGCAAGCTCAGTTCTAAAATCTGCTAACTTCATAATATTCTTCTGAAGTTTTCCTTTCACTGTGTTTACCTTTTCGTATAGTACCCAAGCATTGATGACAATCATGTCTAACAAGTGGTAGAAGAGCCTCGTTGTCCACTTTCTCGACTTTATGCGGATGCGATATCGACCAATGAAACTATCCATCAAATCAACGCAGCCCATGTGTGCATTATATTCTTTTATGCCCCGAGGATATGATATTTGAACATTGGCCTTTAGTTTTTTTTCGTAGTGGGTTATAGTATCCACTTGTTCAGCGCCAACATACGCGGAAGGTAATAGTACTTGTTTGTTGTCTTTCCAACCTGTGGCCGACAATTCTTGGTCTTCGTGAGAGGCCACATTTTCGTGATATGTTCCTCTGGATACGTTAGACTTCATAATTTCCCGTTTCTCCGGCAACTTGCACGACTTTCCAAGCCTGTTTCTCTGTACTATTCCAAGACAATAAATACCTTCGTTGGTCAAGTAATGTAGCAGAGTCGTATAAAAATTGACAAAATAAGTTATATGATTGACGTGCATTGGTACTGGCAGTACAATGGAATAACTGTATTCAATACAGTTCCGAGGTCTGGTTCGCCAGGTAAATGGTCTATGTCCTTAGCTCCTGAGCAGACAGAGAGCATAAAACGTATAATTTGAATTTGAACTTATGGGGCTTGTTGGGTAAGTATTGTTTCATAAAATGTTTAATTTTAGTGGAACACATTTTCTCGTCTAGTGATAGACGACGCTCAAATGGTACAGTAATAAATTTCTTGTTCAAATAGTCTGTCACTGGTCTTACTTTATGCAATCGGTCGTGCTGGGGATGATCAATGGGCAAATGTTTAGAGTCGTCGACTCGTCATTCATGTGAAAAATTCGTCTAATTTTATGAAATCTGTTGTGGTTCATTGTTTGTGCTATGGGTCCAAACTTTGTAATGTTTGACTAGTATAACCTGACACTAGAATAATGATATACACTAGTAAAAATAAGAATTCCAATAAATTTACGTAATTCTAAGATATCTACAGATTCTGTAAAGTAAGGATTCTTTTGGAAGGCGTATTTATTTGACTCGTCCACTAGAAATTTCAAAATTTCTTCACCGAAAAAATAAAAAACAAACTGAAAAGGAGTGTCTAAGTTCATAATTTCTTGTGAATACTCGGTGTTTCCAGCAAACTGGAAAGCGTTTTGGACTATATCCATATTCTTTACTCTCCACACTAAGTTGCAAGAGTTGAAGGGTGCAGTTTGCAGGTTGTTCTGGCTGCTGGTTGTAGGAGTTGGGCTTCCTTCAACAGTCTCCAAATTATGTTGCATGTCAGTATCTACATTTGCTGCAGGCGGAACTGCATTCAAGTCTGGGTCAGTGGGAAAATACCTACATCCTCTATATCTTCTAGCTCCATCAGACGATCTCTTTGGCTCGAATAATAGTCTATGTCATCTTCATTGTCGGTGGAATCGTCTTCCGAAATTTCACCATTTTGTAACCGCTTCAATATGCTCTCATTCTCTTCTGGTCGCGTTTTTGATAAATTTCTATTATAAAACAAAAATAAAAGAAATCCCAACACCAAGCCATGCAAAAAAATAATGAAACGGAAGTTCAAAAAATTTTTATAGCTAAAGAATTAGTATGTAGGTTTTATTTAGGGCGGAATGCCTGAACTATGAAAATTGTTACTCTGGGTTATTAAGGGCACAGCGTTTTAAAAGATATGCCGCCGGTACTGTATGAAGGCGACACTGAAGAAGCGACTAGAATGTACGATTTACATAATACCTCCGCCATCAAGCGGAAGGCATTTTAATAATATTCGCATTCCGCAGGACACGTCCTATATCTGTATTCCTCTACGCGGACGTTTATACGAGTTTTTATTATAAACAATTTACATAATGCCCATACATGTGTTTGGATTTTCACTAGTGAAATATAAAAACTTAAGCTGACCTAGTTTATATTCAATATTTATATTCTAATAACGGATCCGGCAGACGTTGTCCCTGCCTGATTACAAAAAAAACTTGAGAAATTATATACCTAAGCCTTCCCCACGATCCTTTAGTCTACAGATGAAAACTGCATGAAAATCTGTTTAGTATTTTTTGAGTTTATCGCGAACAGATAGACAGACAAACGTGGCAGAGGACTTTCTTTTATAATATACAGTGATTCACAGTTGGATACCGAATTGTGGATCAGTGATTAGCGGCACGGACACTGCGTGTATTGACGTAGGTTCGAATAATTGCTAATGAACCAGAGGTTTTATAATAAAACCGTTATAAAACCATAGTGCGTTATGGTAGCACTTTTTTAAGCTCTTCAAAGCTTGGCCAAAAAATACATCTTACTAATTTTATTTTATTACTAAAGGGTGTATGCTGCTTATCTAAACTGCTACAGATATTAACATTTTCTTCTCTGGCAACACTGTTACTCAAAAGTCTTACTTAATTTCCGTTCACGTGTGTTTCTCTTTTTATTACAAAATTAAATAAAAAATTTTTGCAATTATTTCGAATGTTTTTTTTTAATGTTTATTTCAACAAGTAATAGAATTATGTAAATAAAGTGGGATATTATATATTTATTTTTTATGTGAGAGATCTAAAAAAGAATGTAATAGTTTTTGTTAAAAAATTTACAAATTACAAATTTTAGATCTCACAGCTACCTATCATGTCCAACTATGGTTAAATAACGTTCAGATGAACACATGAGTAAAAAAGAAGATCAAGTCGTTTAGTAAAAATTAGTAAAGATGTTAATTTCAAAATAAATTATGAGGAAATGATTTTCACCTTACCTCTATATGATTCGTGGGTCAAAATGACTACCCAAGCGTTTTTAATGAACCAAATGATAATAGTATGTACTATACTACTACTTTGTTATTACTCTTGGCTCTTAAAGGAACCCGCAACTATAGAGACTACGTAATACTCTGAAAGATCGTCCATAGAACGGTATAAATAACTTCAAACACGGTCCAACCGTTTGCCAGAACAGCCCGGACAAATAACACTAAATTTTTTTTTATTTATGTATATATTAATAAGCTATAATTGTTTTGTTCTACATTGTATTATACATATATAGTTTTATTATTATTCACAAGTGAAATGAATACGATATGACAACTCCTTCTAATCCAGTAGTGTATCTAGTCCTAAAGAGGTCCCTTATTAGTAAGTAGTCTGGTAAAACTGTTAAGACCTTGCTAGGTCAATAGCGTAGTCAGTTCTAGAAAAAAAAGAGGTCCCTTATTCAAGTTTTTGGGGTGGAGGTTTTTATTGCCGAACTATATAACATTTTTTTATGACGCGTGACCTAGGAGTCATTTTGTCTACTGTCAACAGAATTTGGTCATATTTAATTTTCCGTTATAATTTAACTTATTCACCATACTAAAATGTATAAAAAAAACTTTGGATATTATTCAAAACTCTACTAGAGGAAACTATTATTCTTTCACTCATTTTTTTAATACACAAATAATTTAATTATTGATACTAGATCATTCTAAATCACAAATACAAATTACAGTAAGCCTCTAAAGGTTATTCACTATGCCTATTCATCTGATTAAATAACTAGGTACTGTTCTGGCCATAGAGACAAGAATTCAAATGAAATAGTTTTCTTTCTGTCAGCATAAACAGATACTTTTGTCATTTGATTGATAAACTCGGTAATTTTTAATCCATCGTAAGTAGCTGATTTGACGCTACTTTGCTACTTTCACTTAGGACTGATTGGCTGCTGCCAAGTCTAGAAATGAGACGTCTCATCTTTTTCTCAACCTTATCCCACCAAAATATGGTCAGCACATGTTTGATTTCCACCCTCCCCTATCAAATGTCATCTCAATGTTCACCTTTTATACACATTTTTTTTTTTATTGACGCACAACAAAGTAACTGTACTATGCCTGATGTTAAGCATAGTACAATCCAAAAACATCGGCTACCACCGATAGACAGATTATCCATCGTCGGTCGCCGCTGTATGCCGGCCATACTGACGAAAGTCACCCGGAACTGGATATGCACAGGCTGATCCCGAAACGCGACACGCAGAAGCGAGTCACTATGACGGACTTTTTCGCCATGTACACGGTGGTTGCGACCCAGTCGGGCTTTAAAACCCTACCACCCCGCTATCGCCATTGCCTCGTTCGTTGATCAGCAGGGTGCACCACGTGCAGGTGAGGTTGGCTTGGGTGTCTCAAGTCTTAAGATGTTACTCGACACCCCTTACACCCCATAACCCCACATATATCAGTTTTCACACAATTTATCCATACTGTTGGTGTTATTCCTTTACTCCTATATCCATCCACCTTCATACTTAACTCTTTTATAGTTACATCTTTTTCTATTTTCTCACAACATCCTTGCAACATGCTAAATTACTCTTCAACTTCTTTGTCACTGGTACTATTTTCAAACTTCCTCTAACATATTAATTCTTAATGTTATCCATTCTAGTTACACCACACATTTATCTTAGTATTCGCATCTATGCCGCATTTAATCTTTTCTCATCCATCTCTTTTGTAGACCAGCACCCCACATAGCACAATCGTAACGACCACAATCGATTACATGTATTTTCGCTTTTTCAAGCTCTCTCTCGTCTCTCTCTTCTCCAAGGAATCTCATGCCGATGTTGTCTCATCCGTACTTAGTATTAGCGGCGACAAAGCTGGCTATAGAATAGTTCATGATTACCAATTGTAATTTGAGTCTATAGGTTATATATTCTAATTTTTTATTTACAAGTCGGGTCCCGCCGTCGGGGGCTAAGTATCCTTAAAACGACTAACAGCAACCGTCCCTGTACAAATTTCCAACTTCATCAATAGAAAGTACTATCAACATAGTTAAAAGTTTAAAATTATACAGATATAATAGAAATTAACTCAATCTAAACATAGTCTATAAGTACCATAATAGTACGAGATGAACACAGCTCTATACGTTTATTTAACTCCGAAAGATTTGACCCAGTTGTAACATAATCTCTAAGTTGGTCGCGATTGTCGGAAAATTGTTACATAAGTTGTTAGGGAGTAAAGCCCTTGAGTAACGTAGCTAAGTTTCACAACTAACAAAGATCAGATTAAACGAGTTTCGACAGAGACATAATCAGCTGGAACCGTTTTTAAAATTGATAGCTCTGAGTATAATATTGCTGAATGTACGTTACATACATATATGTCGAGGCGAAGATAAAAAGACGTCTATGTGAAAGAATGACATCATCTATTGTGGCATCATGATTATGATTTGATCGATCAATACTCCAAGACAAATCGAATAAAAACATTAGCCGAACCAGAAATACAACACTGAATGTAGCTACGAATCATCTATATTTGTGACTCGCCCAACTGTCTGAGTGTTAATGCACCACCAGCCGATACCTTCAACCAGTGGTGTTTTAGAACGGGATAAATAACAGCCAGTTAATATTGACACCACCGGTATAGTCAATAGTACGGACGCAGGTCAATAATGTCTCCCCTGTCTTAGTCAATAGCACGGAAACCGGTCAATTGTAACTTCCCGATATACATAATATTATACAAGTTTAAAACTTTTGTATACGTATGACGGGTTTTTGGAACGTTCATTCGTTTAAAATCCTAAATCTAAATATATAAAATTCCAGTGTCATGACGTTTGTCCACGATGAATGAAAAAGTTGGCATTTATGTATAATTTGGTCTATTTCAGAGATAGGATAATTTATATTTCGATTAATGACCTCAGTATTTTTACATTACAAATGAAATGATTGTCAATATTGATTTTTTTTTAATCTTAAGTTTTATTAATCTCGAACAGATCGCGCTTTAAACTAGTTTGTTGACAGAAAACTGTAGGACCGACTGTTATAGAGTCCTTATAGACGGCACCACGTATTAAATATGAATTTCTTTTTCAACGCCAGTTTATTCTCTAAACGCTTTTTTAATCACTATCGGATTATAATTTAATTTTCTGTCCTTATCCCCGTAAGTTTTTGGCAGACTCTTATGAGTTAGTTAGAGAGCAGTTAATTACCCCATATTATCAAACACTTTAAATCTTGAATCACTTCAAATCTAATATGTCTCTGTGGTTTGCTAGTGGTTAGACAGAAGAAACACGTCCATCTCGATGGTGATCATAGTGGCATTATTTTTTCGAACTGCCTAACATTGTTAGTATACAGACCTATTACAGCTTCACATATATTTGGAATCTAACATTTCTTTTAAAGCTAAGTAACAAAAAAAAGAAATAAAAAAAAGCGGGTAAGTTACAGAACCTAGGTATCTAAAGTGGCACTCTTAAGGTTGTCGCGGTTTGTATCTAGCAATCAAAAGGAGTGATAAACAGTCTGTATATACTGCGGTAAACATAACTTTATCACGTTTTAGGTACACCTAGTATATATACCACAAGTCTGTTATACTTCAATAACAAAAGGCATATTTGTCGTGTCAAAAAACCCGTGTCTTTCGAAGAGAACGGGAACCTTACAGACCATCAGTAAATACTAACGATCAATTCACGATAAAAGAATAGTTCGTGAATGAAAATTTCACGTATCAACTAGAAAAAAAAATAGCAAGGATTATTTTCATTCAACATCTGTCGCCGAGGAAACGAGCCGAAATAATTTGTAGAGCTATTGACGGATACGCGCGTACTCGTCCGTGTACGGAATACATAAAACGACGCTGCGTTGCGTGCTAGCGCGTACTTTTTTTTTAGACCTAGTATATATTACCACATTTTTCTGGCAACCAATCTTCTAGTAGATTATTAATGACATTGCCGAGTAGGTAATGATGTCACAACTTTTTTCAGATCATTTCAAAGGACTAACAAGATGGTGGCCCTGTTGTTAGAAATTTCCAGGGAGTTTTTGTTGCAAGTCAGAATACATGCTCTATTGTATTGTTTCCCATCTGCTTCATTCGTACAGAATAACCAAACTATATTACATAAAACATCACCAATATTATAGAATACAGAGCCAAATAACACAAAATTATGAATAAGATATCAAATCCGCTACATGACATTCTAAGGTCCCGCCAAAAACTCAGTACCATATATATTGTTTTATAATTTATTTCGGTCACTGAATTTGAGTCCTTTAAGCTTGTACTATTGTTCTGACTTTTGTATTATTTTCTCCGACAAGATGGTGCATAGTAAGTAACTTTCTCCAGTTCTGTTATCAGTACGCTACAATTCTGCTATCTTGAAAGTTGTATGATAACTCGAATTGAATAATTCTAATTATTATTTAAAATCCACTTTACATGGTCACAATTACTAAACTGTTTTTACGTAGAATACCACGCAATGATAATATTGTTGCCAACTTGTGAATATATAAATATAATATTTCTCATAAAATATAAATATTTTGAAACTGCGTCTTTTTTATCTGACTGAGACTTAAGACTGAGAATTTTGGGGACTTAAGGAATATGCCTAGCGATCACTGTAACCTCTTTCGTAAGCTTGTAAGTGCGAAATGTAGATTAATTTGTTTGTCTCCATAATTTGTTTGTATTTATTAGTATGTGTAAACAATTTTTGAAGATTATCGTTATTTATAATTAATAATTGTCTAATATATGTCTAAGTCATAAGCATTACACAAATCATTCACGAATTTTACGAAAACTAATCTAATTTTTCCCTACATGTATTAATTTATAGTACCTGGGCGGCCGAAGCTAGCTCGGTTCTTTAAAAAACATTTTAAAATTAAAATTGATTATTAGGTTTGCCTTATAATTTTTTTTTTTTATAAAACAAAGATATTAAAAAATATATCTCTTCTGCTGTCACTCGGATTCGAACTGGGGTTACACGGATTTTCGAAGCAACCGATTTCCATTTCAGCCAAATTTTTTTTGACAGCGGCAGCGAAATTTACCCTTATATTTTAGCTATCTTTTTTCATTGCCTGAAATCTCAGGTAAAATGAGTTTTCTATTAATAAAATCTAGCTAGATCAATTTTACGTCCACGAAACTACCTACATACTAAGTTTCACGGAAATAGATGACGCCGTTTCCGAGATCCTGAATATATACAAATATAAAACTATACAAGAATTGCTCGTTTAAAGGTATAAGATAAATTGCTTCTAAAGTATTACAGAATATAGGATGAAATAATGTTAAGTAGACAAATAACTCGGCATGATATATTAGTCGATATGAAGATGAACCTATCACTCTAGAATGGGTACCCCATAACAGTATGTCGCGTTAAGGGAACCACTAAATCCGTTTATGCAGTGACATTAATTAATTTACATGCCACCATAACGACAACGAATGATGATCGATTTATTATGGCATTTGCCACTATTCTCGTACTCATTATCAAGTTAACAACCACTAAAGATAGTAAGTTCGTCACCATAACTGTGTATATTTCGAAAGAGCTTCACAATTGATAACTGAGATTATGTCGCAGTTATAATGAAATGTTAGCAAAGCAGAGAACGTACCTCTTTGTACGTAATGTTCTTTTTTATATTACTGCTTATATTAAAATCTAAATATACCATATTCAATTTAGCCCCTGAGAAGGCCCTTATGACAGCCAAAGCTACCACCAGTTCGGAAAACAACCCAGTTATCAAGAAGAACCGGTAAGAAGCTCGATCAGCTTTATCTCCCCATGTTATATATTTTTACAAAACATAAATAGTTTCACATTTGATTTGCAGTCGTCATTTGCATTTGCAGACGTCACAATCGTTTACATATCGATCCCCCTGTAATAGGCTATAAACATTAAAACCAGTTTGAAATGGTTCTTGAACTCGTTATCCGACAAATCGGTAATGTACTCTGGAACTTTGTTATAAAACCTAATATCAAAAACCTTTTTTTTTTTTCTTTTTTACATGGGGAAATCCCTGCGGATACCCACCCTCGCCGGGCAGCTGAGGGTGGCGTATGTCCAACTTGTACGGACTAAAACCCCATGGTGCCTTCAATCACCTGTAGGCCAGGGAGCAGGAGCTGCCGAACTGGTACTGCGCCTTCTCCCCGGCAGGTGTTGGCCCCTTATTAGGAGCCTCGTCGCGGTCATGGGGCCAAAATCGTAAAACCCCAGGGGAGGACTAGAGTTGCACTCTCCGTCGATCGTGGGAGGCACATCGGCACAATGCGCCTCAACCACACAAGCCTGTACTTATACTAAAAACCTAACCAAACCTAACATTAAAAAAACTATTTTTGATCTTAGAAAACCTGCAGTATGGAACGACCATTTTGTTGCTGTCTCTAGTATTTAAATTAATATTATTATTATTTTACTAAATATTCGCTATTCGTTCCGATATTCAAAATAGAAATATCGTTGGACGCTATGTAGCATGCTTCTAATTCTTAGAATACCGAGATTGGAAAACTCTGGAAGTCTAAAATCATATTTCCGGAATTTCGGTAAAATTATATATGTGCTACTTTTAGAACCCTATTTTTAATGACAATAGTCGGAACAATACACTGTTAATGTGTGTGTTTCTGTTTTCCTCGCTTCAATGAGTGATCCGTTATTTATTTGTAACAGCGAGCTCTCATACAGAGTGTAACAATATCCTTAATTTCCTTTGTAGTCCGGTGAAGCTGTTAAGACCTTGCAAGATCAATAGCGTAGTCAGATCGAGGAAAAAATCATTAAATTCCCAAACAACTCAATAACTTTTTAATAACTACAAATTTTCTAAGTGAGATATAAATAACCCTTATTACATCGTTGCAATAAGCTGCTGTTACAACTAAATAACAAAGTTCTCTAAGCATTTATTAAGAAATGTTAACAACTGACGGGGACTTTTATAAAGGCAAAAGGGTCTGAAAGTTAGATTAAAATAGTTTATCTGACTCTCCGGCAATAGTTTACGTGACATATGTAATATACTGTGAGGTTATTGACTTAAGAGGTAACTTCTACTGAAGCAAAAATGTTAAAAACCAAACATATCGTAATTTATATATATTTCATAAATAAAATGTACTCTTAGCCTCTATCTGTATGTTGCCTTAATCTTTGATTTTGATACACTCATCGATTATCATTTATTCTAATGAAGCTCTAGTGTACATTCTATCGGCGCTTACATTGGTAACGCTGGCTAAACTTTATGAGATAAAAAGATCTACAGAATTGCCTAATGTGGTAATAATTGGGTATTTGTTACGCTATTTTAATCAATACAGTATTAAGTCGTAAATATTTTATTTAGATTGGTAGCATTTAATGTACCTAGATTCAAATATTATATTATAGCAAATCTATAATGATATATGTATAGTATGCCTTCCTTTTTTACCCCCAAACGTTTTAAAACGCTTCCAAAGATGAGAATCCCGATCGAATCTTGAAATCTCGTACGTGTATCGAATGTCGTTGTTACGTGTTTTGTACAATTTGCATATCTTAATCCGTCGGTAGGGCGGGCGGGCGGAACACGACGCATCACCGAGTACAACTAGTGTTGCCATCCGTCCCTCGAGGGCGGGGACGTCACGTACAGAGGATCTTGTAAAAAAAACTTTAAAGAAAAGTGCGTACGTGACGTTAATTTTCCTTTTAAACTTATAATTCGTAAGATATGGTGCGATTTGAATGTAAAATTAACAAACTTTATGTTTTCATTTGATTCGCTTACATCTAGTAATACAGGTTAAAAAGTTGGCAACCCAAGACTACATCGATTGTTGGATAATGCCTTATAAACTTTATTCTAAAACGTAGGCATTACCATTCTGTTGTCTCGCCAATTTCCTCACTGGGATTAGAAAGGCTACGTTCCAGGTGTACCGGATTTCCGAGCATGTTTTGCATCAAAGATATAATCGTGATCATAAGTTATGCTTATAGATTGTAATGACATTTAGCTTAGCCATGTCAGAGAATATCGTCCAATTTTTATAAAAAGATTAAAGCCGTCACAGGACGCCTGCCAGATGTAAAACATCAGAATTGTTCGAATTGAATGAATCTCAAATTCTCAAGTCACACTATTATAAGTATGCGAGCTCAGTGGGGCAAGAGAGATTACGCACAGTCGCTTATGCATGGCATCGTCGCGTCATCGCAACGCCAAAAACCAGATTTACCCGCGCCTATAGATGTTTCAATACATGATTCAAGTCTACTTACAAATTTATTTCAGATGAAAGTATGTAGTAATAGCAGCGTATGTTATGTATGTATATTATTGATGTGAAACATCTATAGGCGGAGGGTAAACCTGATTGTTGGCGTGGCGACGCAAAACACGAGCTTGCACTATTACACGAAATACTTAAAAACATTTGCAACCCTATCTATGTAATCATAACATTCAAAGTGTTTTATCGGACACTCGTTCTACTAGTGTTACGCGGCACGGGCCGGCGACCTAGAGACCTTTGATAAATACCGTCAAATACACCGCGCGTGCGCTTAGTTGAATTTTTGTATTTAATGAAAGTAAAGATTTATATAGAAAAATAAATAAACAGTCATTATTTTAAAGAATAAATTTTTAATCCTTTTTTTATGTTAAACAGGTATTCGCTTGGCCACAATCTCACCTGATAGTAAGTGACGATGAGGCCGACGATATATTGCGCTTACCCACTAGATGCCTGTTCACTATACTCTTGAAGACTCCCAAGTTATAAGATGACGGGAAGGCAGACGCCGGGAGAGAATTCCACTCCTTAGTCGTACGTATAATAAATGTGAAAGCAAAACGCTTCGTACGAATGATGTGAATATCAACCATGTAAGGGTGGAAACCCTCTCGGCGTATAGTCGTCCTCTGATGGAATGGAGACAGTGGAATTATATTATGTAATTCCTCTGCACACTCTCCAAAATATAACCTATAAAACACTGAGAGACAAACTACTTTTCGACGATGCTCTAAACTAAGCATTCTTGTCTCCCGCAGCACTTCATCACCGACAAGCCGACGAGCACGACGCTCAATGGAGTAAAGGGCGACTAGCTGATACTTGGCTGATCCATCCCATAAATGGCAGCAATATTCCACACATGAGCGTACTTGCTCTTGGTACAGGCTGAGAAGTTGTTCTGGCCTGAAATATCGCTTTACTTTAAAGAGAATCCCAAATTTCCTCGCAGCTGTTCTTGCTTTCAATTCAATCGAGCGCCCGAAATTGAGATCCGATGATAGCTAAATCCCAAGAAGCTCCAGGTTGTCAGTAAGAAAAGTAAGAGTCAAGTTAAACGAACTCCGTTTTGAAGAGAAGAGACATGCCTACTTCTTTTCGGTGTTAAATTTAACTAGGTTTTAATTACCCCAATCGGCAACAAACCTAAGGTTTTTATTCAAACCCTCGACCATGGCCTCTCTCTCAATAAGGATTTCTGGTAAGCTAGCTCGAGGACTGGATATATACCTCTCAGGTACAGTGCTGTCATCCGCGTACCCAAAGATATCGGATATAAGTAGATCGTTGATGTCCAGTAGAAACAGGGTTGCTGAGAGTACAGATCCCTGAGGAACTCCGGCATTTAGAATCTTGGGATAAGACGAGAAGCCATCAAAAACTACTCGTATAATCTGTTCTCTAAGGAAATCGCAAATCTAAGTTGGCAGATGTTCGGGTATTCCGTATGCTTGGAGCTAACTTAAAAAGCTAACATGCCAGACCTTATTAAATGCCTTTGAGATATCCAGAGAAACAGCTAGAGCCTCTACGTGTTCCTCGATAGCCTTACTCCAGTAATGGGTGGCATACACTAGGAGGTCACCAGTAGATCGCTTTTGTCGGGATTCGTATTGGCGATCACTGATATTATTATTAAGTTCTAGGTATGTCAACAAATGCTTATTTATTATTCACTTCGATACTTTACACAATAGTGAGGGTCGGCGCGGTTCCCCTTTTTTGGTATCGGCTGAACATTCGCGGTTTTCCGAGATTTTGGAACAATAACAAATCCCAAACAAGGGCGAAAAAGACGTGTCAAGATAGGAGGCAACTCAGGTACACAGATCTTAAGCGCCCTTGACGGAATACCATTAAGACCACTAGCTTTATTCATAGATTGCGAAGCAATTTTCGTACATCCTTGATGCGAATTTCTTGCATTGTGGTATCACACGAGGATATTAAAGGTTTTATCTTCTTATTATGCTATAGCAGATGCCTGTCGTAATCTGTTCTTTCATGCATATAACTTATACAAGACAATTTTGATGTTTCAGATCTGCCAGGCGTCCCGTGACGGTTCAATTTTATTTCTTTATTGTAATCTTTTTTACTTACATATAAACATAATTATGAAAATAGACAAATAATAACAAAATAGCTTTTTTTTTCAGATATGAATGAGCATGTCATTAGTTTACAAATTCCTTCCACAACCATAAGGACCGTAATGGAGGCCCCATTAACTATGTGGATTCAAGGCGGGATAAAGAGAATGCAAGATGTCATTTCAACAAATGACTAGGTCAGAAAAGAGCTTTTTAAAATTTCACTATATACATTATTATAAAATATGTATACACGTAAAAAAACTTTTTTTCGTTTCGTAGACATTTAACTGAAAATTTTTGGAAAATTATTCACTTAATGTCCAGGATATTCATCAATACATTTTAATCTCAATCTGTGTATTATAGTACGGAATACATAATAAACACAATCATTCAGAGGATAGGATACATGTTAAAAATTGAGCGCAATATTTATATCAATCATTGAATCATTTTAAATTGAGCCATATGCGCCACCATATTGGCTTTCGCTGCTCTGCCGAGCGCCTTTTGCTTTACCCCTACTCCGCGGCCGTGCAACGAGAGTAATGCGACATGCAATAGAGGGACGAAAAATTTTTAAAAAGCAAACTGTGCATTATTGCAGAGTGTCTAACCACTCGTTCCAAACCAAGTTAAAGATGCATTTCAATTTGATATATTATCTCAAATCCTGATAATAATATTTTCTATGCGTACAATACGAGTTAGTACAAAACAATATCGGGAAAAGATCTCCGATACTGTTACTTATAAACGTGAAAGCTTTGTAGTTAGAGGCGCGAGTGTTAATAACATTTGCATATCTTAATGCGAGACGCGGTGTCGTGGAGTGGAGGCGCAAGCAACAAATTCAAACGAAGCTCGTGCTCGCTATAATTTCGATACTAATATTGGCTCAATAAACAACAATATACACGGTTATACAAACAAAACACTAGGAAGGATACGAGAGAATTGTAATTACACATTAATTATAATGGATACGAGCGTTCCTGTAAGTACTTGCGTACACAATCATTATACGGATATGTAAATTTCTGTGGTTTGTGATCACGCTCGCGTCTGTATTCGATATGGGATATTGATACATTAACGTTTCGTTTAGTAACACATCAAACGTCATGATCTATGCATAATTAATTGTGAGTTTCCACTGAAAATGATACGATTACTCACATAGTTTTAAACGTCTCGTTTTAAATCAACTGTCAGAATGTATTACGCTCTCTAAAACGTCTTTGAAGTTTAACTTCTAATGGAAGGGCTTAGAACTGCTGTAAGGTGGTAGAGCCACGCTGAAGCTATCACTAGTTTTAGCGTGAGTGGATCAGCTCGTCCCCAGTACTACCACCCGACCCACAGCAACACTACCTGAAGTAACAGTGTTTGCATTGTTTCGTTTGGTTCAGTCAGTGAGAGCGCCGGAAGCTTAATTCCCCTCCCATCTTCCCTTCCCCATTAATCTTCCGCCTCCCTTAAACACAGGCCGGCAACGATTCTCCTGTTGTTGCTAGTCTCTTTAGACGGCGATGATCACTTAACATTATGTGACCCTCTTGTTCGTTTGACTCCTATGATAAAAAAAAAAGATTTTGATCGATAACCTTTTTGTATGACGAAAAGTAATGGTAGTAAACAAAGTGTCGAGTAGAATGTTCAAAACACGTATTCACCAAAGTTCTAGTCCGCGTCATAATTTATGGCCACTCTGAATATAGCATTAAGCTCAGTCTTGAACATAGTAAAGTAAAGAGAATACGAAACAAATTAAAAAATATTATTACGGAAATTTAACATTTACATTTATTAAAGTAACAAGAATGCTACAGTATAACGACAAAGTTGCTACTTTCAGTAGATTTTGCATGTGAAATGTAACTTTGATTCTGATTGTGTCGTTTTGTAAACGGTTTGATAGCTAGTTTACGAAATCCTGTTTATATGAATTGAGCAGACATATACATACATACGAGATATACTTGCATACAGAATATTTGCTAAGAATTACGGATAAAAATGAAGAAACAATAAAATCTAAATCATAACTGGGATAATGAAATAACAGTAAAAAACTAGAAATAGACTAGCTGAATAATAAAGTAATCGAAAAAACTAGAATAATATCAGTTGCATCTTGCAGTCAGTTGTAATTAAATCCAAATAACATTTAATCACCTGATTAGTGAGTTTTGGATGATCGCGTACTTAAATTGAATTATCTCCTTTGTGTATTTATTTCTATCTGTGGGATATATCTTGTAGCATATATTGTGCAGGTATTATGCGTGTTACAATACCGTAATCTATTCTTATATTATAAAGAGGTAAAGTTTGTGACGTTATAGGAGGTAATATCAGTAACTACTGGTCAGATTTGAAAAATTATTTCTGTGTTATATAGCTAATTTATCGAGGATGATTATAAGCTATATACCATCACGCTAAAATCAATAGGAGCACCAATGAATAATATTTCAAAACCGTGGATTTTTTCCTCTTCAGAGCTTCCGCTACGTATTAGCATTAGCCCAAAGTAACTATTCCAAGCGAACAAAGTCAAGGGCAGAGTCTAGTTGTAAATAAAATAAATTCATTACAAATAATGGAATAAACTACGCCTGCCAAAGAAACATCATTTTTCAAAGTAGACGGATCTTCTAATAATAAGAAATATAAACAAGAAAAAGAAAACCACGAAAATAGCAATAACATCTAATTAACAACAAAAACTATTCTGACTGTGACTGTACTGCAACTAGTAATTACAGGACACAAGTGTCAATGTGGGTGCAATAGAGACGAAATAAATTCGGGGACAAGGCTCCCCTTTACCTCAACTGCGTCCCTGTGATAAATAAATTTGCGTTCTGCGCATCTACTGCAGAGCGGTTAAAAACTTTGACGCGGACGGCACTCCGGTGAAGCTGTTAAGACCTCACTAGGTCAATAGCGTAGACAGTTCGAGAATAATAAAATTGACGCGGACTATCTGCAACCTCGAACAAGATCAGTACTTGGATGGTTGACCGAGTGAGAACACCGCGTGATATTGGTTCTTGTTGTATTTTTTTAAATCAAAATATTTCCTTGGAACACAAAAGTTTCACTTCTATCGTTTATTACGACACACTTTATTTTTTTTAACATTACTTCTTCACATGTAGACAATTTTTCAAGTGTTAAATATATTTAATATACGTTTTATCAAAACCGCACCAACGTCAAATGTATTAAATTTTATATGGTTTCCAAGATTCATCATAGTGTACTTTTTTTTTTGTTTAAACATCACTTCAAATATTCTAGATTCGAATTCTATAATAAGCTTTCTGTGAAGTAAAATATCATGACGAAACCATAATACGGCCGCTTGACTAAGTACTGCATCTCTTTTGAAAATCTGTCCCCTAACATGGTGTGTTCCGGCAACTCGTATGTTTAGTGTGTTACCATCTCGTGCCACATCGTCACTCAATGAAGTTGTGATAAAATCCAAAAAACTATAAATTACATATAAAACTATGTTTCTCTATATCTATACATCTTCTTCTCTTCATATAATTAGAATGTAAATTATTTATTTATTTATTTACATATGAATAAAGCAACAATCAACAATCAAAAATAATAATACAATAAAAATAATAAAAAGAAGTAAATTAAGCTGAAGACCTAAAACGCTTTATCACATAGAAATTTATCTTACACTAATCATAACGTATAAATAAAAAAAAACGTAAACGTAAATCTAACGTATCTGTACTTTTTCAATTTCAAGACCGGCGGACGTTATCCGGCATTGATAAAAAAAAAACCTATAAGTCAATCGCAGCGCCACCTACCGGGTCTAATTGTAAATCTAAACCATTCTTGAATCCACCTGAACGCGCAGGTTGTAGATGGTAGAGCTCCGCTGAAGCTATTTTTGGTTTCAGCATGAATGGGTCGGCTCCTCCGGGGTAGTACCACCCCTCTCATAGATAACCGACGTGAAATAACAGTGCTTGCATTGTTGTGTTTCGTTCGGTCAGTGAGAGAGCCGGAGGCCCATGTCCCTTCCTCTTTCCTTCTTTCCCTTTCCTTCCCCTCCCCCTTCTCCCATATACAGGCTGGCAACGCACTTTCGACGTCCCTGATGTCGCTAGTGTCTATGGACGGTGGTGATCACTTAACATCACGTGACCCACCAGTTCGTTTGCCTCCTTTGATATAAAAAAAAAAACACAAAAAATTATCAAATTCTGTCCAGCCGTGGAGTTCAGCCACATACGGCTGAAGAATTATATACGTAAAAGATTTGTTTATAACTAACTGGCTTCTGCCCGCGTCTTCGTCTGCGTGGTTTCGTTACTTTGGGCTAACGCTAACTTTAACTCGCGACTTCGTTGACGTCGAAGGTAAAAATATTTTTAAATAATACATTGTATAGCTCCGATTAATAAAGCCCAATAAATAATATATATCGATAAATGATCTATATAACACTAAAATAATTTTTCAAATCGGATCAATAACTCCTGAGATTAGCGCGTTCAAACAAAGAAATTCTTGAACTGTATAATATTAGTTTAGATATTATTTAGGTTGAGGACAGTTTAGGATTATTAATCTCCCAACACGATACGTTAAAAATATTTTAAGCGCTATAATTCATATAGATACTTACAACACGACACAATACAACAATGAAACTAATATTCTGTAAAATGTAAAGTTTACAATATAAAGTTTACGTGCAGACATCAAGAATGGCTATTCATTCAGCTCACAATATAACCAACATGCATCCCAGTGAATGGTGCACAGCGACGCGATAACGGAGCCCGCGCATTTTCTATAAAATTCAAAAATGGAACCGAAGAAGAAAAGAGTACGTCATGTATTCTGGAAGTTTCCGAACATCGACACAATGCCGCCATTCAGATACACATATTATACATGCAACAGAATACGTTACAGTTTATTACGAAGACAAAATAGAGCGCTTTGTAAAAATTTATTAAGGTACAGTTTTTACGGCAACTGCTTATTTGTCCGCCATATTATTATGTACAAAGTTTTATATAGGAGACCATATTTATGATTTTGTTCTGTGTAATATATTTTGGCCATTTTTATAACAGGCTAATGATTATTTCAGACATCTCACAATATTTTTAAATAATATTTTTTTCCCATTTACATATATTTTCAATGTGAGATTAATAAATTTTTTTTTCGAACTGACTAAGCTATTGACCCAGCGAGATCTTAACAGATTCACCGGACTACTAAGGCGAGCGCTTGGGGCACTCAGCCGATTTTATTTGGGCAACTAGCTTAAGGGTGCACGGCACACTTTGGCCTGGGCTGCTGCCCGACACGCAATTCGCGACTTATCTGAGCTGACCTAAGCTAACTATTCATACATATGTGAGTTGGAGCATATATGTGTACCAAGCATACATACCGCAACAACTCCTATATATATTTCGTATCGGATAATTTTCCAAACTATTTCAGTTCGTTAAGAGAAAGAAACAAAACCCTTCCAGTTTCATGTGTAAGCGTGTATGCGTGCACGTGCGTGGGGGTGGTATGTGTACTATTGCTGCAATGATGTAACATTTTGTGTCACTATATCTCACGAGCAGCGTACTAAAGGGCTCCACGCCGAGGGAACGACCTAGGCTTGAGCCGCTGCCGAGGGGGGCCTAATCTGGTGTGCGGGAGCGAAATGTACCCCCAGACCAAAAAATTCTTTGATCAAAATTAACCAACTTCTAGAAATGTTATTATAGTGCACTTCGGATGGAGACTACAGGTTGATAAAGACAGCGACAGGTGCTTACTGACAGATTTTCAACAATTATTTTGTATGATTCTATGATATTTTATTTATGTATGATATTGTAATAATGAGTAAATTCTAATATTTCTAACAATAAATAATGATAGAAAAAAAGTTATATCTGTTACTGTGTTTAATACATCATAATTTTTTTTATAATATGCCATATATAATTACTCGCTCATTTCAATGAAATCCAGTTTTTTTATCATATAAAATAGTGCATCTGTGAAAACTAAATTTTAATATTTAAAATAACGACATCTATTGAAATTAACTGGTAGCATTCGCGAATAGACGTACGTCATTTAACAAAGTTATGAATAGAGCTGCCATCTATAATATCAGTAATCACAAGCATGTAGTATGAATCCTACCACTACTACAAGACATTACTATAAATATTTGTTTATTTTTACCTATACATCATAGAGGGCATGAGACGTCGCATTATTTCTGCTGTATTGAAACAATACAAGCAGCTACTCTTTAAAATAGAATGTGGACAGGACTTGACTGGCTTTTGTGCAACAGAAATCAAAGATTACAACCACTATAGCACTTGGATGTGGTAAGCTTAGTTTAGTATGAAGTGCAATATTAACTTTTATATTTGTCTTTATATATGAACTAGCCTTTGCCCGCGACTTCGTTCGCGTGGAATAGTTGGGCTAACGTCAACACACAGCGGAAGCTCTCAAGAGGAAAAAACCCCCAATTTTTAAACATTATTTATTAGTGCTTCGCTCCTATTGGTTTTAGCGTGATGATATATAGCCCATAACCATTCTCGATAAATAAGCTATATAACACAGAAATATTTTTTTCAAATCGGACCAGTAGTTCCTGAGAGTACACCCTACAACGTCACATACTCACAAACTTTACCTCTTCATAATATTAGTATAGATATCTGTTATTCTAATAAATAAAAAGAACTCGAAGGCTTAAACGACGTCGTATAATAATAATAAGGGGTGTAAGGGGTGATGGGGTGTAAGGGGTGTCGAGTAACATCTTAAAACTTGAGACATCCAAGCCAACCTCACCTGCACGTGGTGCACCCTGCTGAATAACGAACGAGGCAATGGCGAAAGCGGGGTGGTAGGGTTTCACAGCCCGACTGGGTCGCAACCACCATGCACATGGCGAAAAAGCCCGTCATAGTGACTCGCTTCTGCGCGTCGCGTTTCGGGATCAGCATATCCAGTACCGGGTGACTTTCGTCACTATGGCCGGCATGACAGCGGCGACCGGCGATGGATAATCTGTCTCTCGGTGGTTGCCGATGTTTTTGGATTGTACTATGCTTAACATCAGGCATAGTGCAGTCACTATGTCGTGCTTCGATAAAAAAAAAAATAAAAAAAAAAGCTTCATCTTTATCCAATTACAACACATCTATAAATGCGACAAAGCCAGCCAAGGGGATGTTTTTTTTTTTAAATTATCATTATTGCTATTCTATTCTGCAGACTTTTGGTCCGCACCTTTTTTTGCTTACGTGTAGTGTTTTGCATACGTAGAAAATTGTATCCGTGAGCGTATTTTTTTTTATTAGTAATATATTAAACATTAACTGTTCAATTATTATTAACATTTTTTGGTTTAATAACGTTATTGTTTTTATAGCGCTTGCATTTCCATTCTTTATGGCCATTTTTAGGTTTTAATCCACGATATCCCGTGCTGGAGCGTCCACAGCCCGATGGATGAACCTAGTCCATCCAAGCGGATGTTAGAAAGATCTCTACCTAAGCTATGCTTTCATCGCGATAGTTTTCCTTAACCAAACAGCTCCGGCTCATTACATTCGAACCTAAGTCGATCGAGACAGTCTCCAAACATGCATCCACAGTAATATAATTTCTTTTAGCAACATTTACTAAGTTATATTAAAATGGGTGCTGGTTTAATGCTTGACAGTCGCATTAATAACTTTGGTAAACAAAACCAATATGAAAGGGTGCCTCCATTTAAGTGAGGAGTATTTGATTTCCTTCCCCTCCGGTGAGATGTGGTGAGGTATTTCAAAATTTGTACTCTGGCTATCAATGCATTTGATTTATTAAAAAAAAAACTTATAGATTATAACTTTTATTAAAATTAGTAAACACTAGCTAATATTTGAGGTCGTTTAGATGATAATCTAAAATCACAATTAAAACAGTGATTATTAATTAAATGAGGATTAGTAAAATATATAGAAGAAATGTGTCAAATTTCAGTAATAATTTAGTGTATAAAACATGTTTTACTTTAAATTAAGCTGATATTTTGACATATTTACAGTATTTTTGCTCAAAAAAAATTATATGTTATTTGCCGAAATCCCGTCTCTCCCTCACGTAAGATTTGGCTTGACCTTGTCCCTCTTGATTCTCAGAAGTAATTAATGGACTCTGGAAACTCTGGAAACCATAGCGTATTGAAAATGGGTCTATAATGCTACAACACGTAAATGTTGAAAATTCCTCGTTATACGATTATAGCTATTTATCTAAGAAATGTCATTAATAAAAAAGAAAATTCTTCACATCCATATTTTATTTCGGAATATAACAACTATCATTACATTAAATAAATAAATGAAACGATTATTTAACTTAAATGAGATCATAAAATAACAATGGCTAGACTTAAACTTAACTTTAATTTTAACTTAATTAGTAAATTACCATAACATATAATTAAAAAAGTGTCAAACAAAATTAAATTATTTTTTATAAAAATAAAAAAGAAAATAATATATATATAAATAATAAAACTACGAGTTTGGAATGTCTAACAACGATGTCACTTATTTAAGATCTATCTTCTTAATAATATAATTATTATGAGTCTTTAAGTCGAATACTATGTATACTGTAAGAGATGATACGTCCAACTCATGAGATTTAACTCGATATTATCTATTTACATACAAGCACTTACAAATCTCTAATCAAGCATTAATTCGTTTTTACGAACCATATTTCGAGCCTAGTCCTCTCTTTAACAGTTATTTTGTGATAAATTGTCAAAATCATTGAAAAATCTAAAAAGTGAATGGCCTAATTTATAAAAAGGGCTATAGTTTAGATATTGACAACATTTTGTTGGTATATCCTTACTCTTTCACACATAAATGTACATCTCGCTCTATGTAACAATCGTATACACCTATTTCGAATTCAAACTATCGTATGTGACACGTATTATAAGAAACACTACACATAACATTCGACTTGGATACTTAATTCCGAGTTGGAATTTAAAATTACTTGAATATACGAGTATTCTGAAGATAAATGCAAGGTTACAGCACTAGGGACAAAGGTACACTTGATTTCACCATGACATTTATACGATATAAGAAGGATAAGGGATTGGTTGTAACAACTCTACATGTATCCGACGGTGGTGGTTTTCTTTATTCGGATTCAACAGAAGTTAAGCTCAGGATAAGTTATTTGGCATTACTTGTAGTAATAAACCTTTTCTAATTAGTAATACGGTTTACGAGATATCATATATTTACTAGTGATTATTTTTTGATAAATATAATTAAACTTTAGTCTAAACGCGGCCAGTTTCCAGCAGCTGTCGACCTGGAAATGTAAAAGATTTCTCTGGATACTTTAAAATATTGCATAATTGATAGGGTTGTTGTTTTTTTCTTCTGAGCAGTCTTTTGAACTCGAAAAGATTTGAAACTTTGTAAAGACTTGGCAATACTTCTTTAAGCATAAGAGAGGGGGATAAGAGATATGTTCACTTTTGCTGGTAAGGGGGTTAATTAGTAAAATTTTGCTGGCATAATATTTATGTTTTAAATTACTAATGCAGAATCATAATTATTAATTTTCCATCTTAGGATTTTTAAAACAATAATTTAGAACAATAGCATGCTAAGATCTGTCGACAACACTACACAGGTCACCTGTCTTATATGACACCAGTCAAAACAGTGTATTAATTGAAATTATAATAAGCTAATGAAGGAGTTTTAGTTCCAGGTGTTGGTGTGGTGTCGGTGGGCTGCTGGTTAGCTGGTTGTGGGTGGTGCGTGGTGCTTAGGTAGCGGAGCGGGAGGCTTTGGCGAGATGCTCCTCCTGCAGCAGCTCCTGGAGGTTGGTCACCTCGATCTCCTGGACATGTTTCCCGGAGAACACGATGTAGCCGTGCGAGTGCTCCTCAGCGGAACGCTTGCGAACTGAAACCAATGTGCGAACACGTTTTCATTCCTTCACAGTGGAAAATAATACAAAAAATAGATTTTTTTTTATTAATAACACTGAACAAAACCTATAGTTATATATAATGAATATATAAAATACATAACGAACAATAACAAAACAAAAAAAAAAACGAAGAAAATCGTCTGAGAACTGAGGAAAGAGATGTTCTTAGCCATTTCCACCCTGCTTGTTTATACACAAATAAATCCAGCGAGGTAGCAAAGAGTAATTTTAATCATATTTCTTGTATGAATACTTTTAGTACACTTTGCACAATATGTACCCTCTCGTCATAGGTGGACTTTGGCATGACAGCGTCGACCGACGATGGATAATCTGTCTCTCGGTGGTTGCCGATGTTTTTGGATTGTACTATGCTTAACATCAGGCTTAGTGCAGTCACTTTGTCGGGCTTCGATAAAAAAAAAACTTTAATTATGTAGGGTAGTAATTATTGTATCGATTAAACGCTTTAAATTAAATTTAATAAGGTTCATTACTACGTTTCTCATTTTGAGTCCATGTCTTTACATTATAACAATCCAGTATGTGATGTTTGTCCACGATGAACTTCCAAACTACTCAACCGATTTTCACGAAACTTTGGCATTTATGTATAATTTATTAATATTTTTTTTATTAAAAATTCGACAATTGTTAATGTTGATTATTGTTATTAATTGTAAGTTACATCAGTCAGGAACAGATGGCGCTTTGAGTTATTTTCTTGCCACGAAACTTTAGGCATGACTGTTATAGATATCTCATATATGGCGCCAGATCTCAATATTGAATTTCTTTTTCATTCGTTTACTCGATAGTTTTTAGTCAGACTTATTACTCAATAATATGAGATACTTTATCATAATTTTAATTGAATTTGCTATAACTGAGCCACAGCCACGCGTGGCCGAGTGAACCACTATATAATAAACTAGCTGTGACTGTGACTGTGTCGGCGTAAAACCTAATATAAAAAGTAGTGATTAATAAAATGATTTGAATATACTTTATTTACTTATTTACGCTTCTCTCGTACTTAAGTCCCATCGTCATTAAAAATACAATAACTTTTGATATTACGAACCGATAAAAAAAATATCGTGATGCGTGTTGAGACAGGCAGATATTTAAAAAGTGATTGAAATGTATTCTGTTACTGATTCATGTATTTTCCCGACGTACAGACACATTATAATGACATTGTTATTATATGTATAGACAGTATCGTATTGGATATGTGCGTATGTACTAACTAACGATGGCGTCGTCCTTGTGGAGGCGGTAGAGCGGACGCTGCAGACAGTGGTCCAGGAAGAAGGTGACGCCGCGACCGAGCGAGAGGTCCGCCAGCGCCGGCAGCGAGGCGCGCACGCGACTCAGCACGCGCGACACCTCGAACCGCTGCTCTCCCGCCGCCACCGCCCACGGCGCCAACACCGTCTCCGGGTCCAGCTCCATCACGAAGCAGCGCTCCTGGTCCACGATACCTTCCACCCGACACGTATCAATTTAACCAATCTAAACAAATTTATACGTTCCGGCGAATCGCTAATATGCTTTGGGACTTTCTTGTAAAACCTAACACTATTCCCTATGAAACTGTTACTAGTTTTACTCAGCCTGAAACATGGGACGATCAGTTTGTCACTGTTTCCAGTGATAATATCATGCCGGATTCCGGAAAATCCGACTCACCGGTAAAATTGGCTTCAAAGTCGTGAATGAAATCGACTCTACGGCCGTTGTCGAACACGGATATCTTCTCGACGCTGCCATCGATGTGAAGTTCCTCGCGCAGTGGATTCGCCAGCTCATCAGAGCTATTTTCGCTGAGAAGGTTCACTATCCGAACATTAGAGTCCGAGGAGACAGCGAGCGGCAGCACATGAAGGGTCTGATACATCGGCTGCGTATCCTGGATAAGTTATTAGCAAACTATGAGTTCTATATTCTATATAAATTCAGTTATACAGGATGTGCAGAGCGTACAATAATAACGCAAGAGATTTGCATATAATTTGTAGAAGTATAAACAAGACTTAAAATGGTTTCAATAATATTTTGATGTCATAAAAAATGATATTTGCATGCAATAACATGTAATTATTAAAGTATACCCGACTGTTTTGAATAGTAACTTTCATAATTTATTTTTGTTTTTTTAGTCTTTCCTATAATTCTGTAAAATGCTATGCCCAACATTATAGGGAGTCAATATTACTTTTTTTTTTTCGAATAACTACGCTATTGACCCAGCAAGGTCTTAAAAGCTTCACTGGAAAAGCAGTCAATATTACTTTTTTTCGTTGCTGAATCAAATAAATATATTAGTGAAAAAAAATTAGGGGACCAAAAAGAAAGTATACTTAGCGATTTTTTTGAATAGGTGTAATCATTAAAATGATTGATTCACAGTTAAAGTAAAAGCAATTCGAAACACGAAATTGTGTAGTTTTGAAATTTTGTAATTTGTATCGCAGTTAAGCAATGTATATCGAACAATCCGAATGAATACCGGGGAACAAAATCGTATTTTTTGGTTTGTGTTTTAATACAGAGACTAAAATAAATCAAGAATGACCTCCCTATAACGGTATAATGTAAGTTATTATGTTAATTTTTCCAGCTGACTACCGCTGCCAACTTGAAGAAGCTAACTACTACACCGAGCTTTGTGGTAGACAAAGAATTCAGTCAACTGTAATGGCAACAAACGCAAAGGTGCTGAAAAAGTCGAACCTTGGCTCGAGCTGTTCAATAAGAAATTTGACGCTATAAAAATAACTACAATTCTAGGTATTCTACAGTACATCTACTACGCTGACATACCTCGAGCTATGTATAAGATATTTGTTTTCTCAGAGCCTCAAAGAGTAAAGTATATTTAATTTTAAACAGAGCAAATTAGTTGCATCCTGGATGCATATATTCCAGTTACTTGAAGCCGCCATGAAAGGTCATGTCGAATAAAATAGGTCAAATCAGAGCGCAAGCGCGACTCTGTGACGCAGTTGGAAATTGAGGGCAATGTCTGTAAATTAGGACGCTTTGCGCCTAATTGAATGCCTAGAATCGCTTCCAAAGAAATCACCTCAGAAACTATGGAATGTATTCCTGCAGATCATTAAAGAGATCCCGCTAAACAATAGTGCATGTTCTTCTGTATGCAAAGCTTAGACTTACTGTCTAATTTATAAAAACTCTTCCAGCCTTGCAATAACACTAATCTAACATAGGGTGGAGCGGTGCGGCCTGCGTAAACTTCAATGACCAAAGTATCACTACTACACCTATTTACGCCAAAAAGTAGCAGATTTCATACTAGTACGTTGCAATTCGCAGGGTGAAGGCGAAGTCATTCTAACTCGAGCCTTAGGAGGCTTCAGGAGTCCTTTTGGGATCAGTTGAGATGAAGTCTATAGACTGTAGTGCCTGCCCTCTTTGTGACATATCTTTGTCATTATATAGTAAAAAACAAAGACCCCTACCGCGTCTGGCTATTTGTTCGCGATAAACATAAAAACTACTAGATAAAGTGATTCATGAGGAAAGTTTAGGTATGTAATTTGTCAAGGTTTTTTTTATTATTAGGCCGGGACAGCATCCGCCGGGCCCAGTAATATATTATAAAGCAAAGTCATCCGCCGCGTCTGTCTGTCTATTCGCGAATAAAATCAAAAACTACTGAGCGGATTTTCGGGGGGTTTTCATTAATGTTACGATAATAGAACGATTCACAAGGAATAGTTAGATATATAATTTGTCAAGATTTTTTGGAGATTATTTTATCCGAATATAAGGATGATTGTTGGAAGTATCTGAAAAAGTCAAGCAACCTTTTCGTGGAGAACGCTATCTAATCTAATCTAATCTATTTGAGGTATAACGAAACAATTGAGATTCTCAGACGAAGTCACTGAAATCAGCCAATAATATATAAAATACGGCTATTCCTACACGAACCTGTTAAAATGTCTTCACTATAAACGTATCCTCAAACGTATTTCAATCAGTGGATATACACTGCTTGTTCATTCAAGTCTATTCACACACAGACAAGCCGAGGTGTGCCTTGCACCCTTAAGCTAGTTGCCAAAATAAAGTCGGCTGAGTGCCTTAAGCGCTCGCCTTAGTAGTCCGGTGAAGCTGTTAAGACCTTGCTGGGTCAATAGCGTAGTCATTTCGAAAATAAAAAAAAAGTCTCGATCCGTGCGAACTTTGTATAGTCGTACCATATATACGTTAAGCGAACGCTCGGCCGAGCTACATGGTAGGCAGAGTGGGGGGTGTTAGGTTTTTTCGTTACGGAATTTTTGTATTCGGTCTCCACGCTCAAGGCCCGCGATAGAAGCTATGCAATAGCTTAAAAAAACCTTGACAAATTGTATACATAAACCTCGTGAATCACTTTATCTACTGGGGAAAACCACATGAAAATCTGTTCAATAGTTCTTGAGTTTATCGCGAACAGACAGGCAGACGCATTAGGGAACTTTGTTTTAAACTATATAATATATCTCGTCCGATAAAACATAGAATACATTGCTTATGTCCACAAAACGAAACGCCCCCTCCTCCGTGGTCCGATTAATGACACAGTTCGAAAATAGGTCGCTGGTGAATCTCGCGAAATTAGTCCCTACAATGCAACAGAGATAGATGCGAAAATTGCATACCGATAATGTACCGCGCATCTGTCAGAAGACCTGCCCGAGTTGCGATCAATAACTTGCCCTCCTATTCCTACCTCGTATTGCACCTATACACGAATCCTTACATCGAGAATGCAACGCAACGAATTAGTTGACGTGAAACCCATTGAAAAAAAAAAGACAGTTACTAATAAAATCATCTGAATGTATTAATTCCATTTACTTATCTACTTTTCTCTCGTACTTATTTCAAGTCGTCATTAACATTACAATAACTTTGGACAGAGTAAACCGATTTTAATGAAACCAAGACTAAATGTTATTCCATGATATACTTTATGATTTCCTTGTTGAGATATATTCTTGTAGAGAACTACTCTATGTGGGAATACAGACAACTGATTTCTAAGAGCTTAAAATGCCGTTACGTCGTGTTTTGGCGCGGTCATTATGCCCATACCTTTCTCCGAAAAGAAGCCTGCAATGATCTCTTACAAGCTGATGATGATAAATACCAGACATAATAGGTGAATTTGGAACCATCTTAGATGAATTTTCGCGAAATAATACCTATATCAGTTTTTTTTACCCGCTCTCAATAAAGTAACTGTACTCTACTTGACAGTAGGCACGAAATATACATTTACACAGTGCAATGGAACGACTCTTTTAGTCCGGTGAAGCTGTTAAGACCTTGCTAAGTCAATAGCGTAATCAGCTCGAGAAAGAAAAACGACTCTTTTGCATATAACCCATCAGTAGTTATTCGAGTGTGCCTGCAGGTCTCGCGGACGTTCACTATATACTAATTCATCAAAAAACCCGATGAATTAAGAGAGAGTCACTATGTCAAAATAGAGAGTCACTTATCTATACGAATATATAAAGCTGAAGAGTTTGTTTCTTTGTTTGGTTGAACGCGCTAATCTCAGGAACCATTAGTCCGATTTGAAAAACCCTTACGGTCTTAGGATAATTCATTTAGCGAGACTCTATATCATCACGCTAATACCAATAGGTGTGGAACACTAATGAATAATGTTTCAAAATAGTGGTTAACGTATTTATTATTTGAAAATATTTTCTACGTAAAAGAACTCACGAGTTAAAGTTAGCGTTAGACCAAAGTAATATGCCACATAGACAAAATCGCTAATTTAATACATGTGAAATAGCTACAATAAATAAAACTGTTTAAAAGAACACCTTCCTATTATAGTAAAATAAGTTAATGTCAAGTTTTAACGAAGTGACATAAAGTATAGTAAAATTTGTTTTTTTTTTATTTATTTTTGGCAAGCAATCTTTCCGATTATTAATACCATTGTCAAATAGTCAATAATACTTCACTTATGCACAACAAACTAACTATATTACGTAAAACACCACCAAATTTACACAATAGAGAGTCAAATAACAAAAGATTATGAATAAAATACAAAATCCACTACATGACAGACTGAAATCCCGCCAAAAACTCCTAAAGTTTGTCTTACAATAGTATAAAAACTTACTTCTCTGTTGCCCGAGGGTGAAATGGCGCAATAGCCCTGGTAATGACGATGTGTACTGTTGTCCTTAGAATTTCTGTAGTAGGCCACAGCTCCAGTGCCAAGGGTTGAGGCAACGACGATAACCATCGTCACGATGAGACAAATCATAAAGCCCTTCGAACGTTTCCGAGGCACAGGATAAAACTCTATCATGCCCTTGAAATAAAAAATAAGTTACAATTTTAAATATGGTTGTAAACATACCATCAAGTATCCTGACCGTTTTTGATACTCAGTAATTGGGCATAAACAAACATGATTTTTTTTATTTGGAAGATAGTATCTATTATTAACAATATAAAAATTGCCCTAAATAAAAAACATAAATATCGATATATATAATAAGAATGTAAATCTAACATGTCTGTAAATATATTCAACTATTTTTTTAATGTCTGTCTGTCTGTTTGTTTGTTTGAACACGCATTACTGTTAAAGCACCGCGTTCACGATAAAGCCTCACCAATAAAATCATAAACCATATACTCGAGTAACATTTAGTCTTAGTTTCATTAAAATTTATCCACTCTATTAAAAAATATTGTAATTTTAATAACGGCGTGACTTAAGTACGAGGGAAAAGTATATAAGTAAATAGAATTAATATATTCAAATGATTTTATTAGTCATTTTTTTTTAGCACTAGGTTCCACGCGAACGGAGTCGCGGACACAGCTAGTGCGACATATATTCGTACATGTGTTTATGATCTGACAATTGTCTGTGCCTGATATGTCAGGTTTTTACGAACTCTAAGCTTAGGACTACAGAGTTAAGAGGACTCTCTTAATCTATATTTTTTTGATATAATATAATAAGTATATATCTTTATATAAAAATTTCTTCTGTACGCGTGTATGTCACTGTAGTCCTCCTAAACGGCTGGACCAATTTGATGAAATTTTGTTTGCGTGTTCCAGTGGATCCGAGAATGGTTTAGATTCAAAATTCGAGCCGGTAAGTGGCGGTGCTGTTAGCTTTTAATTTTTTTTTTTAATTATCAATGCCAGGCGCGCTAGCATAATATAATATAAGTTATGGATGTAAACACAGTGTCGGGTAGAGTATTTAAAACACCGGTTATCGGTCGACACCGATCACCGAAGCTAAGGAAAATTTGGTCAAATAAAGGCTATATGTTATCTTAATATTAAAAACCCAAGTAGAGTTCAGGCACTCTGACACTCTTGAGCTTGTCTGGCTCCAGTGAAGCTGCGAAGGCCCGTCAGGCCAATGGAGTAGTCAGTTCGAAAAAAAATGTATCAAACTACGCTTAAATTAGATGTGAAATTCTTATAGAAATTCAACAGATGGTTTTAATGATCGGCGGTATTAATAGTAAAAAACCTTATCGTACTCTGTTACACTTTTAAAATCATACGCAATCAATTCTAGGGAAATATTTTAAGACACGATTCTACAGTTAAGAAAGAATATATATTGATGATTTTTTTTATGCTTGTGGCATAACAGAGTGTACCTACTGGATCCGATTATTCTACTATAAAAAATATATATTCAATATTTATAAAATTATTGACATTGAAATTTACGGATAAAAAATAGTAGGTATCAAAAAGAATTCCGTTACGACTACGTTGAGAATAATATTCTGAAATAAATCGTCCCGTATTTTAGATATCTGAGATCGAATAACTGTTATTTCGCAAGGGTAGAACCTAGCAGAACTGGAATAATATAGGCTTGAGTGAGATAACGAAAGCTATAAAAAAATATCAAAAAATTTAAATTAAATTTTACAAATGGATCTTAAAGAGATAAAGAGAGTACTCCGAAGGTAAATTCGATTTTGCGTGTATTCATATAATTAATATTGATAACACATTAAAAAAAAAAAACAAAAACAGTTTTTTATGTTATTAAAATAGATCCTGTTCTACACTGTTGTGAGCAACGTGAACTATGGTGAGCAATTTAACTTTTTCATTTTGTTTATTAACGTGGGGAAATACTTTATGGATACGCCACCATCCCGGTGGAGAGAGTGGATTATGTCCGATACCCACGGACTAAAACCCAACGGTGTACCGTCCGCCGCATTGTAGGAGAGGCCAGGAATCGAATCAGCTGTCAGCCTGAAATACTGCCCTGCGGCAGCCTGGCGAATGAACGCCAGGCTTCGCCCTACTATAGAGAGACTACTGGGTACACGACCAGTAGCCTCCCCTCGTCAGCCTCACCCGTGCAACAAGGAGATGGGGCCCCCGACCCATCCCCTCAGGTCCGGCTACGGTGTTGGGAGAAGACAGGCATTACGCTTCGCCCTTCCCACTGCTCTTCTTTGGCGAAGAGGGCCACTTCGCGGATCTACCTCCCGAGCCCTCTCCGCCGCCTCCTTCTGTGAGATGACGACCTCGCAGAAGGAGCCCACAGTAGTTCACACGTCTTCGCTGCCGAGCATGGCCAAAACCAGGCCCGGCAGCGAGAAGTCGTCCCCCACTGCCGCAACCAGGGTGCGGCGCTGATCGTCCCTCGCGGCACACTCAGAGAGTGTGTGCTGCGTGGTGTCCGTCTCAGCACCGCACTCGTGGTATGCGGCGGTGGACTCCCTGCGCGCTATCCAGTGTAAGTACCAGCCGATGCATCCGTGCCCAGTCAGCTCCTGCACCAAACGGTACGTCAGGGAGCCACAGCCCGTGTTCAACCAAGCCGACAAGACCGGGCGGACGGCGTGTATGGTAAATCTTCCGTAACGTGCGTCCACCAGGTGCCGGCCCCACCTCTCTACTTGCTCACTGCAGGCTGTATCTAGGAGCCGGAGGTTGCCCTCGGGATTTTCGTACCGCCGCGTAATTGTATACAGTGGCAAGAATTTCCACCTCCAGCTTCTAGGGTAGAGAGCCCGCGAGCACCATGGCTGCCGCCGAGGACACCGTGCGGTGCCCGCGGATTTCCCTCAACGCCATTGTGCGCTGCACTTGCGCAGGACTATACGCGGTCCGAGCCCCTTGAAGTAGAGCTCGAACCGCCAGCACCCGTCCAGGGTGAGGCACAGATATTTCATCCGGGACCCCACCCGGATACGTACGCCACCTACCGTTATATGGGCCCTAGATGGCGGCCCCTGCTGAGGCTCGTGAAACAGCAAGGCCTCTGTTTTTTCCAGGGCCACCCTGAAGCTCAATCAGTGGATGCACCCGACCACGAGGGTCGTGGCCAGCGCGGCCAAGCGCACCAGCTGTGCCCACTCCCTGCCTTAGGCCACGATTATGGTGTCGTCCGCATTTTCTTATTAGGCGCGCTCCAATTAGGAGCACCTTGGAGCACCTAGTCGTAGTCCAGGTTCCACAGGAGTGGCCCCAGGACAGAGCCTTGTGGTGTGGAGTCCCACGTTGGACCGTTTACCCTCTGCTGTCTGCGTAGATGACCTCCCTTCCCTCGAGGTAAGCCTCCAACAGCTGCCGCAGGTACGAGGACACCCCGAAAAATTGGAGCGCCTCCTGTATTACTCCATGCGGCAAGCTGTTAAAGGCGTTGGCGATGTCCAGTGACACCGCCAACAGTCTTGACCCCGGGAGGTTGCCTACACAGAGAGTACTTTCAGGAAGCTCAGGGTGCCTAGGGTTGAACGCCCCGACTGGAAGCCAAACTGCGCGTCGGACAAGTTCAGCTCCACGTCCTCCAGGTTCCAGACCACCCGGGAGGCGATCGCCCTCTCGAGCACCTTCCCGGTGTCGTCCAGCAAGACGATAGGCCGGTATTCCATCGCGCTGTCCGGAGAACGGCCCGCGTTAGGGATTAGGCAGAGCCACCCTGTCTTCCAGGGCTCCGGGAACTGTCCTTCCGCCAAACAGCGGTTGAACAGACCACCAGAGACCAACAGAGGGCCAACACCCAGCCCGGAATCCCGTCCGGCCCACCACTACAATCACCACTCGACCACCTTACCCATTTCCTCCTCCGTCACCGGGAGAGGGTAGAGTACCTTCGCCATAGGTACGGAGCGTTAAAGCGGGGGTATGGGAGGAGGAAGCTGCCCCGGAGGGTCAGGTAACAGCTCTCCCACGACCCTCTCGGCCACCTCTGGCTAGAGAGTTTCCGTCGTTGGGGACGATCGGCTCCGGAGTTGTTTCCGGATTATCCGGTATGGGCGCCCCCACGGATCGCTCTCCAGCGTCGCAAGGAGCTCCTTCCATGCAGCCTCCTTGGCCCGGCTAATGGTAGACTGTAGAGTCTTCTTTTTCTGCCTCTAGTCGCCATACAGCTGGGCCTCTTCCTCGGGGGCCCTGACCCTTCTCCGACGGCTGCGCCCGAACAGCCGCCGGGCCGCAGAGCAGAACCTTTGTGAAGGCATCACGGAGGCGGGCAGTGGACGCGTCGATATCCTCGCTGTCCAAGGAGGGCCAGGTCCAGGCCTTGACGATGGCCGCCTCCTCCGCCTTCTCTCTATCGAGACGGCCCATCGCCCAGCGGGAGAACGTTACGCTGCTCCAGTGACGGATAACCGGTTCGTGGTAGGTGATGGAGACCTCAAACCTAATATACCGATGAGCCGAAAGGGTCTCCATCTCCTCTTCGACCCTCCATCCCTGGATAAGACCGGCAGGGAGGCGAATGCGACATCCACAACCAACCCCCCATTATGCCGCACGCACGTATGGGCGTTCCTTCAGTTGAGGAGGGGCAGCTGAGGTTCGGCTGCCCACTCCTCAAATACCTAGCCTCTTGGGTTCGTGATCACCCCTTCCCATGCCCTAGACTTGGCGTTATGGTCTCGAAGCAGGTCGACGGGGAGCGGCGCCAGCCGCCTCACGACCAGCCCCAGGGAGTCCAGGAAAGACTGGAACTCTACCTGGGGCCTGTTCGGGGAAAAATAAACCCCGAGTGTTATGAGTCCTCGTGAGGTGACCGCTACGAACCCAGCACCCCTCTCCTTAACTCCAGCCCAGTGTGGCTGGTCCGGGACGCGATATTGCTTCACGGCGACGGCCAAGTCGATCTTCCACTCCGCCACCGCCTGTAGGAGAAGATCCTGGGCGATGACGCAGTGGCTTAGATTAACTTGGAGGCAGCTGTTATGGATGTAGTCCATTAATGGTCAATAGCAGCTACCTCCGCGTATACCTCCCTAAGGAGGGGCACTTTCCCCTTTACAGGAAGGGGAAGTTTGCATTCACCCCCCCATAACATGGTCTGCCGGAATACCGACGTCAGCGCAGACACTATACCGTGGATTAAACGCGATACAGACATCCGCGCGATAACCCTCCGTCCCGCACAGGTAGCAGGCCGCTCCTCTCACCACGTCCGACGGGCACATCCACTGGGTGTGGCCTAGACCGACGCAGCGGTAACACTGCAAGGGTCTGCCGTCCAGCAACTTGATTCGGGCCACACTCCAACCAATAAGAAGGCGACCTGCACTGACCAATTTTCGGGCCGCTTCGATGGGGAGGGACACAAAGAGGGAACTAGCCCCTCCCGGTCGAGGGCGAAGCGGACCCGCCTTCATGCAGGTGGGCGTACACCCATCCGCCTTGGCCACGGTCTCAACGGCCTCTTCACACGATACCGAGTCGTCAATAGTGACGACTTGGATATCTGCCCACTTTGTGGGCCTCTTGACCGTGGCCAAGCCCTCCAGCGCTGCCCCTACTCCCGTCGCCATCTTGTCAGTCTGTTCCGGGGCCAACGCACCCGGGACCTGGAGCATTTTGGCCCCCGTGGCACCCGTTCACACCCGGAAGCCAGAGATGCCGCACTCACTAAGCGACACCTCCATCCTAGCCTTAAGGAGGGCGTCCTTATAAGTTACCTCCTCTCCTCCACCTCCGGCCGCAGCGTTACTAACACTAAAGCCGTTCGAGGGGGGGCGAGCTTATTTTACGCCTTCCTTTTCTTCTTCGATTTGAACCCGGGTGACTTAGTTCGACAAATCAAAATCCAGTGTCGTAGCCATAGTCGTCGGTAAAGAGTCATTATACAAAATTGTGCCCTCCCCAGAGAACGACGGGCTGCCCGAGTCCGGTGACTCGGGGAGGGATTCTCTGCCCGCGAAATGAGCAGTACCCTTTATTTCTATTTCAAGTTTTGTGCTTTCCATGTTGGCAAAATATCGAGGTCCAGAAGTTAGCGTGGGTCAACAATACGGGAAGGTATCAAAGTCCGGAAAGCAAAGCAGAAGTCAGTAGGAAGGAATGGGTCGGAGTCCAGGAACAAGGCCATAGGTCAGTGTGTGAGGAGGAGAGCAAGGGTCCAGGGACTAGCAAAGGGTCGTCAATAGAGGCAGAAGCAGAATCCAAGTAACAAGCCTAGGTCGTCGCGTCAGGTATCAGCCGCCGGTCAGAAGGACCGACGTTGCCAGGGGTGCACCACGAGGAGGTTCCTGACATCACACCCCAATTTAACCCAATCCTGTAAATGCGTTAACCGTTTCCCAATCCGGTGACTAGGAGCCGACTATTTTTCTTCGTCTGGATATAAACAGAATGTAATCGTGAAAAAAACTATTGGTGATACTGGCCAAACATCCGTTTTCAGTTATCATTTCGTAGGAACTAGGTAGTTACATACAAAATGACTCTTTATAATAAGACGCAGAAAAATCCTGTCTTCTATAAAAAAGATATCTGCACTAAGGAATTTGTTTAAGCAAACATATCTATACCCACATTAAATTATGATGCGCTTCATTCTGATATATACTCTATATCAAAGAAATTATTGATTTACGAAAACACAAGTAAAAATATAAAGGTAGTTCCTGCAATACATACCTCTTCGCACTGGCATTTAGGGTGTGTATTAAGCCTCTTTATATAAACGCGTTTGGTGAAAGCAACCATGGTGCAGAATTTGTAAAGTGACTTATTTTAACAGAAATATCCTTTATTATTTTTATGTAATCCCAATCTCAGAAATATACGTCCTATCTCAAGAACAAACCGGTCTCGAGTAAAGTGGTTGCCGCAGTTTTAGGAACAATACACATCAATAATTATTTTCTTACCAGTATATAAAAATATATAATAGTAACACCGCAACCACAGATTTCAACGTCAGTTTACAACCAAAACTAAATCGACTATTATACAGATAATCCAACTTATTGGAAACACTATGTAACTAAAACTAATTTTGTAGCAACACTAAAATAAAATGTAAACTAGTTGTCTATACCCCTTTCAAAAGAAAAAAACAAGGAGATTTTTGTGAAACGGACGATTAGTTTCGTGTTGTAGAATATTCTGTGAAAAGAGGTTAGTGAATCACCAACGCATCAAGTGCTATTAAATCATGTGTGATTAATTTTCTTGAACATTGTTTTATGTTAATTCTTTATTTCATTGTATAATTACTACGTATATCACCGAGACAGTGACCTCAAAAGTAAAATGGCGACGGATCAAGCGAAAAACCGCATGCATGTCTTCAAGAATGCAGGAAAAGATGTCGACGTAAGTATAGAGATATATTACCATTTCATTGTGTATATTACCTATCTATATTTTTTTAAGATCACAACTAACACTTTGTCGTGTAATTTTAGAACTGCGTCATATCTGCAAAGCACTGGCAAACAGTTGCGAGTAACCGTACCTGCTTCGTTTTTATTTGTCAATGTATATTTCAGGAGATGCGCAGGCGGAGGAATGAAGTCACAGTGGAACTTAGGAAGACTAAAAGAGAAGAATCCCTTCAGAAGCGACGAAATGTACCAATCAGCTACTCGACAGACGAAGAAGAAATCGAGAGAACACTCGCTTCCACTGACCTCAAAGAATTGGTTATGAATGCTGCGAATGCAGACAATCCAAAAGTGCAATTAGAAGCTGTTCAACAATGTAGGAAACTGCTCTCTTCCGACAAAAACCCTCCAATTGATGAACTAATAGCCACCGGCATACTTCCTATCCTAGTTCAGTGTTTGTCCAGAGCTGACAATCCCACATTACAATTTGAAACTGCATGGGCCTTAACAAACATAGCTTCTGGCACGTCGGCACAAACTAACAAAGTAGTACACGCCGGTGCTGTACCAATCTTCCTACAGTTACTTATGTCTCCTCATGAAAATGTATGTGAACAAGCCGTCTGGGCTTTAGGTAACATCATTGGCGATGGCCCAGTTCTACGAGACTTTGTGATTGAGCTAGGAGTTGTGAAGCCATTATTGAGCTTTATAAAGCCAAATATACCTATTTCATTCCTACGTAATGTTACTTGGGTGATTGTGAACCTATGCAGGAGTAAGGATCCGCCTCCACCAGTGAAGATCATTCAGGAAATACTTCCGCCTCTCAATATGCTGATCACACACAATGACACCAATGTAAGTTTTTATATTCTTACTAACAATATAATATATAGTTATATAATATAATTACTCACTTTACAATCATCAATTACAGAGAAAATTCATTAGATCACTTACAATTTATTTTGGTTAAAAAGCATCTATAATATTTATTTAATTTCATAATTCAAAGGATCTGACCTTTTTCCATAGAAATTGTGAAATCTTTATAAAGAATTTCAAGGGACCAAGCATTTTTCTGTTTTCATTATAAAGAGGGAAGAGAACAGAAACATGGTTTTATGGTAAACTAATCAAATTGAACTCATTGCTAGGTTATAGAACATTTTTATTATGAAAATCATATCAAAACATTAAAAACTGAAACTTAAATTCTCTTAAAAATGTGTATGAAATTTTTTTCAAATCAGACGTTTGGTTAAAATTTATAGATCTTCTTTAAAAAATTGGCTAAAACACATAGTCACAGTAATATAATGATGTTTGTTAATTTCTGAAACAACTTAGTTAATGCACTCGTTGGGTGATTAGTTAATGACATAGTGATTCATATTTTAAAAGGATTACTATAGAATAGTCACTATGTTTTTCTCATGTTATATTGAATTTTCCTAAGTAATGATCACACTACAGCTAATTATTATGCTTTACTAAAAAATACATAATGTAGTATTATTTTATCTATCTTTGCAAAATATTTGGCAAGTTTCCATTAGTATTTCAATTTTGTATGTACATGTCTCTCTGTGTGTGATAATGTCTGTTGAAATGTTATCTTAACATTTAGAACTAGAATAATCATTCTTAGACCAATAATTATTTTGGTTTGTCTTCTTCAATTGTCATCAGATTCGTAAACATTGTAAACTGGACATTATCTAGTACATTTGATTAAAATGACTTATTGTTTACTTAAACTTATTCTACAAGTGACATTAAACAAGTGTTTAATTAACTCTATTTATTTTTTATGCTATAATAAAGTAGCAAGAAGTTGTATGCAGTTAAACTAGTGTTAAAAGATCTCAATGTCTAACCAAACTCAAGAGAACTACCATTTAGAGACCAATTTCAATAAATTACTCTTCTTTAGAACTAAATTAGAAGGTCTACGATATTTTAGCAACTTTTTGAAATTAAATACAATAACATGAAAATCTACAGGTTCCAGAAATAGGAATGATGGTGCTTTTGCAGCTGAACTCTGTATGGGTTGTTGTTCAGATAAAAAACAAAACTATAATTTACATTCATTATTTTTTGCAACCATGTTATAGCTTTTATTTAGATATATAACACCAGAAGTATAAGATTTAAAAGAAAGGATTAATATAAGTGTGATAAGACATATCTTTTTTTAGATTACCAGTATAGAATTTGGATATATAAATAATTATACACTCAAATGTATAGACTACATACATACAGAATAAGTAATATATATTATATTATCTAGGACTACAAGTTTCAATATTTATGACTTTGTTTCAGATCCTAGTTGATACTGTATGGGCGATCAGCTATCTAACGGACGGTGCCAACGACCAAATCCAGATGGTGATAGAGTCTGGCATCGTCCCCAAATTGATACCTCTGCTCTCTCACAAGGAAGTCAAAGTACAGACCGCTGCACTAAGAGCTATCGGCAATATAGTCACCGGTACCGATGAACAGACTCAGGTTGTGTTGAACTGCGACGCCTTATCACACTTCCCAGCTTTGTTATCTCATCAGGTGAGTGCCCTATAAATGTAGTTTAACATTGGTAATATCTTTGTTTGTTTCAATGCTTCCTATGGATACAATTTGGCTTTATCAGAACAAGATTTTGCTCATAACTAAGCAAGTTGTCATGTAGAGTTTACAGATGAGAATTGAAGTTCACTGATTTCTTTATAACTTTTGGAAATGCCTCAGGACTAGCGTTTTGCGAATAAAGAGACACTTTTTTATAAATTAGTATTTATATAGTAAAAATAATTTTATCTTTACAAAATATACTATGGACATAGAATGTTGCAATACATGCTATATGTATAAGTATTTTAGTGCCTGAACATATTCCCAAAACATTCTAGATATGACTTCTTCTTCTTCTTAAAATGGCAACATGTGTGTTGGCACAATTTTTCCAATGTCAAGTGAATGGAGTCATGGACAATGGAGGTTGCACCAGACAATTAGACAAATATCTTTATATTCAGACCGGGCTATCTACAAACAGACATCACAAAGAAAATACATGTAAATTAAACATACAACATATTGTTAGATTACGGTTAGATTGATTGCGGACACAAAAGCATTACACTAAAATCTAAAGTTTAATTTTAGATATGACTTTAATACATTTTATTTTAATAACATGATAATAAATGAATATGATATGAGTTATATTGTGATATATTTTTATCCAACCTTACAATTATAATGTAAAAAGTTAGACTTAAATGTTGTGAACGTAAATTACTGTGTGACTTCAATATCTATGAAGTACAAATAAAATATTTATCAATATAGTACAATATTATTTTCAAATTGATGTCTCTAAGTAGATGTTTTTTTTACCTGGTGGTTACTATATGTATATAATATATTTATGTATATTACAATACAGAATATATAAATGAAAACTGATATATTAGAAATCAATAAACTCGGACACTTTGTTGAATTATCATAAAGGTTAGTTAACGTAAATGGCTTTTTTCTATGAAGAAGGACATTTTAATATTATTTGGCATGAGATGTCACCAGGCTTTACTTTGTCACTATGTTTTATATTGTAATTTAACATAAAGAAAGTTACGGGTAGTTATTGTAAGCACTATAAAGTGGTTAGGACACAGCTCCTTCTGAATATTTTTTTTTTTTAATTTGACATTTTTAGAAGGATTATCTTACAACAATAATGCTTTATAAGTTTTTATTTTCTGCGATGCCCGTGTATAGAAAAGTGCATTATAACTAGTTTGTGAATTAAATTCTAGTTTACTTATAATAAGACACATTATCAGTAAATATTGTTTTATGCATGAATATTTTATCTAACTTGAGAATTTTTATCTATGTTGAGGAATTATTTGTATTTATATGGTCTTGTTATTGTTTATTTCATTTAAATGAGATTGACTGTGAGTGTACAGTACTTGAGAATGATCACCTATATTCGATTTTTTTTTTTTGTTTTTTTTTTCGAACTGACTATGCTATTGGCCTTAATTCTTTGGCCTTTACAGCTTCACCGAACTATTAAGGCGAGCGCTTAAGGCACTCAGCCAATTTTATTTTTGGTAACTAGCTCAAGGGTGCTCGGCACACTTCGGCTTGGCCGTTACCTCGAAAAATCCCGATCTGTCCTAGCTAAACTATGCTAAGCTATACATGTATCCATTTTTGGATCATGCAATTGAAATTGCATGATACAAAAACACAACATGCGAATCCAAAAGAGACTAACTAAATCTACTCAATTCAGTTAGATAAGGGAAAAAAAGTAAACCCTTCCACCAGGTGTGTAAGGTGCATGTCTGATTAACTATGTAACCTATATTCGAGAATTCCTACAACACTAATACAATAGATTCGATATAAGCTGTGGCAAGTAATATTCTATAGTTAGTATAATAATTGTCATAACATTGTGATGGCATGAACTTGAAAGAATTTGAATCACTGTGCTAAATATCCTGTTTTTCAGTAGCATGTATCCTGTATTTGTTATATCCTTTTATTATTAAGAATATAAATGACTAGCTTTTGTTCTTTTTTTATATCAAAGGAGGCAAACGAATTGGTGAGTCACGTGATGTTAAGTGATCACCACTGTCCACAGACACTAGTGACATCAGGGAAGTCGTAAGTGCGTTGCCAGCCTTTATGTGGGAGAAGTTTTCTGTGATAGGGGTGGTATTACCTCGGACGAGTCCAACCCATTCATGCTGAAACCAGTAATAACTTCAGCGTGTCTCTACCACATAAGACATTTCCTATGAACAAAACATAGTTAGTTACCTATGCTTGTGTTAGTATAGATTTATGTTAATGTCTGTGTCCCTGACAGCAATGTGTCTAAATGTTGTTTATAGTAAGCTTAGTTTGTATAGTTATGATGTACTGTGTGGTGTTACAGAAAGAAAAGATCTGCAAGGAAGCGGTGTGGTTCCTGTCGAACATAACGGCGGGCAACAAGCAACAGGTGCAGGCGGTGATCGACGCGGGGCTGCTGCCGAAGATCGTGGAGAACCTCGCGAAGGGCGAGTTCCAGACGCAGAAGGAGGCCGCTTGGGCCGTCTCCAACCTCAGCGTCAGCGGCTCCGAGGAGCAGGTCGCCGCGCTCATCAACTGCGGCGTCATCCCGCCCTTCTGCAACCTCCTCACCTGCAAGGACACGCAGGTCATCAACGTAAGTAACACACCTCCCTCTTCTCACTCATCCCCCACACTTTTTTTTTCAAAATGACAACGCTGTTGACTTGGAAAAGTCTTTACAGCTTCACCGAACTACAGAGGCGAGCACTTAAGGCACTCAGTCGATTTGGGATGTTTGAGCAACTAACTCAAGGGTGCACGGCACACCTCGGTTTAGGCTGTCTCCTGTTTTGTGCAAAAATCGCGACCTATCTGAGCTAACCTAAGCTAAGCTATCTAGATATACGAATATGAGTTATTGTAACATGTATGTGTACCAAGCATGCATGCCTCAACAACTGCTATATGTATTTTGTGTCGGAAAAATATTCCTCACACCATTCATTATAAATAATCATCATCTTGTGACAGTTTCATACTGTTTAATATATAAGTTGTTACTGCTTGACACTCTCGAGAGATACATTCTTATTTATATGATTATTTACAATTAACTTTTACATATACTTACATCCATTATAAAATCGGCTGAGTGCCTTAAGCGCTCGCCTTAGTAGTCCGGTGAAGCTGTTAAGACCTTGCTAGGTCAATAGCGTAGTCAGTTCGAGAAAAAAAAAAAAAATATATACTTACATATTAAAATTGACACTATTTGTAATCTACATTTAGGTTTATTATTCTTATATATCATATCTTTTTTTTTATGTCAATAATACATCAACATGTTGATGATTAATTTCTCTATTAGATTAAAGCTTACTTTAGCGTTTTTGATTGATATGCTTCTTATTAATGAATAAAACAAGCATTTAGGTATTTGATTTATTGAAGGGTAATTAATATCCTTATGAATTTAATTCAAATCTTTTGTAACATTTAATCAAAAATTCTATTGTCTTCTAAATGAAAACTACTTAAGAAATTTTGATAAAACTCTATCTATACATCAAAATAACACACGGTCTCATAAACACAGTGGTTAAATTGCCGAAAATATCATCGATGTTATTACAAGAAAGTGAAATACGTAATAAATACTTGGTTTAAAAAAGTTTCGTACTAAATGCACCGCGCTCGAAGGAGGCAAGTTCACGTTATCCTTTTTTCGCAAGATGGCGAACATTCAGCGGGCGCGATGCATTTAAAACGTAACTTTTTAAAGCAAATATTTTATACGTATTTAACTGTGATAACACAGTACAAGTTTAAAAAAAATAATTGAGATGTGCTATGTAAACCATAAAGTTACACAAAGTTGTGATTATTTATAAAGAAGGTATAAAAAAGGGAATAGGAGGGGCAGTTGCTAATATTATAGTTATATTGTATAGTTTGCCAGCTTCCATAAACAAAGTGGGAGTGGTAAGGGGACAATGGAAATTTATTGTTTTTGAAGTTTTAATTCTTTGACGCATTAGGGAAAAATATTGAGAGTACATTTTTACGATGCACGCGCACCGTCACGAAAAACCGACACCCTGAAGTTAGCTATAGTCAACATTTTGTATTTGTTTGTATTTCTTTGTATGATAACTTTCAATGTATTACATACCCTTTTTCTATAGTTAGTGTCGTTTTTTCTACAAATGTAGAAATTTTTGAATAGACTTTTATTATATTTTATATGTTACGCCAAAGAAGTATAACTTCTAACGCGTGTGCATAAATACACACATACTTTATAATTTATTTTAGTCATGTATTTACTTTTTTAAATAAACGTGACATGAGCACATTTCGACAATTTTTGGAAATGAAAATGTGTCAATGAAAAAGTATAGGGACGGCTTTTTGTTTTTATAAAAAATAGTGGTAATATTGATATGTAGCAATTCTTCTTTTGTAACCCTTAAGCTCCCAAAAATTACTTTTTTAATCATTTACCTACAAAAAAACGTACGAATTGCCCTTTGTCACACTTTGATATAAGAAGAGTATTTATTTGTTATGTCCGTAAACAAAAATACTATGTCGGTCGTGAATCATCGTCGCCAACGTCACAGACTCGCAACTAGCAGCCGACATATAAACTGAGGTCGTCGACCCTGTTGTCTTCACAGTCTTATAAAAAATTTATTCATAGACTATGAATATATATATATATATATACGTTTATAATTATCTAGTATACAAATTCCGGTTTGACCGATCGAAAACCATACATTAGATGGTAAAAGATTTTTAGCTAGAATTCTGGCTTGGTAGTCGTCTTTTAGTTGAAAATGTTTTGATTGATTGACTGATTTGTATGACTCAGCACTTGCACTACCTGTGAGATATCCCTAGGTTTATTCTAATAGCTACTTAACATCAGATAATTTTAATATATAAATTGTATATCAAATGCTTACAAAGATGTAAAATTGCATATACAAATTGCGCGATACAGTGATACAAAATTTACATCAGTATTACAACACTACTCGATCACCCCCATACATGTGCACGTTTACACATAAAAGTGAAAGGGTTTTGTTTTTTTCCCTTATCGAACTGAAAAAACTTTCGAAATTTTTCGATAAGAAATATATGTAAGAGTTGTTGAGATATGTATGCTCGGTACACATATATTTTTTAACAACTCGTACATATATGAATAGTTGGTTAACTAGGCTGAGTGCCTTAAGCGCTCGCCTTAGTAGTCCGGTAAAGTTATTAAGACCTTGCTAGATCAATAGTGTAGTCCGTTCGAGAAAAAAAAGCGTATACAAGATTACAAAGTTCATCTGTTATTGAAATTACTAGCTGAAACTGGAGTTTTACTATATGATATAATTTATTTAAGTTCCACAAAATTGAGTTCAATGAACAGAAAGGAATAACATGAATAGTAGGTAGTATTATAATTATATGAGTTGTGTCCAATTTCCATGGCGTAATGGACTTGTTAGGCAATTTTCTTTAAAATCTATAAATTCCTTTGAGACTACATGGTTGTAGCACATCTTTCATAATGAGTATCATAAGTCTTCTTGTTTTCATAGACATTTCGTATTATACTTATACATGGGCGACCGAGGCTAGCTCGGTTCTTTAAAAAAAAAACATTTAAAATTAAAATAAACTGTTAGGTTTGTGTTATAAAATTTTCAATTTTTTACAAAAAAAAAATATCTCTTCTGCTGTCACTCGGATTCGAACTGGGGATTACGGATTTACGAAGCACCCGATTTCGATCTGAACTATTTTTGTTTTGACTGCGCCGACGAAATTTACCTTTATATTTTAGCTATATTTTTTCATTGTCTGAAAACTCAGTTAAAAGAATTTTTATATGAATAATATCTAGCTAGATCGATTTATCGTCCCCAAAACTATGTACTAAGTTTTACGGAAATAGGTGACGCCGTTTCAGAGATCCTGAATATATAAAAATATACAAGAATTGCTTGTTTAAAGGTATTAGATTAAGAGTATGTAATTGTGAATGGTATAATAAATCTATTGTCTGCAGGTTGTGCTTGACGGTCTGAGCAACATGCTGAAGATGGCCGGAGAGAATGCTGACCAAGTGGCCAACATCATTGAGGAGTGTGGAGGAATCGACAAGATTGAAGTACTGCAGAGCCATGAGAAAGTTGAAATATACAAGATGGCATACAATATTATTGAACAATACTTCAGTGGAGACGTGAGTGCTATTCCATTATATACTAGATTGTTAAATCGTTTATGCACCAATATATGTTATTACAATATCTTGGTACAGGTGTGTCACAGTATCAAGATGATCTTCAAATAAATTACTTTATAACGACAATTAGAAAACATTATATTAATTCTGTTGTAAGTAATTGTGGTAGTTAGTGATACTACTGATGGAGTGTACATTTGATGTCCCTACAGGTTTGAACCTCCTCATTTACAAATAAACAATTCGGAATTCATACACATGGTAACCTATTATGTCATCTTTTGGAAACATCCTTACAGTGGCGGCGAAATTTACCTTTATATTTTTTTCATTGCCTGAAAACTCTGATAAAAATGTTTTCTATGAATGAAATCTAGCTAGATCGATTTAACGATAGTCAGCTAACTGATATTGCCACTGCTAGATTAGTCTACATCGCCTACTTCCATAGCTTAATGTCTTATGGCATTCTGTTGTGGGAGACAGCAGCTGAAGTAGACACCATATTTTTATTACAAAAATGGGCAATTCGAGCAATTTATAATATGGGACCTCATGAATCCTTAAAAATTTCCCAATACATTCTTGATAATTTAATGTATGTCCAAAAAAACCTTGATAAGCTGGATTTCGTAAAAGGCTGGCATAATCTATATACTAGGAACCGTGACAAACTGGTTATCCCATGTTTTAGATTTAGTAAAATGAGTAATTATTTTTTGGGAAATAGTGTACGGTTCTATAACAAAGTTCCAAAGAATATTACTGATTTGCCTGATTGTGAATTTAAGCGCCATGTCAAGCGGGTTTTGGTCTCAGAAGGATATTATAGAATGGATCAGTATGTGAACGATGGTGATGTCTGGAATTGACTCCTCTCTGTGCATCCATTAAAAAAGTTTCTGTCATATATGTAATATAGTCTAAATATTATATATATTAAAAAGATAACCCAGATCGCGTTTCTTGCCGGTCTTTCTCGATGACTGGGTTTGATACCGAACCGGTGGTAGTTTTTGACGTTCATAGTGCCTTATTAGGATCTAAACTGAATAAAGTAATTTTGAAACTACCTACGTACTAAGTTTCACGGAAATCGCTGGCTCCGTTTCCGAGACTCTGCATTTATAAAAATATACACGAATTTCTCGAATTGCTCGTTTCAAGGTATTAAATTAATTTTGTTTTATTTTTGTGAGGTTATAAATAAAATTATTCAATAGTATGGTGTATAGTACTTATATTTAAATAAAGAATTTAGATTTTTAATTTGTAAAGGTCTCGTAATATATTGCTTATAATCTGCAATGTGTTAGTATAAATCATGCTCTCACAATTCTTATTTACCGATTATCTTTATAGTGGATACATAGTCCATTAGTTATATCTAAATGGATTATCATTACATGGTGACTTTTTTCATGTGTTGTATTCTGAGATTAGTCTATCTTTGCCTTTAATGATTAAAATTAATGTTTTAAGAAAACTATACAATCCACTGATATAAAAGTGAGATACAGGAATATGTGAAAGAGGACATCCAAGTATTACATAAGCACTGATGTGGAGGGTCCTTGATTCGTTTTAGTGACATAGGGGTAAACCTAAACCTAAAGGGTGTCTGGGCGGTAATTACGTTAGCAATATATATTTATTTAACCAGAACAGACTTAAAACACTTATATAATTGTTTACGTAAGCATGGAAGGGGGATAAAAGAATAAGCGATTCTTTTGGTGGTAGGGCAAAGGAGTGGCACCAGGAATTACAATTAAACCGGCCTCAAGTTTATTTAGTGAGAGTTTTGATTGAAACATATTTCATCTCATTAAACTTATACTATATTGTTTATTGTAATAATTACATCATTTATTTTATCCAAAATGTCAAAAAATAAACAACTTTACTTAAAATAAAAAAGTTTTCTTAATGAAGATCTAGAACACAAAAAAAAATCTTAAATTCAAATAATTTGTAAAATATCTGTATGTAATGAAACATTTTTAATTGATGAGATTGAATTGAAGGAATGCTATTTGAGGTTGCATAAAAAACTTAAACGAGATGTTGAACTATAGACCATTTGGTTATGCTTTTGTTATAAAGTATTTTAAACATGTGTTCAATAAGGTTTAAAACTTGATATGTTATTTAGTAAAACTGTAGTTTAGCACGTGCTCAGTTTTGTTTATGTAATAAGAGCGGTTGTGTTTGTTGTGGTGCGCAGGAGGAGGACGCGACGCTGGTGCCGGCGGCGGGCGAGGCCGGCTTCCAGTTCGAGGCGGCGGGCGGAGCGCCCCTCGACAAGTTCCACTTCTAACCGCAGCCGGCGCCCCCCGACCCCCCCCCCCCCCCCCCCCGGCGACCCCCCGCCCCCCGGCGACCCCCCGGGGGCGGTGCAGCACCGCGTAACTTCCGTTGTAAAATTCGCGTTGTAAAGTGATTCGACTCTATTAGTGATTGAAAATTGTTTCTTTGTTCATAGTTTGTTATAACGTAACGTAACGTAATGTAATGTAATGGAGGGACGCGAATGGACAGCTTTGAGAGTCGCTTGCAGATCGACGCTTTACGGTCATAACATAGTGTTTATGTTTCGATTTTCTTAACTCTCTGTATACCGCATACGGAACTCGAGTATAATGATGACAATGGATTATGTTCTGACATTTAGTCCATGGATGAGCCTATTTGTATTTATATATAAATAAATTCTGTCCAATATTTTATAGTGTTTGTTTTATTTTTTATAGTTTGCGCTGATCGAAGGTAACAATTCTCCCAATTTCAACGAGGACTGCTTGAATTCGTATCGTTTCTGAAAATTAAAGAATTTTTTAAATATGTCCAAAATATAATGTTGCCAGATATAAAATTTATATAAAAATCTACCTTCTTCATATCACACGCGTAACATTTAGAGTTTCTGTATACATCCTCAAAAGATATTTCCGCTGCAGTTCGCAAAGAAATCTTATCGTCCAGAGATTTTGTATCGTAGAAAAGCCCCACTTTGTGCTGAAATCTATTATAAATAGGTCAAGATAATACATTTGCTATCGTGTTAACCGATTTTTGTGTAGTGTATAGTACCAAACACGCTATGATAGTCATTTGACATCAGGAAATTACGTATAAATTAATTAATAACAAAATTAATTTAGTACACTAATGTCTAAATTATTAATACTTATAATTATATAATGTCCTACGAACAAGGCTTTTTACTATAAAAAAAAACAGTAACCCTTAATAGACTGTAATTCTTTGTACTTATTAACAACTCGAAATTTATATTTTTCAAAATTCGATATTATATATAGGATCACTGACAAGCGTACACAGTCTACAAGAGAGTAGCATTTGATTATACTTTATTCGAAAATAAATCAACATTTCACATCACTATTGTAACTTGTCAAAACGGCCATAATATTATGCCATTATTATAGTTATGAACGAAATTTAATGTTATCAGCAATAACAAAAATGAAAACCAGTTTAATAATTATTACGGTCAACTCGAGGGCTTTAAAAGTCCATGATAGATCTACTAATTTACAATTCATGTAAATTCTGAGAAAAAAACCCGCAACAATATCGCAATTTAGAGAGCTGTGGTCTAATTTAACACTAGTACATACAAAATATACAAAGAGATATTATTTATTAGGCTAGACTAAAATAGTATAGAGTGAAGAATCGTCAGTGCAGTGGTGTGATATTATACATGCATGGTGTGTAGAAGTAAGGAGAACCATCTCTGATTATGAAGAAATGTTCATCAATATGCGTCAAATTAGTGTGGCGCTACAGTAACAAAGAGGTTTATTATTTTTCAGTTATTTCAACAAGTTTTATAAAAGTAAACACTCAAAAATCATTAAATGTATTATGTTTCCAAACATTCTATCACACTCTACGTTTGCTTACAGCAATTATTTTTGGTTATATTTAACCCCTTATCGAACTGAAAAACTCTCAATTTTCCGAAAATAAATATACGGAGGAGTTGTTGAGGCGTGTATGCTTGGTACATTACGTATATACATATACGTTTCAACAACTCATACATATACGAATAGTTAGCTAGGATAGCTAAGATAGGTCGCGATTTTGCATACAACAGGCAACAGCTAAGCCGAGGTGTGCCGTGCACCCTTGAGCTGGTTGCCAAAATAAAATCGGCTGAGTGCCTTAAGCGCTCGGCTTAGTAGTCCGGTGAAGCTGTTAAGACCTAGCTGGGTCAATAGCGTAGTCATTTCGAAAAAAAAAAAAAAGTTACGTTAAAAGATTATTTCATACTATCCTCAACCTTTGCTATGCTAGCGCCATTTTGGAGAGCCTTGGAACTATTATTTAGTGCTTACCTCTACTTTCCATAATTAAGATAAAGCGTGCAATAGAATAATAAAAAAACAAACTTCGGCAAAGGCTTTATCCATCCGTTGTCAAGTCTATTCACTTTCATAATATTGTTGAGTCTCTGCAGTAAACTAAAATTATCATTGCGAATCTTATCCATTCTGTCAGCTTCTCGTTGGCATTTCTTTAATTTTAACGTAACGTGAGGTCGCGGAGCTGGCGCTCGAGCGTCGATCACCGGTAGAGCTGATTTCACCTTAAAATTTGATAATTGTAGTAATTTTTTCTATACTAGGTTAGCGCCAAGGACAACGTACAAAATATTTGTAGGTTCCAGAGAAACAACCAGTGTATAATCAAAATTCGTCAAACGCTCGTTCGTTCTTCTGCTGAATTGAATTATATCGTTCTTTGAATGACGTAATCTGTTACTAGAAACTTGTAATATTATCGTTGTTTTCATCGGTATAGCATCTAAAAACCTTTTGCTAACTTCGAGACCCCCCGTATCATTGACACAAGTGTGGTTAGGTCCCTTTCGGGTCGCTTTTTAGGTAGACAATTCGACTGTTTTTAATACCTTACCTTAGCCCGATGATCTTTAAATCTCCGCTCTTCCCAAGGTTGTGTTAGGAGTTTATCACGTCTCGATAACATACCGAAAGAAAAAGTATGAGACCACGTATTCTTGTATGCAAAGCAACTGTTTGATCAACCGTAAACGTTGCTAAGGGAGATCCTGTCGATAATCATAAACTGCCTGTATATTCAATATAGACTTTCGTATGTTTTTTTCAAAACGATTTGTGATTTTTTTCGAAATGTCTACGCTATTGACCCAGCAAGGTCTTAACAGCTTCACCGGACTACAACCAAACGATTTGTTAAGATATGGCAATATACTGTAACTGATTGTTATTAGATAAGTGGCAACACTGTCTCACTGTTCTGAAATGTGTCAAAGTATGTACATGTTATACCACTACCTACGTTGCGATTTCGATCTAATAAATAAATAGCTACAAAATCTACAGAATCCAGTTCATCATACAAGTCGTCCAACACTACTTAATTAAAATGATTGGTCTGCTCACGGTGAATATTTTTAAATAAAACAACAATTTATATATATAAAAACGATAATCAGTATATCTTTCATAAATTGCAATATCATCTGTCCCAGTCTCCCGATTGATTACCAACACTCGTGTTTTTTTTTTTAAAGAACTTTATTCTGTTCATCTTACCACAGCCCGCCACTGTGTGATTATTTTATCTTCTATTCTGCAGACTCTTGGTCCGCACCTTTTTATTGCTATCCTTTTTTTTTATTGTGTACGTAGCTGTGGGTGAGCTATTACTGGCTTCAGCATGAATGGGTCTGCTCACCTGGGGTAGTCACCCGACACGTAGAAAACCGACATGAAGTATTTGCATTTTTTGTTTTGCGTTTTTTATTGTGCGTCTATGGACGGTGGTATCACTTTAACAACAGGTAACCCACACGTCGTTTGCCTCCTATGACATAAAAAAAAGACAAAAATTGTATCTGTGAAAACTATTAGATGTTTTTTTCCTTTTATTTATATATTATTATTAGTTTAGTTTTGTAGTTCCATTTATGTGATATGACTATGTGATGTCAGTATGAACTTTGTTATATTACATCTTTACCTATGAAATTGTTTCGTTTTGTGTGAAAAAATTTAAACGAATTTTTTTCATGTATTTTTTATTTGTACGAAGTAATCACCCATGCAATCAATGCATCTTTGCCGTTGCAGTGGCAGTTTATTGATGCCCTTCTTAAAAAAATCAGCTGGACGGGAGGCAACAAATTCTTCAAAGGCATTTTGTACTGCCTCTCGGGTATTGTTCTTTTTCCGCCAAGGAGTTATCCAAATTCTGAAAAGGTAGTAGTCTGTAGGCGCAAGGTCTGATGAGTAGGGCGGAAGGAGAAACTCCAACCCCAGTTCTTGCAACTTGGAGACCGTCTACTGTGCAGTATGAGGTCACGCGTTGTCGTGCAGGAGCAGCGGAGACGAGCGATTGACCAATGCTGGTTGGAGATGTGCCAGCTTCTTCATCATTGTGTTCAGTTTATGACAGTACACATCCGCAGTAATGCTCACCCCGTTTGGTAAGAAGCTGTGATGAATTACACCGGCGCTAGACCACCAAACATTGATCATCACTTTTCTAGGGGTAAATTTTCGTTTAGGGCATTGTTTAGGTGCTGGACCAGGATCCAACCAACTTGTTGAGCGCTTGCGGTTATCAAACAGAATCCATTTTTCATCGCAGGTAACAATGCGGTTCAAAATTCCTTCATTTGTGTGTCTGTTAAGCAGTGCAAGGCACGTTTCAACACGTGCTTTGCGCTGGCGATTATTGAGTTCGTGGAGCACCCATTTGTCAAGATTTTTTAGCTTGCCAATTTGACGCAAATGAACCAATATTATTTTTACGCTAACGTCGAAAGCTGCTGCAAATTCAACCGTAGATTGTGTATCATCAGATTCCACAATCGCCTTTAATTCATCATTGTCGACCAAAGTCTTCGGACGATCGCAAGGTTCATTTCTCAGGTCGAAATTCCCAGAACGGAAGCGAGCAAACTAATAACAGGTGGTGCGTTGGTTTGTAGTGTTAGCTCCGTAAACGTCGTTGATGTTGCGTTACCCCTTGTGCCGCGTTGCTGCCACGACGGTACTCATATTCCATATTTACTCGAATTTTTAACGTATCCATGATGACAAAAAAGATTGAAATGCGATGAAAATGTAACACTAATCAATAAACAAATGACTACTTTTGGAAAAAGAATTCCATGTTTTTAAAATAAAATTAATTTGAAATTAGAATTCTTAGCCAAACAAAAAATATTTTGATTTGAAATGGCCAGTACTGCAGAACGGCAATTTCATAGGTAAAGACCTATTATTATAATTTGACGTGGATAGTATATAAAAATAATTGGTACTTATGATGCACCGAGCTACCGCGATCTTTCGTTCATCGATGCGTCGTAGATGTTTTTCAAAACAATTGTACGGTTTATTTCCAGAGAATCGAAATGTTACACTGGTGACAACTATATATCTATTGATAGTTATAATGTAGTTGGCTTGAATTTTTCCTCTAAAAACAATTAATACACCTGGATATATACAAGTATACAGAATCCATATCACTTTGCCAGAAAAGTGTACGTACGCATACACATTTCCATTTTATTATAAAATAAGAAAGTCCACTAATAAATTTGTTAAAAATAAAACAACGGTATTGCAAATTAATAAATAAATTATAATGTTTAATACAATATACACTTACAAACTGTATCATATCATAATGCACGTTACATGTACGCATCTACTATCAAACAATATACATCAAACTTACAAAACGAAAACAAATGGTCATCAATAAGAAATTACATATGAAAATAATCATTTGAGCAATATAAAAATAGAAAAACGAATCACTATATAAATTAAAAGAAAACTAGTTATTTTCAACGGTAATGTGGATTAGTCGATTCTGTATAAATCGACTATTACATACTTCTCGATCAGTTTCTTTTATAATTTAATAAAGATATTGCATGAAAAACTTTAATCAAGGTCAGGAATGTAAATCATTTTAATGCATCATATTCATTTTAATATAATTTGGCAGAGTAAGCAACTCATTCTTATTCATACTTGACACACACAAAATCTTCCACGAAGATTAATGGCCGACGTACTGTACACACATTAGTGACACTAAATAATTAGTAAATATATCGATTATAGAAACGGAACATTATTTTAAATCGATTAATATTAGTTTCAACGGCGCACCACTGTTTTCATGTATGTACCGAAACTGTACACAAAGCACAATATTTTTATCCCGCAAATCGGAAGACATCAAATTTCCCATATATTTAATGCAATCACGTCAAGTTATAGAAACATGACCGCTATAAGTTGCTTAAAATATATTTTAATGAGTGATAACAATTTACAATAACATTTTTCCCCTTGAAGATAAAGGCGTGTACTCGCTGCACTCAGTAGCGGCTCATCATCAATATTAACATACAAATGTGATACTTTTTAGACAATTACTTTTAACTCCTCCAAAAGCACCAAATAAACCAATCATTCACATAAACTATTATCACTCACTTTATACAAAATATTGTTTATTTTATGACTGCTTTGCTTTGTTTTTTGCATTAGCATCAACTAAAACGTATGTTTGTCACATTTACACATAGTGGCAAAATTGCCTACATAGGCAGAAGCTGTAGAATAAAAATAATGTAACAAAACCAGAAACTTGACAATATATATGGTATTTTCTTAAGTATGTACTAGTAATATATTATATCGAGTACAATATTAATATTAATAACATGTCAACACACCAAAAATACAAAAAGAAATATATTTTTTTTTTTGTTCAAATTACACACAAACAAATTACATAGAGATTGTGGCCGTACATTATATTAACTAATGAACATCTATATTTTTGCCTCGCATTAAAAATCTAATTATACTATTGAGTATAAAACGTATTAAATACATAAAAAAGATCTAGTAACTTACTATATCGATGCGGTTTGAGATATGACTTGTGGAAGCTTTCGATTTCTGTTAATAGAATGTAATATATCGTAAGTATAATATATAAGGTACTTCTAAGATCAACTGACTAAAGGACGTAAATCAACACATTTTTATTTTCTTTTTATATACTTAAATTATAAATCTATTTCTTTGCCTTCAGGAATACTTTGAAAATGTTAAGTGTTAAATAACAGAGAGTGGACTCAAAGATTAACTGTATACAATTTCACTTATCTTGGTATTGATTATTGCTTAAGTTAAATAAGGAGGTTGTTATTAACCTGTCAAACATAGATTGAGTATATGCTTAATAAAACAGTTTTGTTAATATTTATAGTTGAGATTTGCCAGAATTTCATCAAGTCATATCTCACATTATCACACGTATTTAATAGTTATGCGCAAGTTGAAAATCTCTTCAAAATATTAATATGCTGAAATTTTCAAGGATGTTTTCACTTAAATTATTATTAAATTTCTCTTTACATGAAAATTCGATAAGAATGCCTAACTATAAACTATTTTATAATCGATATGAAAACATCGATTAGAAGATTTCTTTTTTCCGAATTATTGTGACTGTTTTTCTCAATGACGCAAAACGAAATGATAAACGCGAAAAACATCCTCGATATTACCATAATATAAATTGTTTCCATATCCTAAACCTTACAATCTAGTTCGCGTACAAAAAACGTCTACTACACTTGGTGCATCAAAATTATCGACTGTCATTACATATTTGTCGTATAAAATAAAAGACCATATAAAAATAAACCGTCCCATTTTAAATGCTATCTATTAATACTTTCATCAATGGAGTGTAGTTTTAGAAAGAGTTTTTAGAACTTATACTATATAATTGGTGTATATATTTGTGGATATCGAAAGTCGATAGACGACATTATTGACAGGTCGCTATATTCGTCGCCATTTTGTAAAGTATAGCTTATCAATATCCGGTTTCCGACCACTAGGAAATCATTTATCGACCTGTCACTTATCAAATACCAAAAACATATTTACCAATATCATTTCGAACTTAAGTCAATTGTTAAAAAAAAAATGGATGAATGAAAATATAGACAATGCCATTATTGGTAAAAATCTCTAAAATACTTAAATAATTTGTTCGAGTTTATTCGTTACCAGTTGTATTGTTTTCACTGCAAATCGATACACCAATAAAATCACGTTGAGAAGTAGCTCCTGTCAAAAATACCATCTCCATAATACTCATGAGAGAAGAATAAAAAAACTTGGGAACATGGAGAAACAGAATATACTGTGTGTAAGTGACAGAGAAATTAAATTATTTCGTGATTCGAATTTATATTTTATATATACACATATTCATGAAAATACATAAATAAAAATAATAATAACAACATACCAGCTGCCGTTGTTAATGTTCACAACTGATACTATGTAAACTTACATATTTCCTATACAAATTCCAAGGTAAACCAACGCTAAATAAATCTCAATATATGTTAAAATTATTCTTAATATTACACCATTGCAAGAAAAAGTACAGTTAGTGATATTTATATATTTTTTTAAATGTAGGAAAGTGCTAAGAAGACTCCTACATTTTGTTTTGCTGTTTAAAATGTTAAATACTCTGTACTTTTTATGACAGTAGATTAATTCTACAGTTCTCTCGTCTTATTTCGTTTGGATTTTTAACTAACATTATGGTACTTGAAAATGTCAGCATTTTATTACTACAATAAATTGAAGATTTAATAAGACATAACACAAAAAAAAAATATCGTTTATTTGTCGAACCGTAGAATTAAATCGTTATTTGTGCTTAATTGTAATAAGGAAAAAAATAATATTTAATGATTATGTGTAATTATTATTAATATTATTTATTACGATTGAAGCGTAAAGCTTTTGTGATGCTGGCGCATTATATTTGACTAGCGATTGTCACATCAATGAAAATCAACACCAGTGAGATTCCAACACCAACGAGGAAAAGTTCAAACTGCACAACGGACTGTCCATTAAAACATTTAACATGTAACTTAATACACACTTAACAAAATGAAGTCTTAACTAAGTTGTTATGCATTTGAACAGTTCCCCGTGCCAGACAACATTACTGGGGGACATCTAATTCGTTGTCAAACTGACTGACAGTTTGTAAATTTTTCATACTATTAAAATCTATAATAAGTTTTATCTCGTCACTAATACAAAATTTCCGTATATATTATTCCAATAACTAGAATAGTTTCAACTAATAAATTAAATTACATAGGTAATCCATAGACATTCTTTTTCCTTCTATAGCATTAATCAAAAACGGGTTCTGACTGCAATAATATAAAAAAAAAATGTGGAAATATTTCAATAAAATATTTTTTTTAGTTCATTTTTGAGGGGGGGGGGGGGGTTACTGCAGGTTTTATCCAATTGATTGAAGGGAAGAGAGTAGTTGAATTCCGAATATAGAATAATGTAAAAATTGAACGATTTTGAAAACTGCAACAATAACGCAGCCCCCCTGTTACAGGTGGAAATATATAATACGGCAATCAAAAGATAAATCTTTGCTTTTAATCACCGTTTTTTTTTTTGCTTTTTCAAAATTTCCTTACTGTGGATATGCCTATATTGCGAATAATTCCATCCGAAATATACATAACGTTAAAAGTACATCCCACTGTGGGGGAACGCAATCCCACATACATTTCCAGGATTATGACATAAAATAAGTTATATCGTCCATCACATCACGGTGTATAAACATGACTATTTAATCAAATTAAAAAGAAAATCGGCGAAAATAATTATGTCGAAACATTATGTCGCAGTATATTCCGGAGAGATACAAATAAATCCGTTATTATATAATTTAAATTACTATACATAATATTAAAGGCAGTACTAATTTAAATTAATTCCGACTACGCGCTACCCTAAAACGGGGACTTACCTAAACATATCATAAAAGACCGTTATCACTAATAGAGATGGGGTAAAAAAGCCGATTTTTTTGGTTTATTATCGATTATCATTAAGCCGGCATCGCTTCGATGCCGATCAAGGATTATCGACCTACGAAGGGAAACTTGATTATTAAAATAACACTATTTATCGACATCGATGATTATATAACGCCCTACAGTAGCGATGCAATTTGCATATTGATGTTAATATAAATTGGTGGCTTAATATTGTATGGAGCATTCAAGAACATTGTGAAAACTCACCCCTCCGACCGACATGATGTAAATCTATGAATTGATATTAGACTGTATATATTATTTGTTGAATAATAATAACATATAATATAACAACAATTGCAAGTTGAGATATAGAGGGAATAAATTTTAATTATGAAAGTTTAAATGTATATTGGTATCGGTTTAATAACTAATGGTAAGCGAGTATCAGATTAGAGATATATACATAAATGAACCAGAAATATCATTTAGATTTTTATATGTTTATGGCAAATACTTGAACACAGGTTGCGAGTGTGACTTCTCTTTGGTTATGAAAAAAGAAACTGGTTCTAATGAACATATTTAAGTAGAAATATTGCATAATATTTACATATACGGGAAATTATAAAGAAGTGTAGATAATATTAATTGCAGTTAAATTTGCAATATAATTCAATAAAAATTCCATTAACATTTACTGCTCTCAGTATGAATGTCTCACAAAGTGTGGGTCGTGTCGATATAACGAATTAGGGATGTTCGATAACTATTAAAAATATCGAATATCGACAACTGTTATATTTTTTCCATTAAATTAGTTTCTGCCGTAATGATGTATTGTATAGTAACGACCATGGATTTGATACTTTCTGTAACCTCTTTAGATTTGAAATTGTGAGCATATTTATTATTTTATAATTTAGTTAAATGTAAACTTTATGTGTATCGGTTAAGAGTATTGTATGTAGGTATTTTTAAGTTCTAGAAACAATGCCCCATATGTTGATTGTTCTATTTGTTCTACATATGGTATCGATAGTTTGTGCGTCACATGACTTATAGAATGTTATTATTACGTCGCTTACGACAATTTAATTAATGAAATTCATTTCGTATAAATTTCGTTAAATGTGGCGTCACATTTCAAAATATGCCAAATCTAATTTTAGCTGCTCGTAATGTACTAACGTATTTTACGTAATGTGGCAAGATCTTAAAATGTTGTAGTTGTCAAATATAAAGATTATAAAAAAAAATATATTGAACTTCGTTCTCGGTGTATGAAAACTGGGAATCTTAAAAAAAATGAAACATGTTATATGAACGGTTAAAATAGAATTAGCTAATTTTGTAATGTAGCGACTCGTTTAGATGTGGCTCGTCGGGTGTGGGAGCGCGTGGGGGGTGTGAGGGGGTGTGTGGGGGTGTGTGGGGCTCAGCAGTGCGTGGGGTGCGTGGGGTGTGTGGGGTGCGGGGGGTGCGGGGGGCGCGGCAGGGGGCGCACGAGGTAGAGCTTCTCTCCCTGCTTGCTGGTGTAGATGGGCGCGCGCTGGTAGTGCGCGACGAGGTGGTCCAGCGTCGTGAACTTGCGCTGCCCGATGCAGTAGAGCGCGCCCTCCACGTGCACGCGGAAGTGCTTGTTCCTGCCGGGCGCCTTCAGCGACACCGAGTAGTCGCCCACCTGCAACCGACCGACCGACCAACCAACTCTACACATATACACACACATCACGATACTCAACCAACTCTAATCAAATCATACAATAATTGTTGTTCCTATTCATATTGTGTGTGATACGGTAGTGGTAGAGCCAAGCTGAAGCTATTATTGTTTTCAGCACGAATGGGTCGGCTCGTCCGGGGAAGCACCACCCGACACACAGAAAACCGACGTGAAGTAACAGTGCTTGCATTGTTGCGTTTCGTTCGGTCAGTGAGAGAGCCGGAGACCCACCTACCCTCCCCTTCTCCTTCCTCCTTTCCTTCCTGGCCCTACCCCACCCTGCTCCCAAATACAGGTTGGCAACGTACTTGAGACTCCCCTGGTGTTGCAAGTATCTATGGACGGTGGTGATCACTTAACATCAGGTAACCCATTTGTTGTTCCTTTACCTCCTATGATATAAAAAAAAATGCGATAGATGACATTAGGGCTAGGGATTAGTTAAAGAAACATCGATATTTAGCTGAAAAACATTAGTGCGTTGATGTTGATGATATCGACACATCGATGTTTTGATTTGGATAACATCAACGTTATGAGAACATTGCATGTACTAGCTAAAGACTAGGAAATTATCAAATTTGTAATTTTCTCTGGATGACCTTTTTTTCGTTGCTGACCTCTGTTTTGGCTAAAACACCGATGTTTTGCTATCGATGTCTATCATACATCGATACTATTGAATCGATGTTGACATCGAAGTCAACATCGATGTTTTTCTAATATCGCTCGTCCCTAATTAGGGCCCAATGATATCGCACTTGTGGAAGCTTTTTTTTATATAGTTTCTAGCGATAATTCATAATGCTATTATTTTTGAAAGTTTAGTTTTTTATCCTTCTCAATTTATGTGCCCAGTGGTCGACATTCGACCATAGTTCATTGACTTTTTAAAGCTTGAACTTTATTAGGATTATTTGTCAAAGAGTATATCTTCTATACTCGAAGGTTTTCATCATGGTTACTCAGTTATTTGCCATTTTCCGCAAAGTTTAATTATATAAACATAAAAAGGAATCTATGTGTAAATGAAAATTGAAATTAATTATAACTTTGAAACAAAAAACAGGAAGTAAAGCTCTCAAATTGTAAGTAAACATAACTTTACGGAAATAAAAAAAATTATCGCAACCCATGACACAAATAAAGGCATTCCTGGTACCAAAAAATTTTGACATCCAATAAAACCAAGGAGAATTAATTAATACTTATTTTAATGGTTCCATAAATGTACTAAAGACAAATTGTTTATCAATTAATAATTAATGTATATATATATTATGAATTTACTTATTATATTATTATAAAATTAACCTACAATCTGGCCAATTGCTTTCAAAAGGCATATAAGGCATGCAACGTCATTCATGTTAAAATTATTATATTATTCTAAAATTAACTATAATTTGACCCGTTAAATTCAAAGAGTATGTAAGGTATAAAACGTAATTCGTGTTATAAATATTATAATAATAGTTATATGTTATAATATCATTATTGAATGTAAGATGAAAAAGAGTTATTGGAACATAAGAGAAAAAAATTCATACAGTTGAGCATAGCAACCTCCTTCGCAACTTTTTTGAAATTCGTTATTGACGGTTTACTTCATAATTGGCAGTATGGATTAATTCCTTCGCCTGTCCTATGGACGGATATTATTACTACTACTACTCGTTATTGACGGCTGTCAAAATGTCTTTTTTATTTTCATGTGTGTATAGACCGGGTTTAGGCTAGTTGATACACGTGTTAGTGGGATTGGCTAGCTTTAAGCTGTTATCTGGATCCTTTTTCTTTTTAATTAAACTTTTTTGTTTCTGGTGGTGGTTTTTTATTCATTAATACAGGGGTAAGTGTTTTCTTTGTTATTTATTACCTGTCCATAGTTAGCGGCACCGGTCTGCCCTAACAATGGACAGCCGTCCGCCCGACCCCCCAGATCCTACAGATCAACGTCTTCGTAATGAGCCTATCGTAACCCGATTAGGCTTAATGCTTATTCCACCTGGGTCTAAACGACCTCCAGATCCCGAGAATCCTCCGAAACCCGTTAAAAAATTGTTTACCGATCCTTCTCAAGCTACACCATCAATTCAGACGGTGTATACGCACCCCAGTTTATTTGAGGGGATTAAAAAATATGACGAATCAGACAAAGGTCCTTTTATTATTCGCCCAATCCAGTTCGGACAATTCCTAGCGGTCACCAAAATTGAAATTATCTGTAATGGTGGATTAAAAAAAGTGGGCAGAAACCGAATTTCATTGGAGTTTAAAACAGCTGCAGACGCAAATAATTTCCTGGAGAACCCTTTATTACCCCAAAACAAATACAGTCTCGTCATTTCTAGTTACAATGTAACCCGAATGGGTCTCATCAGAGACATACCAGTAAAGTGGTCTATGAATGAGTTGGTTGAGTCCTTGGAGCTTCCCGAAGGTTGTGGGCTAGTATTGAAAGCACGTAGACTAAATAGGAAACAAATTGTCGACGGCGCAGCCAACTGGATTCCTACACAATCAGTGGTGCTTACTTTTAAAGGACAGCTTGCTTGAACTGCTGCAGATTTATTCATATCAAATCCCAGTGTCGATCAAAGTCTAGATGCTTTAGATGTGGTCAACCTCATTCTGGTAATGAGTGTGACATACCAGAGGACAAAACATCGTGCCTATTGTTTACGGAACCTATATTGCTCTGGCAATTAACTATATTGCTCTGGCAAACACTTTTCGATTAATAGAACTTGCCCTGAACAAGATAGGCAAAGATCTATTAAACTGGTAATGTTACGAGAGAGCATATCTTATGAGGAAGCAGCACTAAAGTTTCCAGCTGTACAAAGATCTGAAACAGCAAGGGCACTTTTCAGCCCTCCTGTTCCTTCCTTATCTACTACCCCTATCCGAACTACAGAGTTAAATACCAGAACATACAAAAAAAACCTAGTTTTCAAATCCTAAACCTAGAGCACCTCTTGGTAAGTCTTTTGACTAATGGATGTGCTCTGCAGCAAAATCTGTATGTGAAGGAATCACCTAAATTTATTAGATACTATGTTATCTATGATTTTAAGTTTAATCTCAATGTATAGTGATAGTTTACCGCCCAACGTTGCTATGAAGGTTAATCAAATTGCTAATATTATCACCATAGATCCATTCAAAATCATTCAATGGGATACTAGCAGAATTAGGCAGTGAAAACCTGATCTTTTAAACTTGATATCAATGTATTCCCCATCCATCATAGCCATCTCAGAAACGTGGTTGGTACCTGGATCTCAGTTTCGAGTTTCTGATTACTCCGTATCGGGGATGGCAGAAGTGATAGATATGCAGGTGCAGCCTTATTCATAAAGAGGTTTTTAAATTTCTCTCTGGGAGATTTTAATGCACACCATCGCTTATGGGGCTCCTACTGTTCAGATCTATTTGCTCGCTCTCTTGTGGACATTTTTGAGGAAATAGATGTAGTAGTTATTAAAGATGCTTCTCCAACATATAGAGTTTATCCTCTACAAGACCCCAGAAGCACCGTTGATATAACCCTATGCTCTCCGTCACCCGCATCCAGGCTTTCATGGGAGTTGATAAGAGACTCGCATGGAAGTGACCACTACCCCATCTTAATCATTATGCCTAAAAAAACTATGTCAGGGTATAACACTTTTTCTACTAATAAATATAATCTGAATAGAGCTGACTGGCCATCTTATGCTGATGCTCTGGATACCAAATTGGACTTAATTTCAACCCCTAACGAAAATAATATCCTTCAGTCATTCCCTTTATTTGTCGATACATTAATCTCAACAGCTGATTCTCACATTCCACAAAGACGAAATGCACCCTCTAACAAAATCTCCCCTCCCTGGTGGGATTCTGAATGTGCGAATCTTATTCATTTAAGGAAACAGGCTGAAACCACTTGTAACTTATCTATGACAGTCTCTAACTTCATTACTTATCAAAAGGTTGCGGCACATTGTAAGAGACTTTTGAAGTTTAAGAAAAAGTGTGGTTGGATGAAAATCTGTCTCCACTGACTCCTCCAAAAGTAATCTGGAAACAAATAAAAAGATATCGTGGTGCTTATGATAGGGAAAACTTGACCTCTAATGATTTCTCTTGGCTGTAACCTTTTCCAATAAAATAGCACCTCATTTTGTTCCCAACTTAGATTCACTACCCGGAAACTCCTAAACTCCTGGGGATAGCATTCCCACATCATTCGTTTCAACTCACTGGTTAGATATGCAATTCTCACAAACTGAACTACAGTATGTCCTTGATAGACTTGTTGACTCTTGTTGACTCCTCACTGAAAGTAACAAGAAAGCAAAACTTTTTTCTTAAATATTATTAACTCTTACTCCAGTGGTGTGATTCCCAGCTCTTGTAAATCTCAGGTTATTGTCCCTATATTAAAGTATGGGAAAGATCCTTCAGATCCAAATTCATACAGACCTATTTCTCTTTCTTCTACTTTGTCCAAAATCATGGAGCATATGATTAAAAATCGACTAGAATGGTTTGTAGAAAATAATCAGTTATTAGCTGTCTCAAACAGGGTTCAGGAAAAATATGTCTACCATGGATAACTTAAGTATAATAAGAACAGATATTCGGTGTGCAATTCAAAAGAAGGAATCTTTAGTAGGGGTGTTTCTGGATGTGACTGCCGCTTATGATAAGGTTGTCCTTCCGGTGCTCAGGAACAAACTTGTTCAGCTGAGTGTCCCAGAGAAGATGACCAACTTCATAAGCAACCTCCTGATGGAAAGAGTGATGCATGAAACACAGGATGGATTGGGTAGTACAAGATTGGTATGGGGGGGGGGCTATCCCAAGTCTCGGTCCTTAGCTCTCTGCTTTATAATATATATACTGTTGATCTGAATCAAACTGTAGAATCGTTTTGTGAGATACTACAGTATGCCGATGATTTAGTATTGTATGCTTTCAACCCGTCTATTACTTATGCAGTGGCTCAGTTAAATACTGCCTTATCATACTTAGGACAGTGGCTTGATGCCCATGGTCTGTCATTGGCCATACCCAAATCTTCAGCTGTCATATTCTCCAAAAAAGGGCATGTACCATATATAGAAATACTATATAATGAAAAACCTATTCCAGTGAAGGATAAGGTAAAATTTCTTGGCGTATTATTGGATAGTAAGCTAACCAGTGTGTGTTCCTCACTTTGATTTTGTCGTGGAGAAATGCGAAAAATCAATAAACGTCCTACGAACCTTGGCTGGTGTCTGGTGGCGTGCTCACCCTTATACACAGAAGCTTATTTATAATGCACTTGTCTAAAGCCATTTGGATTATGAAGCATTTTTACTTGACCCTTGCAGAAAAGTGCTTTAACAAAACTAAATGCCATTCAATCTAGGTGTCTGAGAATAATCTTGGGCGCTATGAAATCCTCGCCAATTAATGCACTACAAGTGGAATGTGTAGAACCACCTCTGTATCTTCGGAGTCAGTACCTGTCAGACAGATTCCTTTATAAACTTTTCCAAAACACAAGCCATCCTCTAATCCCTAAACTTCAGATACTTTTGTAAGAGGTTGAACCCCTTGGCAACCACTCGCTACAGGATCTTCCTTGTATACCTCAATCATTTTACAAAATCAGAAAGTTAATATTTCCAATCTTTAAATCCGCCATCAACCCCTTATATGATGCTAACTATTATGCATTAATCTTCCAACCGACCATTATAATGCAATTTGACATTAATAAGGACACTGTCCAAGCCAACAGTCAATTTCAAGAAAAACTAGCTAATGAATGGGAAGGATGGGTTCCAATTTTCTCTGACGCTTCTAAGCTAGTCAACTTTGGATATGTCGGTACAGCAGTCTGGGTGCCAAAGCACAGAGTTGTATTAAGCTATAGATGCCCACCTGGTACTACGGTGTTTACTGGGGAAGCTGTCGCCATCCTTGAAGCCATACTATTTCTAAAGGCTCACAAATTAACGAGAAACACTGTATGAGTGTCACAATTTAGGTTTTAGTACGGTTCTTGCCTGGATCCCTGGGCACTGTGGAATTTCGGGTAATGAAACTGTGGACTTTTGCGCCAAATGTGCCATCCAGTCAGGGTCCTTGGATAACTATAGGATAAATCAGGATTGTTTGATGCATGGCAAAGGAGTTGGAATTTGTCTCGGAAATTAAAGGGCAAGCATTATGTGTGTTTGCAAATTGACATCCCGCAAAAGCCATGGTTTTTTAAATTCAGAAATGTTAATAAAAACGTTACCTCTATTATTTGCCGCTTGCCGGATCACATATTTTTTAATTGCCCTAGAAACAGTTTCTCTCTCTATGATGTTCTACCTTCTTCTATTCCCCATCCTACTAACATTCTGTGTCTCTTAATTCTTGTTATGGATAACCATCTAGTTGTAGCATACTTTTAGAAATTTATTAATACTAACAAAATGAAACTTTACATTTTAGTGTAACGCTTGTGTATGTCCACAATTTAACAATATGTTGTATGTTTAATTTACATGTATTTTCTTTGTGATGTGTGTTTGTAGATAGCCTGGTTTGGATATAAAGATATTTGTCTAATTGTCTGGCGCAACCTCCATTGTCTATGACTCCATTCACTTGACATTGGAAAAATTGTGTCAACACACATGTTGCCATTTTAAGAAGATTTCTACACTTCTCTGCCATATAAAGTGTAACTATGCCAAATTTCAAGTTTATCCGTTCACGGAGATTGTTAAAAAAGGGGTACAATATTTTTGCTTCACGTATTAATATATAGATGTTCTGCTTTGTCTCTAGAAAAGTAAATTTTGTAGAAATACAATTTTTTCTGGCATTTTCATGTTCTCTTTATGCGAGTGGATCACGATACCGGGCTTGCTTGATCGCGACGCCTACAACGGAAAGTTGAGTTCTTTAACCTGTCACGTGAACTTTGCGCTGCTAAATTTTGTTAGTTTTGTTGTGGTTTTGACCTCCAATTTCTATAATAAACATGTATTGAAGAATATTATCAAGAACGAGCTACAACAGCCAGGTCTGCCTTGTGTAGGGGGTATGAATTACCGAATTGAGGGACAAATCAGGCCATCCTACCGCGTAAATAGGCAAGACCAGGGGTTAAGCGGGCGTAGGGACTGTGTAGGTAGGTAGGATTGGTAGGGTTAGGGACTGTTAGGGTGAGGGAATGGGGGGTGCTGGGTAGGTATCTTCTGGCATGCCTACCTACTTGGTGGATAAGCAAGTCCAGGGATCGGAGAGCGTAGGCTTTGTGATAGGTAGGGTAGGGTTAGGATCAAGAGACGAGGGGGATGCGTAGGCCGGAAGGGACCTCAGAGTGTTTCGGGTGGAGGAGGAGGAGTAAACCTCGGCACAAAATCATCGCGGGGTGATGGCGGAGCGGCTTGGCCCCTACGCTGTTGACCGAATTCAGGGGAGAAAGATCTGGGGGCCTCGATTACCACTGCACGGGCTTGTCGGGTTGGGAGGCAGTCTTGCAACCGGGCTGCCTCAGCCGGGTGTGGCGACGGAAACACCTGCCGTTGTGGGTGTTGTGGACTTTCTCACACAACCCCGGAACACCCCCATAGTGCGGCGTAGGTTGCCGTGGAGTTTTAGCCGGTTAGAGTCTCCGTAAGGCCCCACCCCTGCGTGACTCGCACGTAGGGATGGGCGGTTCAAGCCGGGCTCCCCCGGGAGTTTAGACAGACTATGAGGATTTTTTCTTCACGTAAAAATAAAAGAAAAAAAAGGCCATCCCTGGTTTGTTAGATATTTGCGAAAACACTATTTTTAATGAAAACAATAGTGATAAACTGAAACTGTACATAATTGTAAATCTCTATAAAATCAATAATAGTTTATATAGGTTTTAAGTTGCAATGCACATTACTAACTCGTCAGTGAGTACGTTGAAGTAATGTGCTTAGTAAAAGACAATCTGTTGTCAGAATAATGATGACGAGTGATACTAACGTTAGTCTCGGAGTCGCGGATGAGGAAGTCCCCGTCGTGTCCGTGCTGGTTGAGCAGCGAGTCGCAGTGCGTGCGCGTGATGGCGCCGTAGTACCAGGCGCGGCCCCCCGCCCCCGCCCCCGCCCCCGCGCCCCCCGCCGAGCCCTCGCCGCTCTCGCTGTAGGGCTGCGCGAGGTACTCGGCGAGCTCCTGCAGGTAGTTGCGCGGCACGAGCCCGAGCTGGCCGCGGGAGTCGCGCGCGCGGTACCACTCGGGGTCGGAGGGAGGCCGCTCCACGATCTCGAGCCGGTCGCCCTTCTCGAACGACAGCTCCTGCTCGTTGTTCGACGTGAACGAGTACAGCGCCACCTGCAACCGTCATCTCATCATACATCAACTGACTACGCTATTCACCTAGAAAGGCCGTAACAGCTTCACCAGATTACTAAGGCGAGCGCTTGCGATACTCGACCGATTCTATTTGGTCAACTAACTCAAGGGTGCACGGCACACCTCGGCTTGGACTGCTGCCTGATACCTGCAATTCGCAACCTATCTGAGCTGACCTAAGCTAAACTACATATTAATACTTATATGAGTTATTGAAACATATATATGTACCAAGTATACATACCTCGACAACTCTTACATGTATTTTGTGTCGGATAATTTTTCTAAGCTATTTCAAGTCGATAAGGAAAAAATAAAACCCTTCCACTTTTATGTGTAAGCGTGCACGTGTGTGTCGTGTAGTATTGTAGCAGTGATGTTAGTTTTTGTATCGCTGTATCGCCCAAGCAACACGCTCAAGGGCTACCTACCGAAGGATCGGACCTAGGCTTGTGTCGCTACCGAGAGCGGTATATATCGGTAAACACAACATTAAAATCATTTTACTACACATGTTTCAGTAATTCACAGCTAAATCAATCAACATTTTTTCTTTTTTTTTTTTTAATTTAAATAACTGGCATTTTAGCAATTCGAAAGTTTAAACACATAGTAAATTTTACCGAGCCTAAAATCCTGCCGCCTTACGCCCGGTGTTTTAGGGCCTAGGCCTAAATCCACCATTTACCTCTTTTACTGTACTTACCTCCTGTAATTAGGATTGTTAACGTATGAACATTCTACCGTAATGTTAAACAATTACAATCCTCGCCGCAGCGATTGCGTTGCTTTTGCGAAACTCAATCAAATTTGCATATTCTTGAAGCAAATGAACGTAAGATTACGCAAAGCCTGCTTGTAGTTTCACTGCTCACTATTTCCTCTACATAATTACTATGTTATGCATCACGGATGCGTTCGTGTTTACGAAATAAAAATAAAACCATTTCACGATTAAAAATCTACGAATACCTGATGATGATTGCCTTTTTGTTATACTACTTTAGCAACGGATTGCACACAAATCTTCCTCACCGATGGTTGGATTAGATAAATTTGATCAGTAAGTAATTTTTGAGTAAATATTTAGAGAGATTATTGAAAAATCATCTACAGAATTTTGTTGAAGTAGCGCTTCTAGTAGGGCATTTGAATACAGAAATTAGTCAAAGTTTCACAAATGTAAGTGAAACTAGCTTAGCTACAAAGTCACTCCTACATGTTTTGCAGGTATAGATTATGGCAACCTTATCTTTATGTATATAATTCTTCTGTCCGTGTGTATGTGACTGAATTCCTACTAAACAGCAGGACAGATTTTGCTATTTATATGTTAGGTGGATTCAAGAATGGTTTAATTTACAATTCGACCCGGAAGGCGCTTAGGTTGAATTTAAAGATTTTTCTTTTATCACCAAGGCAGGACAACTTCCGCCAGGTACACTAGTTAAAATTAAATATGACTATGTTTGTGAGGATTTATATATGATTGTTACTCTTTCATACAAAAGTTACTAAACGGATCTTAAAAAAACTTTACAGTAACGCAGCTTAGACATTAGGACAGCATACAGACTATAGTTTATACATATATTCTTTAAATTGACCAGAAGTTTGAAAATATCCTCTTATCTGAGATTTATTTCGGAGTGAGCTTCATAAACCGTTAGTATAATTATAAAGCTGAAAAGATAATTTCTTTTTGTTTTACTTGTTAAGGCTGATCTTTCTAATTAACAATCAGATCAAAAATAACCTTTGGGTATTTTATAACCTATTTATTGAAAAACCTTATAGACTACCTAATATCACGCTACGATTCGCAAATGTAGAGCAAATGTTATAAATATTGTATATTACGATGCTAAGTACTAAATAATATTGCGATGAGGGTAATCGAGGGACAATGGCGAATTAGCAGCCCGACTAGAACCAAGTATTACGGCGACGAGTTGAACTGTGAATGCCTATGGTAACGAGGTGTCGTGCGTATACTCACAACAATATCGAGCACGTTCTCTGCCATCGCGTACGTGTGTACGGGGTCCTCGTTGTCGCCTTCCTCACTCGTATAATTCGACGGAAACCTGAAAACAAAAAAGCAATTCTAATGTATTTCGTCTATTCACTAAGCGAGGAATTTAAACATAGTTTTCTTAATGTGTAAATGAGTGCACCCTCATACTATCATAATTCTAGTAATAAGTGCCAAAATGTGGCTATTTCTGCACGTTTTTTGTAATATCTTTTGCAGGAACACACACAATCCACAATATGTCCACGTCCCCATATATGGACCTATTAATTCCGTCATCAGTCACGTCATTATAGTTGTCGGTGTGTCTGGATACTTCTACTATACTATGTGATACACTATCGTGGATCTGTATCCTTCTGCCTTTTGTTTGCAGGATCTTCACCGATTCGAAGGTCAATACTTGCGATTGTTAGGATGCGCGATCCTTCCCATGACATGGCTATTGTTCCGTTCTTTAACATTCAGGATTCGACATGAGCGATTGAATGGCGTTAAGACTCACCATCCTGACTGCCTCTGGTACTCGCCTCGCCACCAGCCATCGTTGCTCTTTTCGAGTATGAGGATCCTGGTGCCCTTCGTGAGGGAGAGCTCGTCAGGCTGCTGCGCTTGGTAGTTGTACTTGACGACGGCGGTTCCGATCGCCTCGGTGGGGTCCGCGCGCCGCCCGCCGCCCGGCGACTCCGCCCCGCCCGAGCAAGCGCCCCGCACCGGGGAACTGTTCGAAGGCAGGGTCTTCGATCCGGAACCCTTCTTCACCTTCTTTTTAATACTAGAGACGGTTTCATATAATCAAGCAATATGCAAAAATATGACTCGTTACAATTCAAAATAAGCTAAATCCAATTTTAGCCACTCCTAATATTTTATGTTATTTTTAAAGATGTTCAAATGTTTGTACATGTTATATATAAACATAAAATAATTATAAAAAATAAAATAACTAAAAACATGAACGGCAAAACTTAAATTCAGTTTCGGTTTATAAAACCCGGGAATCTTAAAAATACTAAACATATATGAACTATTAGAATCGGATTTAGCTCATTTTAAAATATAACGACACAAATATTGAATTTATTTTTT
>JACEII010000126.1:766452-898895 GCA_014332785.1 Antheraea mylitta | reverse complement strand
ATATATATATATATATATATATATATATATATATATATATATATATAATGTATTTATTATAGATTACTATATCCAATAGCGAAAAAATATTGGTCTAAATGGATTATTAATGTCAAAAATTGAAGATATCTCATATTTGTAATTCGCGTCTATTTTTTGCCATAAAAATTCATGATTCCCCAGCAAATATTAGGACGAAATAACCAATAAAAAAACACGTGTACTGTTCACACGCCATAGAGATTAGACCTTCAAAAAGAAAGCGAGCCGAGATTATGTCTCAGTTTTCTTCAATACCTAAGCGAGAGATTGCGCCTACTTTACTCCACACAGTGTTTACTTCACCACTTTTTGTCGCACAAAAAGGTTGAATATCGGAATTTCAAAGATTCCCCATAGGAAGTTTCATTTGAAAAATACATTAAACTTGTTGTTTACAAATTTGACACATGTGAAGCTAGTTACGTGACAATTTTAAACTTCTGTATATAAGCCAAATATTACGAATCAAAAACTATTTGTTGTTTGTACAACACACACACACACACACACACACTGTTCTATATATAAATACAAACGATAATTTCGACTTAATATTATTTAATAAATTGGTTTAAGATTAAAGATTAAAATATTATAGTGTTTAATTATTGTTATTTAACTATTCGAGTATAAGAATAAATTGATTACTCTGTTGCCTCCCAAAATTTCTCGCCACAACTGTTGTATTTAAGTGCTGCTTGCCACTCAGACAAAATTCAATTAACTGAGGCGATTTTAATAAATAATATAAAAACACTGAATACTGAAAAATCTTACTGTTCCTAGGAATGTATGTCCCAGGTGTTACACTACTGAGTGCTTCCTGGAAACTTCCATCTGAATCTATTAATCCAAAGATATCTCTCTGAGACATACTACCCAAATATAAATAATCAAAAAGGATCTTGCTTTATATTGTTATTCTCATTAACACAATTGAAATAGTTAATTGCACTTTTAATTCACGAATTCAAAAACAATAAACACTAACATTCGCAGAATTTGCGTGTGACAACGTAAAGAATTCTTCATAAACTGATATCGAATCTTAAATAGCATTAAATGTATTATAGTATACAGATAAATTGCTTTAATATATAAGACTTTTCGCTATTTTGTAGCTGCAGAGTGAATGATAATATGTATACTAGGATTACTTCTTACCCGTAAGAGTAATAACCGTCATGCGTCGTCATTGAGATCTCTATTTGCTATTCCTACTAAATGAACAGATTTTATTTTAGGCAAACAATCTTCTAGATTATTACTGCCAATGTTAAGTAAGTAATAATATTACAAGCATCATGTGATAACTTCCACTTTCTAACCAAATGATGGCTCCCTTGTTAAATCTTTCCATGGAGTTTTTGTGGCATCTCCGAAATCATGTTCCGTGGTACTATTTCTCATCCACTTCACTTGTGCACAAAAACCGAACTATTTTACGTAAAACAAATAACATTACGTATAAAATGTTACATGCCACACTAAGATCCCGCCAGTAATTTCAATATATGCAAGTTTGAAATCAAAGTCCGCACGACTTTGCTGGCTTTTCTTATTATTGTTGCTATTTTTATTGAGTTTATTTTTTGAATTATTTATGGGTATTAACGACTAAATCTAAGACGGTAAACAGCTCAAACTTAGAGTAGAACCGAGTTTCAAATGTAGCTGCCGGAAAATGTTTGATAAATTCTATATTTTCAGTTATATCTTCACGACTATAAAAATAATAAAGGCATTGAATGACCTTAAACCTATAAATTAGATATAAACACCAAAGTATAATTTATGATAAAGAAATCTCTGTGCTAATTGCGTACAATGTTGCATTCCATACGGATAATAATTTTCCACTAGTGATTATTTGAAGAAATAAACATGTAGGTTTATTTTATTAAGGATTTTTCAGTTCTGCGTATAAGCGTACCAATCCTAACTATTAAATGTGAAAATGAATTTGTTTGCATATCACGCTATTACTATCTACTCAACCAATCACCAAAAGATTTTGCATACGCGCTGCTAGGAGTACAGGTGTACATGAAAGACATAGGGTACATTTCATTAAAAAAATACTCATTTTTTTTTTTGCGAAAAGGCAGCAAACATGCAGACGGCCCACCAGATAGTAAATGGTTACCGTCGTCTATGGACAACTGCAACTGCAAGGGCGTCACTATTGTGTAGCTGACCTCGAAGTGCGCGTTTCAGTCCCTTCTTGAAGAGCCTCATATCATAGCCCTGAGGAAAACCGTGCTGGGCAACCCATTCCACAACGCTAGCATACGCATAAGGAAGATTCGAGAGAACATTACGGTGTTCGCCATCTTGCTAGCTTTTAGAGTGTGCGGGTGAACAGCCAGTCAACGGTGGGAGGTGCGAGTCTGAAATGGCGCAGAGGGCACCATATTAAAGAGTTCCTCAGAACACTGTCCGTTGTACATGCGATAGAGCACACATAGACTACTAATGTCTCCACAAAGTTGTAAAGACTCTAGGTCGCATGTTAATTCGGGATCGTCAACAATGCGAATAGCTTGCCTTTGCAAGAAGTCAAAAGGAAAAGCTGGTAGGCACCAGTCCAGATTTGTGAGCAGTACTCTATATGAGGACATAGTTGCGCTTTTTAGAGCACAAGTCGTTGTCTTGATGTGAAGTACGGTTTGGTCTGGTTGAGAATACCAAGTTTTGTTATATTATAATTTCGTAATCTCATTATAAGGAAATTAAGGCTTTATCTTTTTTTAAATATATATGATTTTTTACCTACTATCAGCTACCGCACTACACTCTTGTTGTGTGAATAATGTTATCAGTTACCGTGATAAAGATAAAAATATGAAATATCTTATTTTAATTTAATTTCTCTTGTTTAAGTTCGTGACAAATTGTCATATGAAGATGTTGAAAGATGATTATTTATTTAGTAGACTAGATGATGCTCGTGGTTCCGCACGCGTTTTATTTAAATTACATTAGAGTAATGTAACATTATGATAAAATGTAAAATTATGGAAATGTTCTTTCAAAAATATTTGTAACTATGTAAGTACATATTTGTAAGTGTATATACGCACGCCACATGCAGTAGCATGTAATATGTACATTACATATGTAATCAGTCGAATGTCGAATGGGATTTATTATCAGGAACATATTTAGAAGTTTAAACCATTATAAAACCGCCACAGTGCTTGCTCAATTACACTGTATACGAAACTAACAAAAATTTCAAGCTAAATATTATTTGACAATATGTTTTAAAATATTATTACACAGGATAGGCAATATTGTAAATGAGATTAAGTTTTTGCGACCATAAAATAGAAATCGCGTACGTTCTATTTTAAACTTTTAATTTTGAACAATTTTTCAATATGATGCAAATACTTACATTAATGTGTCAAATATCTATATGAGTCATAAACATATACGCCATTGAAAAAAAAATTTGTAAAAAAAACCATGTCTCGCAACTCATTCTTCTACTGTAAAAAGTTGTGAGATTCATGTAATACCAAGTCGGTTACTTTATTAAGTCCCTACTTAAAGACCTTCTGTCATAAGGTATTACGTAATTAGGTAACATCTTATAGTAACCATATCAATATTAAACATCTTTGATGTTTTAAATAATTTTATTTAAATTATTTAATATATATTTAGATTGACCTGTCCATCACATAAAACCACAATATATCTCACAAATAATATATATTATGTTAAACACGATTGTTTAGTGCGATTTCGATATCTAAAACATAAAATGTTTTTACTTGATTTCTACTCTAAATACTAATAATATTATAATTTGTAACTGAGTGACAAAATCCGTACCACCCCTCTCACAGATAACCGACGTGAAATAACAGTGCTTGCATTGTTGTGTTTCGTTCGGTCAGTGAGAGAGCCGGAGGCCCACGTCCCTTCCTCTTTCCGTCTTTCCCTTTCCTTCCCCTCCCCCTTCTCCCATATTCAGGCTGGCAACGCACTTGCGACGTCCCTGATGTCGCTAGTATCTATGGACGGTGGTCATCACTTAACATCACGTGACCCACCAGTTCGTTTGCCTCCTTTGATATAATAAAAAAAAAAAAAAAGAGATTTTGACTAATTATAATTCTTAAACTACTGGTTCAAATTAAATGAAATTTGAAATATACCGTGTTTATATAATCGAAATCAAAATCAAATGACAATCAAAATCACTTTATTCAATGTAGGCCCTAAGAAGGCACTTATGAACGTCAGTCAAAACTACCACCGGTTCGGAAAACAAGCCTGTCATCGAGAAGAACCGGCAAGTAACTCGATCTGGTTTATCTTTTTAACAAACATATACATATACGATATTTAGAATATATTACGTACATCTCAGAAACGTTTTAATGGATGCACATACTGATCCACTCTATAATAGTCTTTTGAGACCAAAACCCGTTTGACATGGCGGTTAAATTCACAATTCGGTAAACCGGTAATATCTTTTGGAACTTTGTTATAGAACCGTACACTATTTCCCAAAAAACTATTACTTGATTTACTAAGTCTAAAACATGGGACAACCAGTTTGTCACAGTTCCTAGTATTTAGATTATGCCGGCCTTTTACATAATCCAGCTTATGAAGGTTCTTTCGGACATACATTAAATTATTAAGAATTTATGTATAATGCCTGCTTAGTCACTAATTTAAGGTTCTAGTTTTATCCACTACGAAGTTATAGGCGGTCGAAAACAGCCTGAATTGCTTCGAGAAAACTATAATATGGCCGTGCCACATTTTTTTGCTCGACTTGGCGCAAGCACTGCCCTTCCCCCGCGTAATATGACATACATATTCTATGGACAGGAGAGCAAAATCCTAAATGAGTTAAGAAATAGAGGACGTAAAATGTACAAGTTGAATAAAAACATAAGTTGTCGTAGCAGTATTAACCAGCAAACAATATGAACTGCTAATACAATAAAATTCGATCTGCCCATAAAACTTTTAATTTATAGAATACTGCTTCAAATGTAATCAATGCATAGTATAAATCAAAGACCCCTACCACGTCTGTCTGTCTGTTTTGCGATAAACAAAAAAATATTGAACAGTATTTTGTGCGGTAGACAAAGTTCAGCAGTATATAAAATGTTTTATGAGGAAAGTTTCTAAGTATATAATTTGTCAAGGTTTTTTGACTGCCAGGGCGGTACTACGTCTTTTTTTTCTCGAACTGACTACGCTATTGGCCTTGTTTTTTTGGCCTTTACAGCTTCACCGGACTACTAAGGCGAGCGTTTAAAGCACTCAGCCGATTTTGTTTTGGTAACTAGCTCAAGGGTGCTCGGCACACCTCGGTTTGGCCGTTACCTAGAAAAACCCGATCTGTCCTAGCTAAACTATGCTGAGCTGTACATGTATCCATTTTTGGATCATACAATTAAAAATTGTATTACAAAAACACAACATGAATTCGTAAAGAGATAAACTAAACCTACTCGATTCAGTTCGATAAGGGTAAAAAGTAAACCCTTCCACCAGATGTGTAAGGTGCATGTCTGATTTTCTATGTATGTGTAAAATCGATGTGGTGTGTTCTGTATCGCGACAGTAATATCTCTGCGCCCACCCGGGTCGCCACGGACAAAGATAACGCGAACAAAAAGTGTGCGGGTATAAAAACGAGAGCTCTCTGCCCGTGACGCACGAGACAAGGATTCGCGATGTGGCCGGCCACAGGAAAAAATTAAAAAGATCGAATTTACAGTTTAAACGAACGGCGCCGGCGCCGGTATCTAAAAATAGAAAAATAATATTGTTTGACGATTTTAGGGGAAGATGACGTAAACACGCGAGTTTACTCTATCTTATATTGAGAATTATTATTATTATTATTTAGAAACGGCGGCGCGCGTAAGCCGTTGGATTGTAGCCGCGATGACGGGAAATTTCGTGATCGCGCGAATGGGGCCCTGTTTCGGGTCGTTCGCGACCTCGTCATAAGCAGAGATCACCGAGATCTCATGAAAAACTAAGAGCTGGGCGGAACAGTCCATGCCAGAAAGAATGACCGCGGTGTCGACCTGCGAAGGCTTCGCCGCCTGTAGTCGTGGGTCAAGTCGCGCTGCAATCTACGATGTCCACAGGACCCGAGGGGCCCGTGCGGGGAGGGGAGACGCGTGAGGCGCGGGTGCGGGCGCTGACAGTGCGCGAGATGCGCGCGGCAGGCTCGAAAAAGTCTCTCTAGATTCGAGAGGCGGAGGGCGGGGGCGGGATATGGCTGCAGGCGCCCTGGAGGGCGAAACCTGCCTGGGATATCTGGGTAGTTTTGTGCGCAGGGGCAACCGCGATAATTCGCGGTATGACCCACCCCGGGGCACAAAACGCAACTCGGAGGATCGGAAGAGTCTTAAGTGCGGGAACATTCCGAAGTGGAGTGTTCGCCGAGGCACTTAACGGACTTGGGACGCAGGTACCAGTTAAGTGCGGAGTGTCCGTACTCCTGGCAGTTGTGACACTGCGAGGGTATAGACGTTTTGCGCGGCGGCTCCACGGTGATGCCGGAGAGGCCGCAGAGTGTCGATAGTTTGAAGATTTTCTCCCCCTCCACGGTGCGGTCAAGAATGACCAGCATCATATCATAGGGTGCTCTATTGCGTGAAGATCGCATGCGGTGGACTTCTTTGACTGGGAACTTTTGTTCCCAGAGGTCTTCATATATATCGTCTATGACGATTTGGGCGGGGACTCTGCGTATTACTACGCGTAAAATGCTCTCTTCTTCGAGCGCATGCGTGAAGTACGCAATTTTCTTAACACGCAGAAGGCGCGTAAGTTTGCGATGTAGGTCAGAGTTGGACACCTTTACCTGAATACCCGTTCGGGTACTCACGGCAGAGGCGATCGGGATTTCTGCTTCCTTCAGCAGGTCGAGCGTATCGAGCCAGGACGCCTTGACCTGTACTGATCATGCTATGTACTGATCAGCATGCTACCACCTCATTTCAGGATAGTTTTAGGTTCGCTGCTACCCTATGATGGCAGGAGCTGCCCCCTCCAATGCGTAATCTCAACGGGTTACTTCCATTTCAAATTAATTTTAAAAAGTATTTATTAATATCACAATATTTGGAAAATTAATATAATTTGTGATAAATACATTTTGGTTATGCATACAGTTGCTTCTTTTATATGTCTATAACTAGCTGCACCGTGCCCACTTGTTGGGTGGTAAACATTTTTAAAAAACTACTTTTTGACTTTAAATATAAAAGTTAGATATATGTCGTAGGTAACTTTCTTGTAGGCATTATTAAGCTCTACAACTTTTCTCTAGAACTCAATCATATATCTCTCATCATTAACGCAGCGTTCGTAAGAAACGTTTTCGTTCGACACCTTTTTCCGACTTAGTTTGCAAATCCGACTACCTCTAAAAAGTATTTTCATTTCTTGGGTGATACTCAAAATCGGTTTGCTAGATCCTGAGATTTTTTTTTATCGTAGCACGGCAAAATGACTGCACTATGCCTGATGGTAAGATCAGGACAATCCACACACAATAGCGAGTGACACACTATCCATCGCTGGTCGCCATAATCATGCCGGCCTGCAGAAAGCTAGATATGCACAGGCTGAACCCGAAACGCGACGCGCAAAAGCGAGTCACTATTACGGGCTTTTTCGCCATGTACATGGTGGTTGCGACCCAGTCGGGCTGTAAAGCCCTACCACCCCGCTTTCGCCATTGCCTCGTTCATTATTCAGCAGGGTGCACCACGTGCAGGTGAGGTTGGCTTGGGTGTCTCAAGTTTTATGATGTTATTCGACACCCCTTACACCCCAAACTACCCCAAATTACCGCAGAAACTCACAAACTACCTATTTATTTATAATATGTTATTATTATACTATAGAAGGAAAGGTGATGTTTTATGTATTTTTTATTTTATTTATTTTCTCCTTGATATCTTCTATACATATATTAATAAAAAGGTAAATCTAATGTGTCTGACTGTCCGTACTTTTTTTAGATTCTTAGGAAAAAAATGTTGAAGGTGTCTCGGAATAAGTAATGAAATCTTTTTTAGTTAAATTCATTTCATTTCAATCTATTTTAGAAATGTGTGTCTGTCTGTCTGAATGATCAGACATCAATGCTAAAGAACTGCGTTTATGATAAAACACTAAGAAAATCATAAAGCATATCGAGTAACATAGTCTTTTTTTCAATAAAATCGATTCATTCTATCAAAAGCTATTATAATTTTAATGACGACTCGACTTAAGTACGAGAGAAAAGTAGATAAATTATGGGCTTAATACATTCAGATGATTTTATTAGTTACTGTCTTTTTTATATTGGGTCCTACGCAGACGGAGTCGCGGGCTCAGCTAGTATTATATATATATTATTTTTTGTTCATATTTCATTTATAGGGTACCGTGACTTGCACTGCGTTCCAGACGGAAATCAAAGCTGAGTGTTTCATTTAACATTCTAGTTTATGCTGAGCTGGACATTTTTTCATAACGCTATGATGAGTAACCAGATTAGGCTTTGGGGTTTAAGGGGTGTCGAGTAACATCTTAAGACTTGAGACACCCAAGCCAACCTCACCTGCACGTGGTGCACCCTGCTGAATAACGAACGAGGCAATGGCGAAAGCGGGGTGGTAGGGTTATACAGCCCGACTGGGTCGCAACCACCATGCATATGGCGAAAAAGCCCGTCATAGTGACTCGCTTCTGCGCGTCGCGTTTCGGGATCAGCCTGTGCATGTCCAATACCGGGTGACTTTCGTCATTATGGCCGGCATGACAGCGGCGACCGACAATGGATAATCTGTCTCTCGGTGGTTGCCGATGTTTTTGGATTGTACTATGCTTAACATTAGGCATAGTGCAGTCACTATGCCTTGCTTCGATAAAAAAAAAGAAAAAAAAGGCCCCGATTCAAGTCTAGATCCGATCCCTCGGTGTAGAGCCCTTGAGTGCGCTGTTCGCGCGATACAGTGACACAAAAATTTACATCACTGCTACAACACTACACGATCACCCCCACACACGTGCACGCCTACACGCTTACATATGGAAGTGGAAGGGTTTTATTTTTTTCCCTTATCGAACTGAAAAAACTCTAATTTTCCGATAAAAAATATATGGAGGGGTTGTTGAGGCATGTATGCTTGGTACACATATGCGTCTCAACAACTCAAACATATATGAATAGTTAGCTAGGTTAGCTAAGTTCGGTCGCGAGTTTGCATGTAACAGGCAACAGCCAAGCCGAGGTGTGCCGTGCACCCTTGAGCTAGTTGCCCAAATAAAATCGGCTGAGTGCCTTAAGCGCTCGTCTTAGTAGTTCGGTGAAGCTGTTAAGAGCTTTGCTAGGTCAATAGCGTAGTCAGTTCGAAAAAAAAAACTATGATGAGTAGATTTTTATCCACTCTTTTATATTTTGTATCGTATAATGCATTGTGAATAATTGATTTCCTTCTAAGTATTTAATAGCCAAGAATATGGATAGTATTGTCAAAAAAGTCTAGTAATCTTTCTGACATGTTTGAACAGACATATAATCCATTCACAATATTAAGGTAGATTTTCATTCTATTTAATAAATGCGGTGGGATTAACTTATCGCCGTTCACAAAACGGGCCCCCTCTCCTGGGAACGGGCGCGTGAGAAGGGCACTCTGACAGATGACAAGCAATCGGTCCACATCGTGGGCTGTTTGTCATTCTATTAGCTAAGAAAACATCTTCCGGGAGGTGCTTGTAGCCTGGTTTCGTGTGCTCTAGTGCTTGCTCGTTCCGGGAATTTGCTTTATTTTGAAACATGTACTGTATTTTTTTACTATTTGTATTTTTGAAGGGAAAACTGGACACGTTGAGCGATATTTTTAGAGGGAGATAATTTTCTAATTTTGACCTTCTAGTAAACGTGTCGGGCCGTATTACGCTTGTGCAACGCATAGCTTAAAGGTCTATCTATATGTCCTTCTCTGTATTTCTAATAACTTATATGCAAAATTTCATGATTATCGCTTGAATAGTTAATTAAGACCGTACAAACAAACAAACTTACATTCGCCTGATATTCAATTAAAGAAGGCGTTATTTTGCCGAAATCCATTATTAATCTAGTAAGGGAAAGCTGTAAATGTAAAAGGCCAATGGCGTAGTCAGTTCGAAAAAAAAACCATTATTAAATATTATAAGGCCCGTTCGCTTCGGATGAGTCAACATTGTTCTGAAGATGCTCCGTGAAGGAGCAAAACACGTGTAATCAATTGTAGTTATTACAAGTTAACTGTCAACATATTTTAATTAATTATATATATTTTATATTTACACTTACATTACATACCAACAGTGTCAACCATCAACCAAGAAACGCGTTTTTAATTCTTTTTATTGTTTAAGCTACGTTCGTTCTCTCTCTCTCTCTTTTACTAGATTCAGATGCAACTACACCTCGTACAAATAAAATTCAAACGTTTTTTTTTTTTTGCAGCGGGACGTGGTAGCGGCTAATCTATTCCAGGCGGAAGTACTAACTTCAACTATATCACATTTACTTCAATATTAATAAGAAATATTGTTTTGATGAGTTAATAAAAATTACAAATTACCGTAATAATAATTCTTTATGTGTTATCCCAGTATACGTGACTTCAATCCCGTTGATGCGACGCCCATCACTAGCAAAACCATCGGGAAATTGGTTCGATTAGGCGTGTTCATGTAATCCTGGTACAAACATATCGGTTCTATGTAAACCACGGAATGAATGAATAGCTACCCACGTTAGAGAGATACTTGTTGTACAGTAGTAGTAATCTTTGTTTCGTTTCCATTAGATATCGATTTTTTTATATATTTTAGACTCGAATAATTTTTGGACCAGTCAAGTTAGCAAAAAATCACAAAACACCTTTTTTATTGAGCGTTAAATTTGCTACAAGAATACGTGTCGATATAATCCGTTAATTATTTCATGACTTAAAACATCCAAAATGTAGCAATACCAAAACCTTCCCCAAGTTATTTCCATTTAAAACTTTGGCTGTAATGGGGGCGGGGATAATTTTAAATTAAGTGTTGTAATTTTTTTTACATATTTGGAACTTATAATGAACTAACCTGCAGAAAAATTCTAACATATTCTAAATAAGTACCAACTTCATAATGTAAATATTAATATTTAGTGCCTGGACGATAGAGCTTAGCTCGGTTCTTAAAAAAACATTTTTAAATAAAAATAAACTGTTAGGTTTCCGAGATCCTGAATACATACAAATATATAAATATACAAGAATTGCTCGTTTATATAAATATATTTATATATGTAAATAATACTAAGTAAAGTTAGTTATGCAGCGATGGTTGTTCAGTTGGAAGCATGTTCGGACACCGCTTCGATAAACGTAGGTCCGAATCCTAGCGACTGACTCGAAGCTTTCGCTTAAAAATAACATCCTAGATAGTTACCACCTTTAAATTGACCTTCCAGGCAACTGCTGGTGTGTTTCGGTAGCGCATTCAAGAGCCAATCTTCCTCGAAGTTTAGAGCAGAGGTTCTCAGACTTCATTTCTTATAGACCATTTTTAAAGCTTAGCTGGTTCCGGTAGACTCTTTGCAGATAGGTACTAATAGGTGTTAACCTAAGAAATTGCCGTTCTGCAGTACTGGCCATTTCAAATCAAAATAATTTTTGTTTGCCTAAGAATTCTAATTTCAAATTAATTTTATTTTAAAAACATGGAAGTCTTTTTCCAAAAGTATTCATTTGTTTATTGATTAGTGTTACATTTTCATCGCATTTCAATCGTTTTTGTCATCATGGATACGTTAAAATTCGAGTAATTATGAAATTTGAGTACCGTCGTGGCAGCAACGCGGCACAAGCGGCACGCAACATTAACGACGTTTACGAAGCTAATACTACAAACCAACGCACCACCTGTTATTGGTTTGCTCGCTTCCGTTCTGGGAATTTCGACCTGAAAAATGATCCTCGCGGTCTTCCGAAGACTTTGGTCGACAATGACGAATTAAAGGCGATTGTGGAAACTGATGATACACAATCTACGGCTGAATTAGCAGTAGCTTTCGACGTTAGCGTCAAAACAGTATTGGTCCATTTGCGTCAAATTGGTAAGGTAAAAAAGCTAGACAAATGGGTGCCCCACGAACTCAATGATCGCCAGCGCGAATTACGCATCGAGACATGCCTTGTAACGTCAACAGACACAAAAATGAAGGAATTTTGACCCGCATTGTTACCTGTGATGAAAAATGGATTCTGTTTAATAACTGCAAGTGCTCAGCAAGTTGGTTCAGCACCTAAACAATGCCTTAAACGAAAACTTACCCCTAGAAAAGTGATGGTCTCTGTTTGGTGGTCTAGCGCTGGTGTGATTCATCACAGCTTCTTACCAAACGGTGAAAACATTACTGCAGATGTGTACTGTGAAGAACTGAACACAATGATGAAGACCAACCATTGGTCCAACCATTGGTCAATCGCTCGTCTCCGCTGCTCCTGCACGACAAATGCGTGACTTCATACTGCACAGCAGGCGGTCTCCAAGTTGCAAGAACTGGGGTTGGAAGTTCTCCGTCATCCGCCCCAGACCTTGCGCCTACAGACTACTTCTTTTTTCAGAATTTGGATAACTCCTTGGGGGGAAAAAATTAAATACCCGAGAGGCAGTACAAAATGCCTTTGAAGAATTTGTTGCCTCCCGTCCAGCTGATTTATTTAAGAAGGGCGTCAATAAACTGCCACTGCGTTGGCAAAGATGCATTGATTGCATGGGTGATTACTTCGATTAATACAAATAAAAAATACATGAAAAAAATTCGTTTAAATTTTTTCATATCAAACGGCAATTTCATAGGTAAAGACCTAATATATTCCCAAAACTCAACAATAAATGTGATTCTTTATTCCTTAAACTATTCTTATTTAAAACTCCTAAAATATTATCTGCTTACCTTAATAGGTGAAGTCAAGCTAACATTTCAGTTCTTCATTATCGAAAGCAGATAAATCTTTGTGAAGACTCGCTTACGCATTGTAAATTCTCTTTTTGTTAACTGACGAAAAAAACGGAGGAGGTTCTCAATTGGTCGCGTATATTTTTACTTAAAATTACTACTTACATTAGTTTAAGAACTTAGTTATTAAGATAAATAAAGTAAAAGGTTTATTATTTTTTGCTTTTCAGTTTTTTCGGAGGTTTAATTTTTTGTTAAAAAGTTTTTATTACGCCAACATAGACCTCCGTTGAGTCTCCCGTGGATCCTTTGAAGCCCACCTGAACCGCTTTGGGAACTAAGGTTTTCGAGTGTAAAATAACTTTGTAAAATAACATCAGATAAAATTGTGATCAAACGATAAAACCTATAAAATATAAAAGTTATAGTTAAGCTTAATTGATGTAAATGATAATAAATATTACAAAACTTAATTTTAATAGTACCTGGGCGACAGGGCCTAGCAAGATTGTTTAAAAAACATTTTTAAATTAAAATAAACTGTTAGGTTTGCCTCAAAAAATTATACTAAAAAAGCGATATCTCTTTTGCTATCACTTGGATTCGATATGGGGTTATACAGATTTTCGAAGCAGCCAATTTCCATCCGAGCTATTTTTGTTTTGGCAGCGGTGGCGAAATTTACCTTTATATTCTAGCTATATATTTTCATTGCCTGAAAACTCAGATAAAAAGTTTTCTATGAATGAAATCCAGCTAGATCGATTTATCCTCACCGAAACCACCTACATATTAAGTTTCACAGAAATCGCTGACGCCGTTTCCGAGATCCTGAATATAACAATATAAAAATATACAAGAATTGCTCGTTTAAAGGTTTTAGATAGATATATATTGAAAAATCTATAGTTCTGTCTGTCATGTTCCTAAATTATATGATTAGCGTGTATATATATTAAGGGAAATTTATCACTAATTGAATTTTCAATAACTTTATCTTCATGTAACATATGGAAAACCGGCCGTTTGGTTCTGCTGAAGAAGGAGGGGCGTCCGGCGGACAGCCCGTCCGCTTACCGGCCCATAGTGCTATTGGACGAGGTGGCAAAGCTCTGCGAGCGAATCATCGCAGGCCGCCTCGTCCGGCACTTGTCAGAAGTTGGGCCGGACCTGTCGGAAAACCAGTTTGGTTTCCGACAGGGGCGCTCCACCGTCGATGCAGTGATGCATGTTAAGATCCTGGTGGATAAAGCAGTTGCCTGGGGTGAGGTTGTTATGGCGGTGTCACTAGACATCGTCAAAGCCTTTAACACCTTGCCCTGGGCCAGCATTGACCAGGCACTCCAATACCATGGAGTGCCTCGCTACCTCCGCCGCATAGTCGGGGCGTACTTATCCGAGAGGTACGTAATCTTCCCGGGTCAGGGAGGGAGGATAAGTCGGCGAGAAGTAGTATCCGGTGTTCCACAGGGGTCAGTCCTGGGCCCCCTTTTGTGGAACATCGGATACGATTGGGTGTTGCGCGGTGCGCTCCTCCGAGGCGTCAGTGTTACCTGCTACGCTGATGACACATTAGTGTTAGCCCGGGGGAAGACGCACCGCGCGGCCGCGATTCTTGCTACGGCAGGAGTCGCTCAAGTCGTCAGTAGGATCCGGCAGCTGGGACTGCAGGTGGCGCTCAACAAGACCGAGTCCCTGGTCTTTCATGGCCCTCGGAACGCGCCACCTAGAGGGTCCCAGATCGTCGTGGGAGGCGTGTCCATCGGCGTCGGGTCGAGGTTAAAATACCTCGGCCTGCTACTCGACAGTCGATGGACGTTCGAGGAACACTTCCGGCAGCTGGCCCCCCGTTTAATGGGCACAGCGGGCGCACTTTCCCGTCTAATGCCCAACTTGGGGGGGCCCAATTCCATCTGCCGGAAGTTGTACCTAGGGATCGTGCGGTCAATGGCTCTGTACGGGGCCCCCGTGTGGGCTGACGGCCTGACGGCGACCAGCATCGCCCACCTGCGCAAATCGCACAGGGCGATGGCCGTCAGAGCCATACGCGGATACCGCACGATCTCATACGAGGCGGCCTCCCTATTAGCCGGATCCCCACCCTGGGACCTGGTAGCGAAAGCCCACGCGTCCCTTTACCAACTACGCGTGGAGGCGCTGGAGCGGGAACAACGACTCGTGCCTCGGGAAATCGAGGCACTGAGGTCACAGCTCCACCAGGTCCTAGTGGTTGACGAGTGGCCACGACAATTTGAGCGGCCGAGCTCAGGCGTGGCAATTATCGAAGCCGTTCGGCCGGTCATGGTCGAATGGCTCACCAGGCGGAGTGGCACCCTAAGCTTCCGGCTGACGCAGGTGCTCTCGACGGTTGCTTCGGGAGTTACCTGTGTCGCATAGGCCGGGAGCCAGTTGCAGGGTGCCATCACTGTGACTGCGCGACAGACAACGCGCAGCACACGCTAGAAGTTTGTCCCGCCTGGGATGTGCCACGTCGCGAGCTCGTCGCGGCCATAGGTCCGGATCTCTCGCTCTCGTCTGTCGTCTTTAAGATGGTTGAGAGCGAGACCGGGTGGAACTCCGTTGCCTCATTCTGCGAGGCAGTTATGCTCGCTAAGGAGGCGGCGGAGAGGGAGAGAGAGCAGACCACCAGGTTCCTCTCCCGCGATCGACGAACACAGCGGCGACGGGTTGGAGACGATCTGAGGCCGCCGTAAAGGGCCTACGGGCGACGTGACGCGGGCACGTCCGTCGCCCAGCACTATAGCAGGCCCCGCAGTGGAGTCGCATTATGCCGTGTGACTCCCACAGTTCGTCGTGGGGGGTTTAACACCCGCCCCTCCCTGAGGGTTCTTCCATCTTGACCCCTCAGGCCGAAGAAGGGGCCTCTTATGAGGGCCCGACACCTGCCGGGTGAGCAGAGGTAGTGCCGTAGGCAGTTCCTGCTCCCCGGCCAACAGGTGTAAGGAGGCACCATGGGGTTTTAGTCCGTGCAAGTCGGACATACCCCACCCTAGCTGCCCGGCCAGGGTGGGCATCCGAAGGGATTTCCCCATGTAAAAAAAAAAAAAGATTACAGTTGGGTGCTACTGAAGAAGTGACTCCAGATTGTTACACGATATATCAGCGTTAAAGACCTCCATTATATCAGCGATACGGTGCCTTAAGCTTTAATTCCTATACGCAACGTCTGTTAGCAAAAACAAGAAAGTTCAATCTTTGTAAATAAGTCGAAGGTAATTTTATAAAACGATAGCATAATGATAGGGCTGCCTAGCTACCTCAGGTTGCAAAATATGCTAAGAATCTTACAACACCTCATAATATTAATTAAGTTTTAATAAATTCCCAAGGCAATATACATAAGGTACACATATTATACGAATTTAACTCGCTCTTAAGTTAAGATTGAGTTAATATTTTTCGACTGCCAAGTTGAAAACTTAACAATAAAATTAACTTTAAATCTTGTCTCTGAATATTAAACGAAATTCGTCCGAAGTACTCCGTTGAAGTTGATTAAGTTTTAATTATTATAATGCTTGTTCCACGAGGCGTTTAGTTAAGTATTGTTGGTTGTTGGAGAGAATTTTAAAATGGAATCAATATTAAATCAGGACAATTCTGTTGTGATAAGTAGTATTATATAGCATTTTGCTTGGTCAATAAAGGCGTTGCTTTTCTCTGCATTATTTTATCAGCGCGAAGTGTACCTGAAAAGTCAAATCTGAAACTATTATAGAAAGAGCAAAATATTAGTGATTGAAACATATGATATGATCGATCTAAAGATACTCTGTGACGGAGCAAAACATGTGTAATTAATTTTAGTCGTTACACGTTTCTGCAACATATTGTAATTGATTATAATTTTTATATTTTTTAGTTACATACTAACAGTGTCCATCGACAACAGGTTTAACTATCTGCCAACGTCGCGTTCAACTGTCGACAAAGAGAGCTTTTTAATTATTTTTTGTTATTTTAGCTACTAATATTTCGCCCTTTTATATTTTAAAACATGTGCAGACAGGTTATCTATATCAGATCTAGTAGGTGGTAGAGTCACGTTGAAGCTATTACTGGTTTCAGCATGAATGGGTCAGCTCGCTCGGGGTGGTAACACCCGACCCACAGAAACACCCACGTGAATGAACAGTTTTTGCATTGTTGCGTTTCGTTCGGTCAGTGAGAGCGCCGGAGGCACACCTCTCCTCCCCTTCTACTTCTCCTCTCTTTTTCTCTTCCCTTCCTCCTCCCACCTCCCCCAACACAGGCTGGCAACGCACTTGCGACTCCCCTCTTGTTCCAGGTATCTATGGACAGTGATGATCACTTAACATCAGGTGTTCCACCTGTTCCTTTGCCTCCTCTCATATAAGAAAAAACATTTATCAATAGATGTAATAATAATTAACCATAAAAACATTTTTCAAGTTTAGTAATATAAAACATTTTCTGGTGCGGATTTTTTCTGTTGTAATGTTGACAACCTTTTTCACTGCATGTCTTCTATAACCTTAAAATATACCTGTTACACTATATATATACTAATATATATGTATATATAAGAAATTATTCAGTCCAAATTAATTAAATGTGTGTCTGTAATTTTACAATCCACAGATAACAACAATATTAACTTGCAAATGCTGGGGCATATATTTAATAAAAGCTAAGGGACTACTCTGTTACTAATCCACTCAAAATTATATATTTAAGCTTAGGCGAGCTTGCTCGTTCCAAAGATAACTCAATTTTCATAAAATCCTAATTGTTTAATACTATAAGTTGCGAAATTGCTTAATTATTCTTCTCACACATTCAAATACTTTTCCTAAAATAGCATCTTTTAATCAAATAAAACCGTTTCAGAATTAATTCAATCGAATAAATATGTTGCATTAAATAATTTCGATCTTTCAAGAGAGAAATTAAGATGTTACCTTGAAAGAAATTTACACCCAACAAAATGCTATAAAGATTTCTCGCCCGCCTTATAACTAATTCAAGATAACCGCTAAAGATTTTAGCTAGAGAGCTCCTGATAAAAACCTGCAAGTGGTTTTTATATGTAATGTAGCATTAAAAGTGGAAATAGACAGTAAAATAGGCTTTTATTCAAAAAATATAAGAAACTGCTTTACAAGCAGTATTTCAGCAAGCATTGTTAAAACAAGCAATATAGGAAAATCTTAGGAGAATCTATATCTTAATAAAGATCAAGTGACTGTTTGTTTCAGTTCCTAAGCTCTGGATATTTTGTTAGATGCAATTTTAAATGCAAAGTAGTGGAGAAAATGAGAGACTGTAAATTTGGGAATGATGAACGTCACCTATATTATACATAGCCTCTGCCCGTGACTTCGTTCGCGTTCTCAAAAGGAAAAAAACCCGATTTTGAAACATTTTTCATATATGCTCCGCTTCTTGCTCTGCGCTTGATCATAGCGTATAATTCAAAACGTAAATTTGTGCCAATATGCTGACGATTTCGTACTTTACATCAGTAACAAAAATTTAAATATCAGTGCAAACTTCATGCTAGATTCACTTTCTGTTATTGTTAATTCATTGACCCCACTCGGACTGGAATTATCAAGTAGTAAATCTAACTTTTGTGTTTTCAGTAGAGGACATAGAAGACAAGAAGTGAATATTCTAATCAATGACAATCCCATGACACGTGTTAATTGCGTAAAATATTTAGGTATGTGGCTGGATAGATCTTTACTTTGGAATAAGCATATAAATGAAACCGCCGGAAAAACAACGAAATACTTAAATTTGTTAAAAACGCTCTGTGGTCGTTCCTGGGGTATTCACTCTAAACACTTACGTATAATATATATAAATCTGATTCGAAGCCGAATGGACTATGGGTGCTATTTCTATGGTAGCAGTCCAAAAACTCACCTCTTAAAGTTAGATCGAGTACAAAATAAAGCAATGAGGATTATCGGAGGATTTATTAAAAGCTCACCAATACATGTGATGGAATGCGAATTATGCATAGAACCACTTCATTTGAGAAGATACTACTTAGCTTATAAATTTTGTATTAAGGCTAAAATATTTATAAATAATCAGATTCTAAATTATCTGCAAGACCTCAGTTCTCTGAGCCATAGTACATATTGGAATAGAAAAACAAAACCCGTACTTGTTCGTACACATGATGAAACGAAATCATTAAAAACTCTTTCAACTTATATCCCAAACGTATTTTCGTTAGATGTCTGGATTAATTATATTGGTTCCAAAAATTGCATTAAAATTCATGTAGAGAGTATACAAGAAGCGAAAAGAAATGAGAATTTAAGTAGTCTGAAATATAAGGTAACCAGAAAAATACAAGAAAAATATAACGGTTGGATCAAAATATATACTGATGGCTCAAGGAGTGCCGATGGTCTTGGCGCAGCGTTTTATACTAATTGTCAACAAAACACGGGCCTCTTCAAAATAGAAAATCATGTATCAATTATGACTGCTGAAATGTTTGCCATATCAAAAGCTCTTGAATATGCTATCGAAATTAGTTCTGATAAGATTGTTATACTAACTGATAGTAAGAGCTCACTTCAGCATTTAGCTCGTTGCACCTCTGGTATCAGAGGAGTACCGATAGCTTACACAGTCCTAAGACAAATATATTATTTGCAACATAATGGCATAACATGTAAACTTCAATGGGTTCCATCACGCATAGGATTGAAGGATAACGAGGAGGCTTAGCTAAATTAGCAATATCAAATGGTGTAGAAGTGTTTATTTACAATGATTATTCTGAATTATTAGAAAAATGTAAAAAAAAAAATATGTATAATATGTGGAAAGAATATTTTGATGAGAGATCTAAAGACAAGGGTATTTGGTACAAGACTTTACAAAGTCAGCCTCCTCGAATTCCATGGTTTTGTGATGTAATAATGAAGAGGTCCTACGTTGTTTTATTACATAGGTTACGTTCTGGTCATTTTTCGATACAAAAGTTTGAATATTTGATAAAAAAAAGTTCTTCACCATTGTGTACAACATGCAAAATTATAGATGATGTCCACCATTTTCTGACGGAATGTGCCAAGAACAATAATGTTAGTTAATTAAATCTAATTAAAAAATACAATTTAAATAAACTGAATGTCGGCATTTTCCATAGTATTTTAGCCAAACCTTCGGGTGAGGTTGCTAAAATGCTATGTGAAATGAGAGAAAGATGATTGTATAAAAGAGGATGTACGGAAGGCTTTAACATTAGTATAATTAGGTTATGATGGGGCTGATATGATTGGAGTCAAAAGCCCCTAAATGAAATAATAAATAATAATAAAAAACTATTCTATATAACACTATATAACACTGAAAGAATTATTCAAATCGGACCAGTAGTTCCTGAGATTACCCCCTACAACGTCACAACATCACAACGTCACAACGTCACAAACTCACAAACTCACAAACTTTACTTCTTTATAATAATTAATATAGAAGTATAAATAACAGTGAGACACTTTTACCTAATAATTAAAACAAAATATTTGTTTCCATAATTATTTGACAGTTTTTCGTAGCTTTGAAAATTTACAAGCTGTGACTCTATATTACATATTGATTCCCTTAAACCCAAACCCGCATAGCATCCAAAACTTGTAGTTGTAATCCCAGCTCACTATTACTACTACAAATTGTATAGTTTTCTTTTGCATCTTTCTCTGAAGTTACTATATAATCAATTGTCCTTTATATTATATCTCATACAAATTAAATTAAAAAGATTATAAACTTAAGCAAATCAACGATTTTACAACTTTGAAGTACAAATTGGACAAGTGGGCGACCGCTCAGTGCCCTCGTTAGCGGTTGAACAAACTATTTTGTGTTGTTAATGAGTATTTAATAAATTATTTGCATTTATACGGATTAGGGCCGAGGTCTATAGTTACGTAAATTAAGTTATATTTGCTTACTATTCATTTCTTTGTTGTTAGTTACACCGCTTTTAGAGTTTTCATTGGCTGCCATCTTGTCAACATATTAACTAACTAATTTCTCTTCGGGACTTTGTCCGCGTGGAATAGTTACTGTGGGCTAACGCTAAAACACGCAGCGAAAGTGCTCAAAACGACAAAGAGAAACGATTTTGAAACATTCTTCATTGGTTTTCCGCTCGTATTGGTCTTAGCGTGATGTATAGCCTGGCTCAATAAATTAGTTATCTAATGCTGAAAGAATTTTCAAATCAGACCAATAGTTTCTGAGATTAGAGTGTTCAACCAAATAAGCCCTCCAGCTTTATAATGTTAGTATAGATAACTAGTTCATTTTGAAAATCTTGTATCTCTGCCCTTGTATTTCTGCTTATCTTATCTCTCAATTTATATGTGCCTTTTCTTTTATAAAAATCAATTATACACATTTGTCTTAATTAAGTGAATAATCACAAATTTGGATGAATGTATGTATATGTATATCACCTAAGTAGGATCGGCACGACATGTTTTCCTCTTCTAGTCTCCCCTGGCAGATGTCATCTCAGTGTTCAAACTTGTATGGAAATCTTTCGTCACACATTCTATCCACCATACCTTTTTCGATCTTTCATTACTCCCTTATCGACCCACTTTCACACCTAAAACTTTCTTGTAAATATAAACTTGAACTTAATTTTTGTATTTAATCTTATATTTTGTATGATTATTTCTTGTTTTAAGGGTCGTATTGTGTTACTTTATAGTTTATAACCTTCTTTAATTCAAAGAAATAATAGCGGGCTCGGCGAACCTTATCTAAAGCCCAAGATCGAAGCTATTATATCATCATAAGAATATGTTCTTTCAACTGTACTTAACGAGTCAGAAGACTATCATATTTGTTCTTCGTAAACGCTTGTGACTTCCCCACATTAAGTTATAGTATAAAAATGTCATTAATCATCTCCACGTAGTGATGATTTACATTAAAATGGATAGCATATACGTTGGCAAACACTCAATTAACTTTTATGATAATCAGTTAAAAAATATAGAAATTTATCGATCTTAGGTATACCAAAATAAATATGTAAACATACAGATTCTGGAACTAAATAAGATATTTTTTTCAGTTTCCTTTTGTTTGCAAAAAAAGATATTCAGACTTAGCAATATAAAAGGAGAGAGACCGCAATTTGATACGAACTACTTCTCTTTCCCTTGACGCGTTGCATGAGTATTATGTAATAAGGTCCCAAAGATTTGTCAGTCTTGATTTAGGTGCAGGTCAGATAGTCGCGACAATTTCAAAGGCTGTTAAATGACTTCAGATTAGTGATAACACACTTTACAGAATTATCAAACGATTTAGTAGCAGACTCCTACATCAAGCCACAAAGATCGAAAGACCTATAGAAAGATTGTCACAACGCTTTATATGCTCTAGTCTCTTTGTACTAAACCTGGGACAATCTTGATACAAATGTTCAAAGTTTTGCACAGATGTGTTATCTAAGGGGCATGACTTAGCGTCAATAATTTTAAAACGATTAAGGTATTGCTTACAGTACCCATGTCCAGTTAATATTTGTATCGTATGGCAGGAAATTCCAATAGGTGTAAGCAATTTCATTAGATCCTCTAATTTTGGTGGACTTGTAATAGTGTATGTAGCCAAATAAGACATCATGTCCTCAAAATATTAAAAAATCATAACGAAAAAACTTTCAAAGCTAAAATTATAAACCTACAAATTACCTGTTCGGGACACCGCAAAACTTTAGTTAAATCGTGCCAAACACAGCGGAACACCCCAACCGGTGTCTAAACCTGCAAATCCTCCAATATATTATTTAAAACCCCATATCCACGGTACGTCGGCCTCGTGAATTATCAACCGACGTGCCTTTAATGGCTTTAATTTCGAACTCGTGAAAAATCTTTACTAAAACTTGAACCGTTAAGCGGCCAGAGATTCGGGGACGCGAAGAATCTTTGTCGAGTTCATTTGACGGCACCAACGCAATGAATAATTTAGGAATCCTTTGTGTGGTTTTCGAGTTTTGGAATTTTAAAATACATCTTTACCAATAATATAAATGCGAATGCGAGTTTGTTTGTTACGCTTTCATTCCTTAACTACTAAACCATACATCACGAAATTTTACGTGCACGTAAAAATCTACATATTAATACATGAAGCAGAATCTTTGTGCTCCTTTTTAATCTATTTCCCGTAAACGGGTGAACTTGAAATTTGGCATAGTTAAAGTTTATATGGCGAAGAAGTGTAGAAAGCTATTTATTTCATGTAAAATGCATTAGAAGTACATTAAATTAGTTAAAATATGCATTACTCATACTACTACTTGAATTGTACACAACATATACACACATGTAAATAAAAAAGACATTTTGAAAGCCATCAATAATTACGAATTTCAAAAAAGGTTGTGAAGGAGGTTGCTATTCTCGACTGTATGTATTTTTTAACTCTTTCGTTCCAATTATCATTTTTCATCCTACATTGAACAATGATATTATAAAATATAACTACTGTTGTAATGTTTATTATTTTTTATGGTGAACATACTTCAAATGATGATTTAATAAAAAATGAGCCAAATAATCATGTAATATAATCAAAATAAGAATTTTGTTCATAAAAGTAATTCATGACTTAGACTTCCGCGGTTACAATGTTGCGATTCAACCTCATGTATCAACAAAAAAGAATTTATTTTCAAAAGCTAATGGTAGTATTAAAAACGTCTTTGTTTTGGATTCAACATTTGATTGTGTCGTGCATCCATTTCTTTTCCAAATGATGATACTGGGCATATCACTATTTCTCACATTGAACAGACTACATTTAGTTCAATATCAGCCAGAAATAGCACCCACCCATGGTGTCGTGTGAAATTAATTGAAAATTGTGCCATGGGTTGCGATAAATTTCTTTATTTTCGTAAAGTTATGTTTGCTTAAAATTTGAGAGCTTTACCACGTGATTTTTGTTTCAAATTTATAATTAACTAGCTGTTACCCGCGGCTTCGCACGCGTTTTTTTAATATATTAAATAAATTTAAAACTGTGATTACACATCAAGTGTAAATTACAATAATACTATTTCAAAAATATTTGTATAACACGCACATCATCTACTGTAACAGGTAACGTGTACATTATGTATGTGAATACTAATAGTGTATCGAATGAGATGGAATTATGATCATCCACATAACTGGAATTTTAAACTATATATCACCCTCAGCGCTCACACTATATAAGAAAATAATGAAAATATGAAACTACACATTATCGAACAATATTAAATAAAACAGCTAATTAGTTACTTATTTGCCCGTAAAATTCCCGTTCAAATATTACTTGTAGTCCGGTGAAGCTGTTAAGCGTAGTCATTTCTAAGAAAAAAAAAAAAACATTCAAATAGGTCCAGTCGTTACGGAGATTACCCGGAACAAATAAAAAAACAGACATATCGACAGAGTTAAAAAAAATGTTGATGTTTGTAGCATCACAGATTGTATTCACCAAAAATTATTTATTTTAATATAAATTACACTCACTTTACTTTTATAATACGTAATATATCACAAATAAAAAATTGGCAACAAAACTAATGTAGAATAGAGTTTTTTAAGAGTGTTTGGCGGGATTTTAGTCTGTCATGTAGTGGATTTTATATTTTTTTTCATAATATTGTGTTACATGATTCTATATCGTGTAGAAATTGGTTGCGTATTATATAATATCTTTCGTTTATTTTGCATAAGTGAAATGAATGAAAAATAAAACCACGAAGCATTAATTCTATGGTCTTGAAGATTAAGAAGATAAAAAATTACGTTATATTATGTAGAGGATTCGGCGCTTATACCTTTACATTAACTTGAACATAGAAGAAAACTAATTATATTAACAACTTCAGAATTGGCTGTATGGATTAATTCCTTCGACTGTCTTATTGGACGAATATTATTACCACTAAACTTTCTGAATAACAACACAAAATAAACTTAAGAAATGTTTGCGATATAAACGTAACACGTATAATTAAAAATCGAAAACAAAACTAACGTAGAATAAACTTTTTGAATAGGAATACAAAATAAACTATGAAAATATTTTTGATAGAATGTTATCGCGTTACCGTGGCAACGCATATAGTACTGACATTAACACGCAGCGGAAGCTTCTAAAATAGCCCGATTTTGAGACATTCTTCATTAGTGCTCAGCTCCTTTTGGCTTTAACGTGATGATATGTAGCCTAGAGCCATCCTCGATAAATGAGCTATCTAACACTAAAAGAAACTTTTAAATCGGATCTCTAGTTCTTGAGATTATCGCGTTCAACCAAACAAACAAACAAACTCTTCAGCTTTATTAGTATAGATTTCAATTTTTATTTAAACATAGATTTTTTTTATGTTTATATAATTAAAGATCATAGCAAATAACTGAGTAGCCATGATGAAAACCTTTGCTTATAGAAGTATAACCCTTTGACAAAAGAACCTTAATAAAGTATACAAAAAATACTGTTTTCTTAAATCTGAATTAACACGAACGAAGCTCTGAACATAAGCTTGTTTAGAGATTAAATATTTTATACGTAATAGTATCAGGTACTACATATTTAGCACATTACCGATTTAGCTGATATATAAACTGAAGGAGCATGTACAGGCAGTTTATTTTCGATAGGAGTAGTGGGATGATTCATTAGGTGAAAATCTGAAGTAAAGAGGGTTCAGTTATACCGTGCTAGAATATCACGTTGATCAACGAAAGTTAGGGTGATGGATTAAGATGGAGCCTTCGATAATAGAACAAATCTTGATGAACCATAGCATGGTTAACGGTATTTTTATTACCTGCTGGCACTACCTTCAAAGTCATTTCTCTTTTAGGCTTCGGGTGCCTTAGGCTAGGCAATTATTTAAAATTATGCGAGACTGTGGTCACAGGTAAAAATATACGGAGCATTTTTTTATTAAAAACGTGACGCTCAAAAGTGGCTTAGTTTTGTATGCCCAAATTAGAATATACAAATGTAAACAATGCTTAATACTTGTACAGTTAAAACAATATTGATAAATCTGATCAAATTTTGTTACCGGCTTTTCTTGATGACTATTCGTATTTTTAAATGGTTTCTAATGGCTCAAACATAATTAATTAATCTTTTTGACTTTGAAAGTATATGGAATTAGCGTAAATAATGTTTAGATAGTAAGTCAAAGTAATTTATGAGAGGAAGTATTTATAAATATGAAATCTAAATATACCTAGAATCTGTGAAAGCTGGCTTAAAATGGTGCATAGAAGGGGATATATTTGATATCTCTACTTTTCTCAAAACTTCACCCATTTTTATATAACTTAATTTCATTTTGCGGTTCATGCCTGAGCCGCAGAGTGTGTTGCAACAATATCATTTAACTCGCTGTGCAGTAATATGAAACGTTCGAAATAAAATGCCGCGTTATTTATTTTCATAAAGTAGGATATATTATATACTTATACTAGCTGATTACCGCTTCGTTGGCCATTAAAAACTGCGAATGGTCAATAAAATATAAAAATAAAGACATTTATATGTACGCAATCAAAATAAACCAAGAAAAGATATTAAATGATAAGCATTCGCGATAATTTTTCGAGTGTTTTGAAATTCGACACCAAAAAAAAAATAACGTGCAAATCGGTCCTGTAGATATCATAAATTGTATTTTAGACCAATCGTCGGAACCGCAATGTCTTACTTAACCCGTCGTTGAATTTCAAAGGGTTCGACAGACACATATTGCTATAAATCATGAAGGATGAACAACATTAGTTCCTAACTCAGTTGAAGTAACTTGAAGTGACATCTGCTAGGATCTGAATAGGGACTCTGACGGACAATTAGTGAGCTGACGGACTTAGGTAATTATGTTTCTCCGCATCGTTCCGAGTTATAAGTTGCGACGATTTTGTTGCTTACTACTAATTGGTATTAATTTAGGAACCTTAGCACTTTTAATCGAACTGGTAGCTAAAAGATGTCTTCAAAATGCAAACCTACTTAATATTGGAATGATAGGTTATTGCTAACATGATTGGATATCCCGTAATGAATTTTCAATAGACCTAAGCTATTGGGTAAAAAAACAGTGTAACGTTAGTATAGCATGATCATAGCGTAGTTTATAATAGTCATATAGAGATATTCAATGCTAGAGACTCAACAACGCCAAGGATGTATTGTGACAATTGCCCTTGAAAAGTGAATTCCATTACTTAGAATGTTTTTTCGCTTACGTGGTATTTTTATATTAGGAGAGGTGGTAATGAAACATAAAAATAACTTTGTTAAAACTTAACAATTAGTATGTCAGACGAAGTTTGGAAATAGCACCAGTGACAGAGAAGATAAAGAGTTACAGGTTAGCATAGAACGGGCATATTATGAGAAGAAATGAAACTCACGTAGCTAAAAAATCTTAAGTATGAAGGAGAACGGATATAGGAGTAAAGAAAGACCGAAAAAAGTTATGGATGGATTGTGTAAGGAAAAATGACTGAATATATAAAAGGTGTAAATACTGAGTTGTTACCTAACAGGGAAGAGTGAGGAAGAAAAATATGTTATACCAACCCAATTTGGTGGGATAAGGGTAAGAAGAATTTTCTGGTGGGGAAACACATTAATAACTCAAAGTACTCGTAAAATCGCTAAAACTTATTCCATGTTCCACAATATAAGGTCCAGTAACACGTGTTGGTAAAACACGCGGGGGCGACTTCCGAGGGTCGAGTCCGCCACACAAACATGGCGTATGCGCAATCACTTTTTAATTGCTCGCTACAGTCCCAACAGATTAGTGGCATTGTGTTAATCTGCATAATTATATACACATACCCTAGTTCCTCCTGTACACACATACACTGTTTCTCTGGTATTTGTTTTAATTTCAAAACTATAAATGAAAAGAATAGTAATGTTCCACATTTTTATCTTTTAGGTAATTTAAATATTAGATACATTAACAATCCATGTTTCAGACTCACTAAGATCAATAACAGTTTTTTAAGTAATAATGATAGGTTTTATAACAAACTCCCAAAGTACATTAATGATTTGCCGGATAGTGAATTCAAGCAGTATGTTAAGTGGGTTTTAATATCTAAAGGCTGTTATGGGGCGGATCAATATGTGACCAACAGTGATACCTGGAAATCTTGCCAATCTGGGTGCAATCTCCAAAAACCAATTTTAAAAAACCAGATCGAGTTTCTTGCCGATTTTTCTCAATGACTGGGTTTTTCACCGAACCATTCATAAACGCCTTCACAAGGCCTAAATTAAATATTATTAGTTTTTGTTTATGAGAGTTGAACTGCAATCCATTTCATAGCTTCGCTTCAAATGTGCTTTTTTTATAGCAGCACGACAAAGTGACTGCAGTATGCCTGATGGTAAGCATAGTAAAATAAAAAAATAATGGCAACCGCCGAGAGACAAACTATACATCGCCGGTCGCCAGTGTCATGCTGGCTTGCTTAACTGTCTCTTCACGTTACCCGATATCCCCATATCATAGGAAGGATGGAACACACTGGCCATGATATATTCGATATATCATGTTGATACGTTAATGATTGGTACTCTAGTGATAAATGCCATGATAATGACAAATCCGACGTACAGTAATGATATGTCACTTTTAGCAATAGGTCAAATTATAACCAAAATTTTTCATTGGTGTTATTTTATGCAAATGATTTGTGTAATTTGTTTATCTATCTATAGTCGTCTTCCTTGTCTTGCCAGTGTACACAACCTATGCCGTTTTATTTGTCATAATAAATATTTACTAAAACCAAACTGTAGGCCTATTCTTAGAACCGAACGCTAATTTTTAATTGAGGGTATACAATGATATTCAGCTTTTTACTTATAATATAATTAAGGATATACAACACTGCATCCATATGTGTATGTATAGACGGTAGCCGGCTCACATCTTAAGAGCCAACATCTACCTTTTTTTTAAGTCTCCCATTCCCCCGGACATTATCCGAGACTTTATTTATTTATTTATTCATAGCTATTTCTTTTAAAACATTTTTTTCCGTTTTCCTATTCTATTTATTTCTTTTTTTTTGCTATCTCTGCCACGCCATGAACGTTAGGAGCGGCTCTCTAGTAACGTCATCCTCCGCTATTTTATGTAGTACCTCTTCTGTGAGTTCGATACCTATCTGGGCCTATGTCTAACATCTATCTTAAGATAGATCCGTGATTGACCGAATTACATCTAAGCAACTGTGATCGTTACACGTTAATCTGTGACATATTTTAATTCACTACAAATTTTATATTTTATAATGATTTACAGTGTCAACCGATACCAGATTTGACCATCCGCCAACGTCGGACTGAACCGTTAACGCGTGTTTTAATTGCTTTTTATTTTCTCAAATACTAACATTTCGCTCTTGCTGTGATTATTTTCAGAATTATTTTCTTGAGGCCTTGTAAATTAAACCAAAGTTTTTTTGAACTTCTTTAGGCGCGTATGGAAAAAATGATGAGAGTATTTTTTTACGATACGCGCACTCGGACACCTGAAAGCGACACCATGAAGTTAGTTGTTAATTGTCTGTCAAGAAGTTCCTGAGAACTGATAACCATATTCAAGGTAGTTATTTAAATATATATGAATCTAGAACACATGTTTTATATTAGTAGATATAAAAAAATCGTACATAGTTAATATATGTGCTTACACTAGACTTATAGTTAATTTTGAGTATTCGTGATAAACGTGGTTTTTTATACTATATTTTTTTAAGTAGGTTTAGAGATTTCAGGTTAACAATCGATACGTATTATTTTTTTTATTATAAATTATTGTTATTATAGTATCATTTTATAAAAAAAGTATTCTACATATTTTTGGTATTTTATTTGATTTTAAATATGTATCTTTTTTTTTAATTAAAACGTTGTCAATTGTATTTCACGTCTTTTTTTAAACCAAAGAAGTATAACTTTTTATGCGCCCACATAAGTACATATACTTATACGTTTTTTTGTAGCAGTCAGAGGTGGCAGTGGCCAGTCAATTCCAGGCGGAAGTGTAAAGTAACGTCCATTGTAATATTTAATAGCGAACGTGCTATTCAACCACTTTCAATTTTTTAACCTTATTTTTTATGGGTAATTGATTTTAAATAATATTTGCTATAAAACCCTTTTTATTGACTATATTGATCAGGGTTTCTTACACCGTAAACTACGCAGTGAGAGTTTATATGTAAAATTATGACTGCCTTACGCTATGTTAGTCCAATTTCATGGTAGTGCTTAGGTATATTTTCCATATATTACTAGTTACTGGGTACATTATTTATCTATAAATTATAATTACCTAATTGAGAAAAATAAATAAAAAAAGTAATTTAAGAAAATGAAAAATAACGAAAAGTAGTTTTCTAATAATATTGAATTTTAAAAATGAATCCAAAAATATTTCAGAAATATTTGTAAGTATTTACTCTTATATAATAAAAAAAATGTTTTATAAAACTCTTGTACGACGAAATTATGTGCTAATGGAAACACCTTAAGGATCGTATTTTTAACGTGTAATCTAAGTACAATAAACCATTTTAACGAGCTGTATTAACTGTCCAAATACACCGTCCGATGACAGAATAAGGCGGTAGCGTAAATCGAGTTATTTGACCTCGTTTGCAATGCTCTTCGCAAATATTGGGCAATGACAGTGATCTTGACATTTCTATTTGCCCCTCAACCGTTCCATCTTGTTTAACTGCCTATAGTTTAATGTTTATAAAATCATTATTTTTCGACGATGAATTCTTTGCCACTAGAATATAGAATTTCCCATTACAATCTGTTTTTATCGTATCAAACAGATTCACCATCACATCTCTCAGTTGACCGAGACTACAGATATATTTTTGAAGTGAAACCTTCTGTAGCTGCGATGAGCGATTTTTTTTTGTAAAAGAAAAACTAATGGATTTGTGTCAGTGGCATGTTGGTTAAGCGGTAATGCTCGTAACGCATTGCGCTGCCATCATGCTAAAAAAGTGTAGTATCGCAGCTTGTAATATTGACATCTTGAATTTGTGCAGTCTATAATATTTTTGATTGATTTATAAACTGTATAGAAAGTATATAGTCATTGTTTTAAATGTCAATAGATGTGAAGACCATGTCGCGTCGCTTGACGTAGGTTGCAATCCTGGTAAATGTGTCAGAGTTGTAGGTGGAACAAACATCGCGATGAAAGCATAGCATGATGGTAGGTAGGGCTTTTTCCAAATCCCCCTGGCTATCTACCACCCTCAAGTTGAAAACCCGTTACGAAGAAACTGTTGCTATGTTCCAGCAGATGCACTTGAAACCCAGCCCCTCACTAGACTTAGCGTATCTACCATCTTAGTACAAAACCCCCCTTAACATTATATGAGATTTTAGTCCAACGTTAAGGTGTACAAAAAATCAACGTGTTACTCAACTACGGCCTTGGTACTTTTTAAAATCGTCATTAAAATTACAATCACTTTTGATAGAGTGAACTGATTTTAATGAAACCAAGAGTAAATGTTACTAGAGAATATGCTATATTACTTTCTTTGATTAATTTCGTGAGGTTTTATCGTGAACGCAGTAATTTAACAGTGATGAGTGTTCAAACAAACAAACAGACGTTAAAAAAAATGCTTCCAATGTATATTATTACATAATCCAAGAAACCTGCAACTATTTTTGTCACAAAAATCTAAAAATAATCACGTTTGATTTACATTAATATTATATGTATAGAAAATGTCACTGCCTACTAATTCTCACTAATAGGTATTCGCAAGGAAGCACATATGTTAACACTTGTTACACGTCGTCCTCATTCGAACATAAACGATCCAGGATTCCAATTGCTAACAAGCATTTGAATTCCATTGACCTCAAGTAACAAGGAGCTTTGTAAGACTTAGCACCGTCCCACATACTCGTACATACACACCAACAAATACTATCCACTTAACAGTGTTTGTATAGATAAACGAAGTGTGTGACGTATCGCCCGAAGGGATCGACTCGGGTCCGCTATAAGTTCTTCGTTTCCTAAGTAAATATTAGAAAACTATGTTTGGTGAGGTACTGAGGGGCTTTGAGATTCGACGTTGCCGACTACAGTCCATAATATCATTGGTTGAGTGATTTCTTATGGGGGTTCTACGATTGTGTTTGACCACAATTATTTTTGTTAAGCAGCTATGAAGGTAAACGGTGAATTACTAAGCTGAGTTACATGTAAGTCTTTGTTTATAAATCATTACCTCATATTACTACCTATGTAAGCAGAAAATATGGAACAGCAATTTAATATTCCTTGAACACCGTGTTGAGATTAATTAATTATTTAATGTTCCCTCGTACAATGTATGATCCGCATAACTCTTGGTTGGCTTTCATATCTACATGGTTGTATTAATAACTTTTTTAGTATCTTTTTTAAACATTATCATAGTAACGCTCTCTTTCAGACTTACCACCTATCTATCTTTTTTTATTCATTAAAATATCTGCTTTAAATGCTATCAAATTTAAATTTCTTCAATCACAATTCTCTCCGATATATGTTTAACTTGAGAAACATGTTAGACACGTCATGATTAAAATACTTTTGCTTTAATGGATTTTGATTGTATATGATCATTTACTTTTTTCGGAAACTTAGGATTTTTTTTTCGAAATGAAAACGCTGTTGACCTGGAAAGGTCTTTACAGCTACACCGAACTATTGAGGCGAGCGCTGAAAGTACTCAGCCGATTTGGGATGTTTGGGTGACTAACTCAAGGGTGCACGACCGACCTCGGCTTGGGCTGTCGCATGTTTTGTGCAAAAATCGCGATCTATCTGAGCTAACTTAAGCTAAGCTATCTAGATATATATGTATATGAGTTACTGGAACATGCATATGTACCAAGCATGCGTGCCTCAACAACTCTTATATGTATTTTGTGTCAGATAATTTCCTCTAAACTATATAGGATGTGGCAAACTTCCGAAAATTACGTAAACTATAGGGCAATAGCCAATATATAACTAAATTTATCTATATAACTAGGTTACTTCTTTTTAATGGTATTAAATCGCAGATAAGTCAATCTAATGTTAAATGATTATTCTATATAAAGTCAACCATAAAAGACTACAATCTTGAGGCAAAGAATAATAGGTTGCTATTATTCAGAACTGCTTTACGGTCAATACAGCTGTGACGCTGGTGCTTTTAAAGCTGAACCTTGAACAAGTTTAACTCTTATTAAAAACAAGCTACAACCTATACATTTACTACCTCTTCTAATGTATTCGTAAGCAAATGCGATGAGAGATTTAGAAATGAACGTATTTAAAATATCCTTAAAACAAATACCAAAATAAGGACTGAAACAATACAAAATCGATAGCATACGTTCACTCGTATACAAACCCGCATGTAACCATCATTAAAGAAGATTGCAGCACTTAGATAGCGATCGGGGAGGCATTTGGGATGTCCCTGGGGCGTGCATTGAGTGCTTTTGATGAAGATTTAGCAATAGATTTAATTAAACTTAATATATTGGAGTTTTTAGTGGGATCTTGGAATTTCAAGTACTGGATTTTATATTTTATTCATAATTTTGCGTGATTTGTCTATATATTTTGTAATACTTACGGTGTTTTTTGTAACTTAGTTTGGCTATTGCGTATATTTGAAGTTGATGGGAAATACTAATATGAATTATGGATACTGACTTACCACAAAACTCCTTAAAACGTTTTAAGAAAATGGCAACCATCTTGTTAGTTTATTAAAATGATTGCAAGAAATTTGTAAATATCAATACCTACTCGATAATGATAGTAATAATGTACTAGAAAATTGGATACCCAAAAAATAACAACAATAATAATTCAACGTTTTGTGAATGACGATTAACCCTATGCTTTTATTATAGTTTGATTAAATGAATTTCTAATATGCGTGAGTGTTTGATCATACGTACTTTGGTTGCCATATAGTTGCATATGATTAGTTAGACCTTGTTACTATAATGTTTTTGCTAACTGCTTAAAATGTGTAATATAGACGAGATAAGTTTTTAGGAGAGTAATTGAGACAAAGATCTCAAAGTAAACTATAAATTATAAAAAGTAAGAAAGTAGAGATAAAGAACTAATATATTTAGCCGACATTTACTCAGTGACCTTCAAAAGTGTAGATAGAAAGTCATAGAGTTAACCTATTTCATAATAACATACAAATAAAACTGACATGTCTATTGCATGTCCTGGGTAATCTCGGAAATAGCAAAGCCAACTGTAATGAGACTTACTGGTAGATAGAAGGATTGTCAAAGTACTAGTAATAAGGGCTTAATATTAAGGGTAAAATTTAAAACATGTCGCTTAAAGTAAGTAAAGCAGATTGTACGGGTTATGTAATAATGATAAAAATACAACAAAAGAAAGATAGGCTGCATCATCATATCAACGTCAGTAGAATAGTATGGCGGGATTATTATAAAAGGGAGTGGTATAACAATTTAAAAAAAAAGATAAATTTAGTTCACATTATTATCTCGATACGTATCTGACCTTAACAAGGACCTCTTAAAACTTACAACAATGGCGCCACTTTACAACTACAGTGTTTATGTTGGCGGGCCTTGTTCCGAGTAAAAACTGAAAGTTCCCGAAATGCGGGCGCCCCGACAAAAGAAACGTTGTAGTATCAAAGTATTATCATTTTCCTTGTCCGAAATTCTTTACATTTGTTTGGATCATTAGATACATATTTATACGGAATCGTTTTTGACGATAAAATGATTTCTCTGTAAAATCAATTCACTGGTTTTTGGTTGTCTCTGTAAGTTACCATTTTTGAAATCAAACTTTTGAGAGGGCATTGGGTTTTGTGAATCGAAAGTATGTAACATAAAAGAGGTAGTCATTAGAACTTATATAGGTTTTAGGCTGTGAAAGAATGAGATATATACAAACAGAGGGAGAGAGAGGAAGAGAGAGAAATATTGAAATCTATAGCACATCATTTTCTGTAAGATCGTGGTGATTATCGCTTTTAAAAATTATTGTGTTGTGTATTATTAACATTGTTTTTTTGTCTATTTTATTTAGGGACTTTTATCATTACTGATATGTCAGTCGCATCGTAACTGATATCTACATACTACTAAACCCTTAAATCTAAAAAAGGACACCTGGCTTAACAGAACCCATTTATCTCCTAAAAGAACTTCTGCTGATAAAAATGTCACCGCTGCCAACAGTTTCGGTACTCCTCCCACCAGTGCCACCATCCGATCACCTGCATGAGGTGCGATCACACCCTGCACGCCAATGTGAGGACGCAAGAGCGAGCCGATATCCTGTATTAATTGCGTGGGTCCTCACCCCTCCAACAGTGTTAAATACTGCCACGTTTATCGACGCGAGTCATACCTGAGCAGAGACCCTCGCCCGAACAGGTTATTCCGGGCAGAAGATGACTGCCTATGCTCTGCCACCAAAACCAGCCGAGGAGTCAACAGCGGCGAACTTTATGGCTCCTACCAACGATTCAATACCGACAAGTGTTACCAAGAAAAAACAGTCACGTACAATGCTACGAGTAACATCCATAAAGAGACCTCGGAGCAACCAGGTCTCCCCGGATGAAAGCAGAAATTCCTAGAGAGTCTGGATAAAAAGATGACCACAATTGATAACCACAAGGAACAACAAACCCTCTTGAAATTGAGAGAGTGCTGCCTACGAGCTCCTAATACCTAAACGAAGCCACCTAAGGGAAAATCACCACTCTACATACACTCCACTTCACCGACCTGTATTCACAGGTCGCGTCGGAACAGCCGCTGAAAAGGATAACAGCACCAGATTAGGCTCCCCTCAGCAGCGGCTCAAGCCTAGATCCGTTCCCTTGGCGTGGAACCCTTGAGTGCGCTGCTCGTGCCATACAGTGACATAAAATCTTACATCACTGCAACAACAGTACACATATCACTCCCACACACGTGCACGTATACACGCTTACACATGAAAGTGGAAGAGTTTTGTTTCTTTCGCTTATGGAACTGAAATGGTTTGGAAAATTATCCGATACGAAATATATAATAAGAGTTGTTGAGGTATGCATGCTTGGTACACATATATGCTCCAACAACTCATATATGTATGAATATGTTAGCTAGGTCAGATAGGTTGCGAATTGCACGTGTCAGGCAGCAGCCTAAGCCGGGGTGTGCCGTGCACCCCTGAGCTAGTTGCCCAAATAAAATCGGCTGAGTGCCGCAAGCACTCGCCTTAGTTGTTCGGTGAAGCTGTTAAGACCTTGTTGGGTCAATAGCGTAGTCAGTTCGAAAAAAAAAAACCCTGACACAGCTACCTCAACCGCCTCAGGTCGGTTGAGGTAGAGATGACGCCGACGTAGTGTTCAATCACTTATCGGTGACCGCTGTAGAGTGCAGTAGCTCTGTCCGAACGCGTGTCGGATATTTTAAATGTCAATAATTATTAGAGTTTATTCTTAACAGTTTATATTTAAATTAACCAATTTTTTTATTAAATACGACCGATTTTTTTATTAAATACACCTGGACGACCGAGCAAAAACATTTTTAAATTGAAATAAACTGTTTTGTTGTGAAGTTTGCCTCACAAAATTAGCATTTTCTATCAAAAAAAAAAATATTAAAAAAGATCTCTCTTGTAATTATAATAATAAAATTGTTTTTGTTTTAATTAAAATAAAACTGTTAGGTTTGCCTCACAAAATTGGCATTTTTTTACCAAAACAAAAAATTAAAAAATGATTTCTCTTATGCTCTCATTCAGATTCGAGCTGAGGTTAGACGGATTTTCGAATCATCCGATTACCATCTGAGCTATTTTTGTTTTGTAAGCGGCAGCGTTATTTACCTTTATATTCTAGCTATATTTTTTCATTACCTGAAAACTCAGTTAAAAAAGTTTTCTCCGAATGAAATCTAGCTATATCGATTATTCGTCCCCGAAACCATCTACATACTAAGTTTCATGGAAATAGATGACGCTATTTCCGAGATCCTGAACATATAACAATATAAAAATATACAAGAATTGCTCCTTTAAAAGTATTAGATTGTTTATATTTATAAAACAATACAATATTTGCAACCCAATCAATGGGAACAAGGTAGAGGCCATAAAACCAGACCTATTCAATTATAATGGCGAAATTATTTAACTCGATTGTGATTAATATTTCGCATGTCGTGTTTGAATTTAATTTGTCACGTGAAAGCTGTCACTGTGATTTTAGCAAAAAGTGTAACCTTAAGATACTGTCCATTCCTTTTTGATATTTTATTATTTAATCAATTCTACCATCCAAAATAAGGATGCATGTTCTATTATTTGTAATATTCAGTTTTATATATACACGAAATCAAGCAAAACATTTGTATATTTTCTATTTTTGTCACCTATAACGTAATTCTCTTATTACATCTAATTAAAGGATAAGTTATGCTTACTTTATACTTACTTACTTAATAAGTATATGCGTTTTTATAAAATCTATTAATCAATGAAATGTACGATAAGCTGCAAATTGTCAATATTACACGTACACAGGCCCGTATACTACGCGTCTCTTATCTGGGCTAAGCTGCACAAGCGCAATAGATCCGATCATGCTGATGTAGCATATCATAAGGCGTAATTACAAATTTATCTCCCGTCAAAAATACCGCTCAATGCACCTAATGAAGTTTTCATTTCAAAAACCATGTAAATCCGTTGTGTGGTTTTTGAATTATTAATAAACAAATGTACGCTAAGATGGTTATCCTTTACAATTGTTAGGGATGTGTTAAATATTTGTTAATACAATTTAAGGTTGTGCTTAAATTGTATCGATTCCCCTTTTTGTATTAAACATTAATATCACGACTTGAACAAACGAAAACTATATAACTTGTGGAACTACTTGCGTGTTTATTTCACCTAATAGCAGCTCTAAAATTTATAACTTCTTATAAGACTGACTAAACATAATAACAATGCTCCAAGCCATTGATGCTGACTGTTATCTTACATAATTTTCAAGTCGGTTACGCGCTTTCGTTGAAAATTTCTGAGCATTCCTAATTAGAAGCAAACACAGACATAATGTAAATATAGATTCCTGATAAATTTAGGATTTATTCGATACCTTGTTAGCAATGTTTATCGAGTGTATATTGTATTATAACGTAAACATTTGTACTCCATATCCTAGTCTACAGTATTATTGTGAACTGGTTGTATCCGCGATTTCGTCTGGATGAAACAAAGTTTAAAAAAAACGGTGACTAATAAAAGCATGTGAATATATTAAGTCCTTTTACTTATTTAATTTTCTCTCGTTATTAAGTCGCGGTGTCAATGAAATTACAATCTTTATGATAGAATGAGGTGATTCTGGTAAAATCAAAACCAAATGATATTCAGAGATATACTTTATGTTTTTCTCTGTTTTCTTTAGATTTTATCATGAATGCAGTTCTTTAGGAGCAATGCGTGTTCAAACAAAAAAACGGACATTGCTAAAAATAACTGAAACGTACTTTATTACTTAATGTAAGACACCTACAACAATAAGTACGGACTGGTTGGATTTACATTTTTATTATATCTATCTAATACCTTTAAACGAGCAATTCTTGTATATTTTTATATTTGTATATATTCAGGATCTCGGAAACGGCGTCATCTATTTCCCTGAAACTTAGTATGTAGGTAGTTTCGGGGAAGATAAATCGATCTAGCTAAATTTTATTAATGGAAAACTTTTTTAACTGAGAAAAGGTAATGAAGAAATATAGCTACAATATGAAGGTAAATTTCGCCGCCGCTGTCAAAACAGAAATAGCTGAGATGGCAATTGGTTGCTTTGAAAATCCGTATAACTCCAGTTCGAATCCGAGTGTACATAATTTTTTTTTTGTAATAAATGATAATTCTTTTAAGGCAAAACTAACAATTTAACTTAATTAAATAAATAATTTTATTATTATAATTATAAGAGAGATATCTTTTTTTTAATATTTGATGTGAAAAAATGCTGATTTTGTGAAGCAAACCTAACAGTTTATTTTAATTTGGATTTTTTTTAAAGCACCGAGCTAGGCTCGACCACTCGGTTACTGTATAGTAAGAGAAAATAAATAAACAAATAAATTGTATCTCGTGTTAAAAATCGCATATAAACCAAAGATATTAAAGTGTAAAGTGCTTCAGGCGTATTAGATGTATACACGTCTAAGAGGTAATCTGTATTTTGTGTATTGAGTTAGCGAGTTTTCTTTGTTATCAGAAGCGTGCTTACAGCAATTATATTATAACTATAGATACGTCATAAGTGCTTCGACAGCGCCTTGTTAAAACTTGGCTAGCTAACTTCATTTTAACCGCTTGGGCAACCGCCCATATCTAATCAATATATAACTGTTTCTTTTTCACCACTGATATTGATAATATGCCATCTTACTTCAACATTTTATCTAAGACAGTTTACGTGTATGTGTGCGTTTCCGTGCTGTTAATGTCAAAGTACCATGTAGAGTTTTTGGCGGGAGTTTAGTCTGTCATGTAGTGGATTTTATATTTAATTCATAATCTTGTGTAATTTGACTCTATATTTTGTAAATTTTGTGATGTTTTACATAATATAGTTAGTTTATTGTGCATAAGTAAAGTGAATGGAAAATAATACCACGGAGCATGAAAGACAGATGCTACAAAAACCCCCTGGAAGGTTCTAACAAGGAAACAACCATCTTGTTAGAATATTGATTCACACGATGTTTAATATTGACATGAACATACGACGCTTGTAATATTATTGACTACGTGGCAGTAATAATTTAAAAGATTGACTTTCAAAAATAAAGTTAAAAAAAAGTAGCATGTAGATACATTTTTAGTTATAATATCATTGGCTTACGGGCTGTACCAATGTAACTTAGGCCGCGTGGCATTATGACGTGACAACGTGGCAACGTGAAGAGACACTTACGCAGGCCGGCATGACAGTGGTGACCGGTGATGGATAGTATGCTCTCGGTGATCGCCACTTTTTTTGGATTGAACTATGCTTACCATCAGGCATAGTACAGTCACTTTGCCGTGCTACAATAAAAAAAATGTTTTTTTAATACTTTATAGGTTTCTAACATTTGAACACTATCTGATGTTGAATAACGATCTCGTCTAATATCGTGAACGCGTTAAACCTAGAGAGGACTGGCTCCCAAATACAGCTGCCTGAACGCACCAAAAAGTGCTAGGAGACAGATTTTTCAATTTGAAGATGGTAGCTAACGGGCGACTTAGAAAAGCCACACTACTACATAGTAAATTGCTGATTTAGAACCCCTTTATTTAAGATCGGTTTCGATCCCCAATACGCCGCACCGCACCATACGGCTCGCCCGCACTATTAATACTTATTCACTTTGCGTATATCTCACCTACAGTTTCTATTGTAATCTCTCGTAATCCGATGAAGCTGTTAAGACCTTGATAGGCCGATAGCGTTCCGAAAAAAAAGTAATATCTCCGCCATTAAAAGTTGTAGCTTGAAATTAGTTAGCCTATGATCTTTCTCAATAAAAATGTTTTTTTTTTTTTTTTAAGTGGAAATTTCATTTCGGCGCATTACGCAGTATTTATGACAGGAGATCCATTTATAGTTTCGCATCATGACATGGTAGTAAGCATGACCGATCGTAGTGCGCTTGCGTGTCTCGCGTCAGACTAGTGTCGCATTGTATAAAGGCCTTTGAACATGTAATATTTATTTATTTTTTATTTATTTATTTATTTAAGGCACACATTACAGATAATAAGTACCTATAACTATATTTACAATTACAATGTATAGTTTATTTTAAGTCTGCTATATTATCCTAAATCCTGGGGTGTAAGGGGTGTCGAATACCATCTTAAAACTTGAGACACCCAAGCCAACCTCACCTGCACGTGGTGCACCCTGCTGATCAACGAACGAGGCAATGGCGATAGCGGGGTGGTAGGGTTTTACAGCCCGACTGGGTCGCAACCACCATGTACATGGCGCGTCGCGTTTCGGGATCAGCCTGTGCATATCCAGTACCGGGTGACTTTCGTCATTATGGCCGGCATGACAGCGGCGACCGGCGATGGATGCTCTGTCTCTCGGTGGTCGCCACTGTTTTTGGATTGTACTATGCTTACCATCAGGCATAGTGCAGTCACTTTATCGTGCTTCAATAAAAAAAAAATTATATGTATGCACATCTATTGCTTAATAAATACAATCATGAAATTATATATGAGTATGCTAACCTAATTATATTATGTTAAGAAGAGAAGCTGTGTTTATATACTATATAACGAAATTTACTCAGACTAAGATGAAATATGCCTATGTTGATATCGGCATAGCAGGCGACACAGAGTAATAATATTGTATATTGATATAGTAGTATATAATATTGATATTTTGTAGCTCATTATACGTTTGATTGATTTATCGAATTTATAAAACTGTATATTTTATTATTTTATATAACTGTAATTCTTGCTCCGAGTGCCAATAGATATAAAAATCAAATTAATCTCAATAATTTCAATAAACAAATTCTGTATTTTTTTTTCAATTCACACATAAGTAATGTGAAAATTCAAAAGAGAACACATTTATTTCATTGTTTTGGGTAATCATTTCCGTCGGCAGTTCTTATGACTTCCTCGAATTTTAGTTTCTAATCATACAGATTAGGTTAGCGCATTCAGATAGATAAATAATCTATAAAAGTTTATGATATTAATATACATTATATATAAACACGATATTTAAGTGTATCTGGTATATGTATAACATCGAAAATGAATTATAATAATTTCTCATACAGAAGTTGAATTATTCAAATTCTTAGAACAGAAAGATAACAGAAAACCGTTTCAATTGTCCTTTATCAGCGGTTAATGTGCGGGAAAACAAATTCCGTTTCCCTTTATACGAAGGAAATATATTTTAAGAGCGGGATAACTAATTGAAATTACAATTCAAACTTTTTATCGTTTCGAGATAAATTTTCATGTGGTTTTTGTTTGAAATTATTTATTTATTTATATTCTCTATAATAATAATATATGTCACTGGTGCCACTATTGACCTGCGATACAGGTACAGATACGCTCTTGACTGTGTGTGGGTGTTACTAATGACCTCAGACGGTATTGGTTAATGTTATCAGCTGTTTATTATTTATCCCCGTGTGAAATGCCAACGTTTGAAAGTATTGGCTGTTCTGATACCTTAAAAGGCGACTGGCGACTAGATACTGGGCATACTCGCTCAGACAGCGCGGTTAATCACACCTGCGGATTATTCGTCGTACCTATATTCAGTGTTGTGGTTCTGTAATAGTTTAAGGTTTCCTTTGCTTGTTCTTGGTGGATTGATCGATCTAATTATAATCATGACGTCACTGTAATTGACGTCATACCTTTACATGGAAGCTATTTTTGGCTGCCCTGACATACTTAATGGTTTGTTTGAAATTAGTTTTCTTTTGTAAGTAAAAACATATATTACAAAATCCAAATTTAAACTCGATTGTTAATAAAACTTATAATAATATAAACTATTTATGGATCTCATTAAGAAAGTTCCAATTTACAGTTTTATTCAAAATAAATTTACATGTTTACATAAAACATTAAACCTGCGAAGCGAATAACTGCGCAGTTTCCATTCAAAAACATCGAGTTAATTAGCCGTTGTAGGGTTTTAAGAAAACCTGCGAAACATCAACCCACTCTGTCGAGAATTCTCTAGACAATTAACCGTTAATATTAAATTAATTAGTTGGAATTAATTAGAAGGTAAGCATGTTAGCTCGGCTTGTTCGATCACGTTGAACCTTACGAGTTAGAAAGAGAGGTCATCGATGACGTAACATATGTACTTGTCACGGGCAAAGAGAATAATAATTTAATTTACAAAATATCTCTTAATATATCTAAAATGAAATTGTAAAATTATTATTAATATATATATTACACAGTCGTTGAGGCTTAGTGGATGGATCGATGGAAAATCATGCCGATGTCCGGCGACGGTGAAGGAAAACATCATTAGGAAACCTGAACCTGAAAAATGTTCTTATAGTACAACTAAATGTTGGAAAGATAGAACTGTCGATATCTCATCGCTTGAAATGGCCAATACGAAGTGAACTGGCGTAGTGATTATGCACAAACCTTCCTTCGGGAAGAGGCCTATAACCCTGCAGTGGATCTATTACAGGCTGATGGCGATTATTATACATATTTTTAGCCACAGTTATAAACATCGTCATGAGCTACGCTGATTAAATACAATTTGGTAAAGGAAATACACTCCCATTTAATATGTGTATCTTTCTTTGAATTCTTAAATATATTCAGTCACGCGGTCGTAACTATGTAGCCAGTAAGTAGCTGTATGGTGATATACCGCAACACATGCCTCACAATTTACATATATGTCACCACGTTGATAATAACGAAATTACGGGAAAAACTATTCTTGTCTAATACACTCATCAAAAAAGTCTAAGCAACATGTACTAATTTAAAATTTTAGGATGGTTCTTCACAGTATAACGTTGTATTCTATTTTTAAAATAATATCTTTATTGTTCTATGATGTAAAATTAACAGCTGTTGTCTTTATTAGTTCTTTTAATAACAGAAATGAACAATATTAGAATATACTGTAGAAACTAAGATACATAAGAAACTAAACTTTTTTTTTTATAAAATGAAATTTCTAAAGAAAATGTATTTATTGTGAAAGAAAAGAACAATTTAATACAAAGTATGGTCTCCTCTGCTATTCAGAACTTGTCAGCAACGATTATTCATTGAATTAATGAGACTGTTTATGTCATCTTGCGGTATTCGCGCCCAATGGAACTGTAGCAAGTCCTTCAGCTGTTGGGTTGTTGTCCTCCGTCCAAGTCCTTCAAAACACGTCTCTGAAGCATGTCCCATGCGTGCTCGATAGGGTTGAGATCTGGCGATTGTGCAGGCCAGGGCAATACCCGGATGTTCTCCGTTGCAAATTATTCACTGGTTCGCCAAGCTGTATGTGAACGCGCGTTGTCATGTATTTACCTAAAATCGGAGCCAAAGGCTTGTACAAATGGGTAGACATAAAATCTGAAAATATCCTCAATGTAATTTTCAGCATTCATGTTTCCATTTACAAAAACGAGCTCAGTTCGCCTGTTCTTCATAATACCCGCCCATAACATAACTGTTGAGCCGCTGTATGGATGAACTTCCTGAACGCACCTGAACCTTTCAGTATTTGCAGGCTGACGATACACTCGCACCCTTCTTGTAAGGCTTAAACTCGAATCGCGACTCATCGGAAAACATAATTTTATCCCATTGTTCCTGGGTCCATGTTATGCGTTCCCTACACTATTCATATCGACGAGCGCGATTCCCGTGACGTATCGGTGGGTACCTGATTGGACGTCGAGCTCGTAGGCCGTACTCACGCAATCGATTTCGCACAGTTTGAGAACTTACATCAACACCACTTGAAATTTGTAGCCTCAAACTTATCTCTCGAGCGGTTAACATCGGCTGGTGTCTTGCAGTCAGTTGTATGTACCGGTCTTGCCGAGTGGTTGTACTCCTTTTACGGCCTGGATGCTGTTCAGCGGGTTCTCCTGTATTATTGTAGTGCTGCCAAAGACGACAAATAACACTTCTATGAATGCCAAAATGTCGAGATATCTGAGATTGATTACTTCCCGCTTGCGACATCCCTACAGCTCTTTGCATTTCATCTGCCATCAAATGACGGCGCTTCATGATGTAAAGAATATCTAACAATCCAATTTTGTCGCTAACTTTATTTAAATGGTTGGTAAAATTATAAAATCAAGACTAAACGTAGCAATTAAAACGCACTTAAATTCAAACAAATTCGCAGCCATTTGAATTTTATGAAAAAACAAAACATAATCAAATTTTTTTTTACAACTTGCCAGTATGTCATCAATAACAAAAAAGTTTACTTACCTACGCACTTTGTTTGAGTAAATACTTAGAAATTAATTAATATAAATGGTAAAATTTGTAATATCACGCATGTTGCTTAGACTTTTTTGATGTGTGTAGATCTATTTATAAAATAAGAGTGTATATCTAACATGTAAGTACTTTTTAAATTTTTGTAAAAAAAAATTGTTGCTTGTGTCTTGAAATACGTAATAAAATATATTTCAAGCATTTTTAGAAATGTTTGTCAGTTTGTTTGAACACATATCACTACGAAAGTACTCCTTCAACGATAAAACCTAACCAAGAAAATCATAAAGTAACATTTAGTCTTAATTTCATCAATACCGCTTAACTCTATGAAAAATTTTCAATCTAAAACTTCAAGTTAAAATCTATCAAAAGTAATTTTAATGATAGAATGAGTAAATGGACTGAATACATTTAGATGACTTAATTAGTTGCTGTTAATAATTATTTATTTATTTATTAGACAACAAAGGTCCACAAAAACAAATTATATACTAATACGTTACATTAGTAGTATTTTAAAAAATAAAATAAAATAACTAAATTCATATGTGCTTTTATACAAATAAATATAAAATACTAGCTGTCAACCGCGGCTTCGCACGCGTTTTTTTTAAACTAACGTACCTACAATAAAGTTTTTGAGGAGTTTTTGGCGGGATTTCAGTCTGTCATGCAGTGGATTTTATATTTTATTCATAACCTTTTGTTACTTGATTCTATATTGTGTTAAATTGGTGGCGTTTTATGTAATATGGTTCGTTTATTGTGCATAAGTGAATTGAATGAAAAATAATACCACGGAGCATGAGTTCTTGAAAATTAAGAAGATAAAAATTTACGAAATATATACAGAGAATTTGGCGCTTACACCTTGTCATTAATTTGGACATAAAAGAAAACGGGCTTAAGAATACATAATAACTACATATATTGACAACTTCAGAATTGGTAGTATGGATTAATTCCTTCGCCTGTCTTATTGGATGAATATTATTACTAACGTAGTCCGGTGAAGCTGTTAAGACCTTGCTGGGTCAATAGAGTAGTCATTTCAAAAATAAACTTTTGAATAAAAACACAAAATAAACTTTGGAAATGTTTGCGATATAAACGTACCACGTATAATCAAAAATTGGAAACAAAACTAACGTAGAATAAACTTTTTGAATAGGAACACAAAGTAAACTCGGAAAATATTTGCGAGAGAATGCTATCACGTTACCATGGCAACGCATATAATACTGACGGTAACACGCAGCGGAAGCTCTCAAAATACCCCGATTTTGAGACATTCTTTATTAGAGCTCCGCTCCTATTGGTTTTGACGTGATGATATGTAGCCTATAGCCATCCTCGATAAATGAGCTATCTAATACTGAAAGAAATTTTCAAATCGGATCGGTAGTTCTTTAGATTATCGCGTTCAACCAAACAAACAAACAGACAAACAAACTCTACAGCTTTATATATTAGTATAGATGATAAAAAGATGAACGTCACAATATTATATGAGAACAGATATCCAGTGTTTCAGGAAAGGACTGTCGTACATGTTTGGCATTGTTCTCATTATATTATTGGGACTATCGCGAAGTCTACCCAGGATGGATGCTATTCTCTTGCGGATTATCGCAAAGAATTCATCAACCGTAACATTCGCAAACATCTCGGAAGCGCTACAAAATCGTGGTAATCCCAATAGCATTCTAAAAGTATTTTTATATTGGACACGCAATCCATTAATAGTCCTCTTACTGAAGTTGATCCATAGACTGCTCGTGTAAAAACATTGACAAAATGTTTTGAATAGTTGGATTATAACCTCATCACTACAACGAGCAAACCTGCGAATCAACATATTTCCACTAACTGCGAGCGCTCTACGTTCTCTTTCTATATCATTACTTGTTCGAGATAATTATGTAACGTGTTTTAGTTTGTCGTTAAGAGATGGCGCCACAGTATTGTTAGCTCGCGCTTGTATGAGGTCGCTGTCTTTTAATGACATACAGCTGTCGATCGGACATTCTTCGAGAGAGCTAAGAAATCATCGGGCTGGGACTATCGCCCGGCTGAGCAAGCCCAAACCACCCTCGAGGGACACAAGACCGACCCAGATCGCGGTAGAGGAGACAGCAGAAGCGAGCCTTATGGCCCCTGCCAACCCACCTCCCCGCCCCCCGAAAGGTAGAAAGCCCAGGAAGAAGAAACGCCAAACCGAAGGTGAAGCTCAGCTCGTAGAGCTGGAGACAAGACTGGCCCTATACAAGGAGGAACGCGATCGCAAAATGGGAAAAGCCTCCCCGGAAGAAGCCCTGAGAATCAAGGCGGAGTACAGGGAGAAAGCGAAGGACGCCATGCGCTGCTTCACCGAGAGCACCAAACGCCTAATTGAACGACAGGCGTAACGCACTTACGGGAAGGAATCCCAAACAAGAACCCACCCCCGTAGTAGCGGGGGTCGAGAGATGCCACGGTAAAAGGGGTTTCCCTGAGGCCGTTTAATTGGAGGGAACGAGAAGTACCCGACTGGACATTCTTCAATTAACCAGGTGCCCCCAAATATACAATTGTCCTCTTGTCTGTTCGTTGTCTTTGTCGATTCGTTCATTGTGGTCGTGTTAGTCGAAAAAGTATTAGTCGACAAAATTTCCGTAAACAACTGTTTTTCATTTCCGCCATCATAATGTGGTCCAGAAATTTAAATTCATATACTCTATTCAAGGGTATACCATAAATATTTATAGGGGGTACGTCTTCTGAAAAGTTTTTACCAGCAGTGAATCCCACATATTCACTTTTTTTGATATTATACTTTAAGCCATGTTTATTAGCATAGGTCTCACAGACCAGTAACAGTTTTCTGAGAGCACCAACTAAAGGACTGAAGAGTACTATGTCATCCGCATAACATATTATTCATCATCTGATTATCTATCGTGCATCCTACATGAATTCTGCATAACTCATGGATAAGATCATTTATATGCAAGTTAAAAAGTTTCGGGGAACTTATACCCCCTTGTCTCACCCCACAATCCAACCTGTATATATCAGAGGTATCTCCCGCCCATCTTACGTAACTTTCTTGATGTCCGTACCAATGTCGAAAAATGTTAATAAGTTCGTGGGGTAAACCGGTATTCCTTAACTTCCTCCATAATATGTTATAGGAAACTGGATCGAAAGCTTTGGTCAAATCTAGAAAACAGGCATAAACAGATGTTTTTCGGCTAGTATAGTACCTGACGGTATGCTTAAGAACTAGAATGGCATTGAAATGAATGTTGTTTAAACTAATGAAATTGAGGTGGATTATGCTAATAAAAATTTGGTTGTTGATTATAAATAAACGTCGTTTCTTCGTCTTAAATCTTGGAAGTATTTTTATAACTAGTACTTAATAATTAACAATCAAAATTTTTCGACATTCTCAAAGAGTTTAGCAAACTGTATAAGGTTTCCCAGTTTTAATAAACTTCATTAGTACTTTTTAGGTTGTTTTAAAAAGGCCTTACATAAAATTGTTTCTTAATTAGGTATTTTTTTGTGTTTTACAGCGAAGTCTTACGATAATTTCATTTTCAAGCATTGTTATCTCATGTCGTTGTGCAAAATTTCAAGACCATTTTTAGGTTATTTTATATTACACTAAAGGTTTGAAATTAAGTTTAATATATGTCTTTACCATACTTGGCATTGGCAAAATTTCCTATAAAGGTGAGAGGTGAGAGTGGTAGATACATGGTTTGTATTATTTTTTTTTCTATGGTGATGACATTTGAAATAAACAATGTGAGTGATGACAGTCTGTTACTTCTCCATGACATTTACTCTGTTACTAATTTCTTTAACTCCTAATAGTTTTAATCAGCTAATTTTAATAACTTCAATAATAGACTTACTTAGGGTTCAACGCTCTCAAATAAAGATTGTCTCGTTCACAAGGGTCTTATATTTTGAATATTTTAATTTCCGCCCTCTCTCTCTCTTTTGGCTACATTAAGAGGATCCGCGAGAAATTCTTTATTAAACTTATTTACCTATTCCGCTTCGCCGCGAAGATTTCATTGTGTTGTCGAGTTGCGAGAGATTGAATTTTTGATGCGGCTTGCCTTGTTCTTATATTGAAGGTTTTTTATTCAAATTGAATAGCTTTTGCATTATAATATCGTTAGATTGTTTAAACTATTAGTTTCTGTAAGCACGCAAATTGGAAATTTTCCCAAAAAAAAAACTAATTTAGTTTCTACATTGAGAATCTTTGCTAAACGTTATAGATTATATTGACTCTAGCTTCTGCTCACGAGTCCGCGTGGAATAGTCACTTTGGACTAAGGTAACACGCAGCGAAAGCTCTCAAAAGGAAAAAAAAAGATTTTGAAAGATTATTCATTGATGCTTAGCTCTTATTGGTCTTAGTGTGATAATATTACATTCCTCGATAAATGAGCTATCCAGAACTGAAAGAATTGTTCAAATTAGACTAGTAGTTCTTGAGATTAGCGCGTTCAAGCAAACAAACAAACCCTCTAGCTTTACAATATCAGTATAGATTTGAATTAAACTATATTTCTTTGTTCGGAGCACGACAAAGTGACTGTATTTTATTTGATGGTAAGAACAACATAATCTAATAATATTAATGACATTCGAAAAATCTAGAATCTATTACCAGTTGTCGCTATTATATTGGCCCGTAAGCTGTTGCGAGTTTATTTATTTATTTATTTACACATGGATAAAGCAACAGTCGACAATCAAAAATAATAATACAATAGCAATAATAAAAAAATAAACTAGACTGGAGACCTAAAATGTTTTATCACATAGAAACTTAACTTACACTAATCATAATAATAATAAGGAAATAATAATTGTTTAAATATATAGAAACATTGGATTAAAAAAAAACTATATATAAAAGAATAAACGAAAAAGTTCAAATGAGTTGCACGTACACCGACTGATTCCGAAATATGATGAACCAAAAGAGAGCCACTGTGTCGACTTTGTTTTCATATTTACGATGGTCAAGATGTAGACAGATACAGATGCCCTATAATACCTTCTTGATACTGGACACACACCGGCTCAACACGAAACGCGATACGTCTAAACAGGTCATTATGTAATATGTCGCAAAATTGTTACCTACACTTCCTTCAATATTCAGTTCTGTATTTAGTCATCAATAGAACTTGCACTTAATGTTTTTAGGACTATTAAAAACTAAACTCAATGATACTATATTAAAGACCCTTTAAAAGATGCTTTAAATTTCCTTTTCTTTATGGAATCTGTCTAGGTCGCAGATGATTGCGCTACAAAAATATAATTGGAGCATAACCCCGGGAGTTGATAATCTTGAGGTAATTAGACGCCGAGCAGAGCAGTAAAGTTTTAACATTGCCAGTTGTAATTTCATTTATCTCCACGTTTACGTTTACAGAAGCTAAAAGAGTTGTTTTAATAGTCAACATAAAATAGCGTTTTCAAAATCTAAATATAATTAAATTACTTTTTTCATCGCCGCTCTAAGATGTTTAACTATTTATTTATTTGGATTAAAGTTTAAACTAGTCTGTATCGCCTTTTGAAACCTTACTGACATTACGTGGCCATATTATCATTGGAAAACAAAACAGAAAATGTATTCTGGGTTACTTAATAATTGACAACCACTCTTGACAACTATGGTTAACATGCCGAGTGGGATACTAATAATGTCCAAGTGTATTATATTCTAGGATTAACCAATACTTATCGAATTATCAACTGAGGTGGTAGAATGTCTGTCTCCAATTACAGTTACCACCGGGCATGTAGCAGAAATCCTGTCATATGGACTCTCTTTTGTTTTTCGTGTTTTGAAATTATAAGAATGTATCTTTCTGCTGAGAAACCGAAACGAATAACAGAGATGACTATCAATGGGTTCTGATCTTCCGGTAGTCGTTGTTATTTCTGTATTACAATAAAAAAATATCGCTTATTACAAATTATGGAACAATTTAAGTGAAGAAAAGTTTTAGTGCAAATACGTGTCACTGTCAACAGCTTGCTGTAACCTAGATGTTATATATAAAATATACGTTTGAATTCATACATACATGCTAGGACAAATGTACGTCTTGCGAATTCTCATACGTATGAATAGCTAGCTGTCATAGATTCGAAGTGTTGCATCGAAGGCAACAGCTCAAGCCGAGGTTCAGCCACTTTGTCAGTCTTGAGCTTGTTGCCAAGCGGCGTAGTGGTTTAAACGCTTGCCTTAGTAGTCCGGGCAAGCTGTGAAAGCCCGTCATGTAAATAGCGTACTCATAGTTCGAAAAAAATGCTCGTTGTTGCAAATAATTTATAAATTACTCACTATAGAGAGCATTTACTTGTTGTATGAAGTTACATGAACTCTCATGAAATATAATATTAAAAAAAGAATAAAATCAATAACAAATGTCAATGATATGCGGAAATTAATTCATAAATTCTGTCACGAAGAACAGAATCATATTATTGACGAGACAAAACAAACTTCTTCATAACGCTTCCGCGAACGAGAGAAACTTTTTTGCGAGCACGCGATCCCCGACAACAAACACAGAACTGACAATCCTTTAACTTTCGAAAACTTGATGAGATGAATCTTGTTTGAATTTCAGAGAGGATATTTCAATGTTCAGTGTATGTAGGATTGGGAAATTGAAAAGGTTTACTTTTGATATTATTTATACAAGATGCGAAGGCAATTATTTCGCAAGTATCACAATCTAAGGCTGATATATTCCATCTATAGGTGTAGCTCAATTCTAGGGGGTTATCACCAGTCCAACATTCAAATCAAGTAGCAGTTGCTCTGCCGGTTTCAGTGTTTTATAGACATCACTTATCATCGCAAATCATCTTAATTCAAATTTCAGAAGTGGTAATAAATTTAATGATGATGTTATCATATTGTAATGCACATGGTCTTTCGGAATATATCGTCAGTTTCTTAATGGTACGTAAATTTGTTTACACTTGATATTTAGTCTTATATATTACAAGTCTTCAATATATCATACTGAATCATTGGGCTTTTTTCTAAATTTCTATCTTAGGATAAAAAATATAGACTACATGTAAACTTCAGTCTGGGTTGACTTCTTCTAGGTGGTTAGTAGAAGTTATTCCATTTCCAATAAAAAAAGAAACTTTTCAGTCAATGCAACTTCGTCTGCACCAATTTGGTTACTGTGGGTCTCAATTGTATTTTTAAAAGTGAAAATTTTTAAACATAACTTTTAACCCGAATAGATTTTTTGAGTTTATCGCGAACAGACTAACAGACACACGTGGCAAAGGACTTTTTTTATAATATTTAGTATTATTTAGTTACATTGCGCATTTAATAAAATTATGTAAATAAAAATTATGACCAACGAGAGAAACTTTGTATACGGAGGGAATATCGCAGATTCGAACCCCGAGTGTTTTTGACTTTTGGGTAACATTTTTCTCAGTTCTGTTAAACATATATAAGGTATGAAATTAAATGACTGCGTGTTAAATAATGTTTTAATATAGGATAGTTTCAGTATTTAAGTTTTAGAAAATGTAACCGTGTTCATTTTTTTATTGTGGAGCGTGCTTCTAGAATTACAGAGGTCGGTGCTTGAAAACGTCCAAATTTAATTCAACTAATGTAAAATGTAATGAATATAAAATGCATTACTTCATAATTGGCACTATGTAATTGTATTCATATATTTTTAATATATTACGATTGTGCTGTGAAATTCTTATAAAAAATAAATCAATAAGCTAATTGATCTATATGCGTAATATATCAATTCTCATTCTAGAATGTAAATTTAATTTATTATATTGTTGTATATTGTCTAATATCTGTATAGCGGTTTAATTATTGTGAATCATTTTCATGGCAATATATACATGGCAATATAATCATATAATTATATTGATTATATGTTTTTTATTGATTATATTGATTATATTATTTTGATTATATGTCATATGATTATATAATCATATGATTCTAATTAAAAATTGTGGTCTATTAGTCGGTAATTCTTGTCAGAATTTTATTTCTATTCACTCTATATGATTTCCAAAAGTTTTAATTTTGATAATTATTGTAGACCGCCTATGTTGGAACGAACTAGAATCATCTGAGAGTAAATAAAAGTTTCCCGTTTTTTACTAGCTTTTACTAGCCTATTATTCCTTCGGATTATTTATTTATTTCAAGGAATATTAACAGTATTTTATATACTTTACAAAATAAAAAAAATACAACTTAGAGCTAATTAGACTTATTCACTAGAAGAGAAACTAGTAAAGTTTACGTTTTTATTAAAGTCACTCAAATCAGTTGTGTTGATATTTTTTTATATACATACTTCTTAAGAGACCTAGAATCGGTTGAGTTTGTGCCAGAGCACACCTTTACGCAGTCAGCGTGCGAGATAGAGTGCGCAAAACTACGACTACTCATTAAAAAATTAAAAATCTCTAATCACGCGCCAGCAATATTATTCCAATGTTATACAATTCTTGCCTTCTTGCGTCACATCAAAAATTTTCTTAAACTGTATCACTCCTTCAGTCTAAGTTAAATTTAAAGTACGATACAGTTGTTTTTTTTTTTACAAAAATTCATATTGTTACTTAAATTTGATCAATTGTATCGGAAAGAATTTGTAATTTTCATCGGTTGTCGTTTAGTTATCGATAGCATAGAGTTTTTAGCGACGTTGATAGATTGCCTCGGGACATTTTGCTTTGTGTGGGGTTTGGTCCAATTTAGTAACGAATAATGTTCTTACTTATCGAGCAAAACTGAATATTTTTTATCTCGCATAAATAATAGTACCTCGGCGACCGAGTGCAGCTCGGTTCTTTAAAAATCATTTTTAAATTAAAATAAATTCTTAGGTTTGCTTAACAAACACAGCATTTTTTCACATAAAAAGTTATCTCTCTTATCATTATATTAATTAAAATAAAAATTATATTTAAAAAAATATTAGGTATAATATAAGGTCTGATTCAAACTGGGGTTACACTGATTTTCGAAGCAACCAATTTCTATCTGAGCTATTTTTGTTTTGACAGCGGCGGCGAAATTTACCTTCATATTCTAGCTATATTTTTTTATTGCCTGAAATCTCGGTTATAAAAAGTTTTCTATGAATAAAATCTAGCTAGATCGATATACCTACCCCGAAACTACCTACATACTAAGTTTCACGAAAATTAATGACGCCGTTTACGAGATCCTGAATATATACAAATATACAAGAATTGCTCGTGTAAAGGTATTAGATTCTGAATTAGCAAGATATTAGGAAACAGAGATGACTGCAATTTGATTCGAGTCATTTTCCATCACTTCGACAGATTGCCTGAGAATATTAGGAAATCATCGGATGAATTGAGAGCAGACTAGACTAACACTAGCAGATGGAAGACGCATAAAAATATATCAACCAAAGAAAAAAAATGAAGTACTAAAATTATCACAAAATATTAAATACCCTAATCCCTTCGAACAAAATATGGAGCCATCTCGTGTTTCCAAAAAAATATAGCATAGCCCATAGTGCTCATACACTGACATCTGAAGCAATAAACAGACTTAACTATCTTTTGTTTTTGTCGGTTTAATCTAATCAATTCGAAAGTGCCTTATACTTGCATACAGAATACTGTTCTGTGTATTATCATACAGTTATTTATAGTGGCTTAATGATAATGAAAAAATTAAAATTTAGAATCATTGAAATGAATGTAGAAATTAAGTAATAATGAACACATTTAAATTTAAAAAAATAAATTTCATCCCAAACTTCATCCAGTTAAAACATATTGTAATTATTAAACAATAAATTTGTTTTTTTTTTCAAAAAAGCCAGTAAAATAATAAAAAAAACAATTGGGAAGAAAGATAGTAGCATAAATTTTCTTCAATACTGACCGCGTGCACAAAGTATTAATTTATACGCCAAAGTAACCGAACATAGCGTACTAATTTCTTGAAATATCCCAAAACCTAGAAGAAGTTTCTTATGTGAAGTTTGTAGTCTGAACTTTGTAGACAAAATAATTACAAAGAAAATTTGATATTCATTAAAAGTATTCCGATATTATATTGACTTACCGTTTCGCCATCATTAGGCTCTACATCTGCAAATAACAGCGTAAATATCAAAATGAACAGTTTTTATCTCGAAACTTAGTCACTCAATTTGAGAACACTCCAGTTGTCCGCAGACCAAATTCATTTTAAGTGTAAATAACTAATCATTACATAGCGCCTTAGTAGAACGTTGCCTTTAGGAACATAGATTATTAAACAAAGGTTTCTGATTAGAGTACGCTCTGCTGATTTCAGATAATTGATGCCAATAGGTAATGCGTCTCGCTTGATGCAATCTTTGAAGCGTTAAAATGATCTTATTTGTTTATGTATAAATTACAGTTTCAAAGAGGATACTAGTTAAAAAAAAATTGACCTTTTATAATTTCCAAAGCAGAGTATATATTTTATACGAGCTTATGTTCCTGAATCAGGTTCCCTGGAATCAGGGATTCCACTCTCGTAAAAAAGGCTTCATTCTTTCTTGGTGACTGTGTGTTTTATTTGAATTCACGGGAAACAACATTTTATCAATAAATAACCTTACTTAAACCTGAATAAAAGTCTAGTTATAATTACTCAAGTCGTTTCAAGAAATTGGCCTGGTCAACATACAATTCAATTTCATTGTAAAAATACTCAAAATAAAACACTTTTCGTGCTTCGTTATAATGATATAAAATTTTTTTTTTTCGAATTGACTACACGTTAGCCTTACAGAGCCTTTACAGTTTCTTCGGACTACTAAGACGAGCGCTCAGCTGATTTTATTCAGATAACTAGCTCAAGGGTGCACGGCACACCTCAGCTTGGACTATTGTAGATATTGCAGATCTGACTTACCTATACTATTCATACATATTTGCGGTTGTGGATCATACAATTGCAGTTTTATGATTCACAAACGTTTATAAGTATATCGAAAACGAAATCGTGAAAACGAACTAAAATACTAGATTCAGTTCTAATAAGGAAAAAAAATAAAACGCTTTCACCATGCGTGTAATCTGATGTGTGTACAAGTGATGTACGTGTGTCACTGTATCATGCTAGTAATAAGAATTGTATAATAATGTTACTTATATAGTTATAAGCATATGACTTAAATTTGTAACTACAAAATATATAACTGACCACGATTTCTGGGTGCCAGAACGCACTGATAGACGCGATTATCATCAATACAAAATACCTTAAAACTATAGTATGATAAATTATTATTAATAATATATTATACTATTATATTATGAAAGAGATTTTGAAGATGGCTTGTTACTCGTTTACACCAAAATTAGTGAACATATTTTGATCTAAGTTTATAGTAATTTAGGAGTGGTCGACATTCGACCGTAGCTCACCATATTTTTAAAGTCTGAATTTAATTAGGGTTATTTTGTCAAAAGGTATATTCTATAATCAAAGGTTTTCATCATGGCTACTCAGTTATTTACCACTTGTTATTTAAATTATATAAACATTTAAAAAACTTTATGACTACATGAAAATTGAAATTAAATCATTATAAATTTGAATTAAATGTAGTCTGTATGTACATTATGAGGAATAGTAATTTGCCCAGTATTATCGTTTGGAAAAGTAATGGATACACAATAGAATCAAACGGTGAATTCAAAACAAAGATGTTTTTAATACTACAATTAATTTTTGAAAATGAAATCCTTTTTGTTTAAAATTCATCATCAACTGTACTAAATATGATAGTTACATCAGGTTGAACTGCATCATTGTAACCGCGGAGATCTAATCATGGAGTACTTTCATTAGCACACAAATTTCCTTATTTTGATTTTACAAAGTATTTTTTACCATTTTTTTTTATTTAATCATCATTTGAAGTGAGTTCAGCATAAAAATATTAAACATTATAATATTAACTTTGACTTAGGTAATATTGCTTTACTCTTATGATAATATGACGCAAAGTGACATGAAGTGAAAGCAGTTCTATCACCTAAAATATTTGTCGTCCAATAAGACTAAAGACAATAATAATTATTATTGGAAAAGTAATTAATTAGAACGTAAGAGTAAAGTGACGGATGTCAAAATGTCTTTTCCATTTATATGTTGTGTAAAATTCTAGCAGTAGTGTGAGTAATGTATATTTTAATTAATTTTATATGTTTGTAATGCATTTTATATAAAAAAAATAGCATTCTGCACTTCTCCTTCGTATAAACTTTAACTATGCCAAATTTCATGTTCATCTGTTCGCGCAATTCGCTTAAAAAGGGGTACAAATTTTTAACTTCACATATTAATATATAAGATGGTGATGATATTATTTAAATGTGTCAAAATATAGCTGTAAGTGTCAAGTAAGTTCTCAGGTCTGGTTATATATTTTTTTTTTATATATCAAAGGAGGCAAACGAACTGGTGGATCACGTGATGTTAAGTGATCACCACCGTCCATAGACACTAGCGACATCAGGGACGTCGCAAGTGCGTTGCCAGCCTGTATATGGGAGAAGGGGGAGGGGAAGGAAAGGGAAAGAAGGAAAGAGGAAGGGACGTGGGCCTCCGGTTCTCTCACTGACCGAACGAAACACAACAATGCAAGCACTGTTATTTCACGTCGGTTATCTGTGAGAGGGGTGGTACTACCCCGGAGGAGCCGACCCATTCATGCTGAAACCAAAAATAGCTTCAGCGGTGCTCTACCACCTAGAACTGAAGATTAGTTATGTCATAATTTATAATGATACAAATACGTCGGCGGCTCCTAGTATAACCACTATTTCTTACACAATACGCTCAAGGTGCGCCCTCATTGGTCGTCATTATATAAATTATTGTTTAACTAATTCGCTTATATGTTGGACCACACACCTACTTCAGTTTCATTTACTAAATAAATATATCGCCAGGAGATATCTATCACTAATGTTTGTGATTGGACAGACGTTTTCTATATTTGACTTCTTCGATCGGAGTTTTTTTTCTATTATTAGTTGATCTATTTGTTGTTAACTGTCTCTTTGAGATTCCAAGCTTTTGTACTCATTCTGGTATTTTTCGTTAGTACTATTGTAAGTCAAGCTTTCGAGTCGGTTTCATTGTTGTGTACGTATGGAAGAATGTCGCCAGCAAATTCTGAGACGTCGTTTTCACTTACCTAGTTTGTTATATGATATGAAATGTCAAATGTCTTGTAGTCCGGTGAAGCTGTTAAGACCTTGCTAGGTCAATAGCGTAGTCAGTAACAGAAAAAAAAATGATATGAAGTTCTTGTATAAGCACTTTCATTGAAGAGGCGAAGAAAAATAGTTTATTTTTCCATCGCCCCTAAGTTTTATGGGCCATGTTATCGTATGTGGCATTACAGTTGGTTTTTTTTCTCGAACTGACTACGCTATTGACCTAGCAAGGTCTTAACGGCTTCACCGGACTACATTACAGTCAGCGTGTGCCCGCGAAGTAGGGATAATGGCGCTCTGCAGACCAACCGAGTCCAATATGACAGCATCCATGGTTTAATCCAAAATTATTCAATTATTTAGATAACTATTGTGCTCAGTTTTTAACACTCGTCTATCATCTGAATTATTGTATTTATTATTTATTCCGTGCTCTATAGTACACAGATTGAAAGCATAAGTTGTAGTTGTATATCTTGTATACTTTTCCATTATCATCCCAATGTTCCAATTGTTAAGTTACTATTAACAGCACGATTTGACTGACCTAAATCAAATAATTTTCCGATAATTTGCAGTTTTAATGTCTACGATCTGAAACAAAGTTTCAAATGCATCGTGGTTTCTTAAAACCACACAATGAATTCTCTTCGTAGGTTTTGACTCAGACCCTTCACCTGCTATTAAATGGCGGTTTGACATAAAATAGATTATAACACAATAAACATAGAGAAGAAACTGACTCTCAAATGCAGTTGGAATAGCCGTTTAAATGCTTAATGATCTTCGCCATCCTTACATATCACCTCCGCACACTTGTACGCACACATGAAAGTAGAAGGGTTTTGGCTTTGTCCTTATAGAACTGAAATAGATTAGAAAAATTATGTAGTCCGGTGAAGCTGTTAAGACCATGCTAGGTCAATAGCGTAGTCAGTTCGAGAAAAAAAAAATAGAAAAATTATCGGACACAAAATACATATAAGAGTTGTCGTGGTTAGATGCTTGGTACACATATATGTTTCAATAACTTATATAAGTATGAATATGTAGGTTAGCTCAGATAGGTCGCGAATTGCATGAATCAGGCAACAGCCCAAGCCGGTGAAGCTTTTAAGACCTTGCTAGATCAATAGCGTAGACAGTTCGAAAAAAAAGCCTATAGGAGGCCCACTGCATTGCAATAGACCTCTTCCCCAAGGATGGTATGAGAATAATCACCACGCCAACCCACGACGTATTGGCAATTTCAATCTCCGAAAACATCACTAGCCTATTGTGCATTAAAATAAATCAAACAAATGATGGACTGCACAATCTCAATATAAAATATCAATACTAGACGTACACAGGCCACTATACTCGTATTACACGTCACTAGTCTGACGTAAGCCACGCAAGCGCAATATAGTTGGTCATGCTAGTAGCATGTTACTAACGCGAAACCATAAGTTTTCAGTATCCCAAAATACCGCACAAGGCGTCTAAAGTAGTTTTCACTTCGAAACACTGTATATAAATCCGATTGTCTCATGGCAATGTGTTTCATTAAAAGGGATTGGATTCTACGTCGATAGATTTTTTTTTTATGTCATATAGGAGGCAAATGAACATGTGGGTCACCTGTTGTTAAGCGATCACCGCCTTCCATAGACACTAGCAACCCCAGAGGAGTCGCAAGTGTGTTGCCAGCTTGTGTTTGGGGGAATGGAGAGAAAGGGGGAGGAGGAGGAAGAGGAGAGGGGAGGGGAGGGAAGATGGGTCTCGGGCGTTCTCACTGACCGAACGAAACGCAACAATGTAAGCACTGTTACTTACTCCGGACGAGCCGACCCATTCAGGCTGAAACCAATAATAGCTTCAGCGTGACTCTACCACTACTTAAAGATGTACGCTTCTGTCATTTCACTCTCTCTGCCTGCTGAGTGAATGGTATTCCGTAATTATATAATCACCCTCAAGGTCAAGCCTTCGTAGCCGCGTTTAAGCTGAGATCTTTAAACTGACAGACACTTAGCCCGCTGATAGAGTGCTACAGTTGGGCAATGCGTTCCCGGGATCCGAAAATACGGGATTTAGAACATATGAATTTACAAAGTGATGCGATAATCTTTATAGTTTTTTTTTTGCTAAATGCTTTTAATATTATGACAAAGATTATGAGTATTGATGGCTGTTTGTATTTTATGTAAGGTGTAGTAAAGGGATTCTGATGAAACTTTATAATAATGTAGTTTACACATCAGAATAACATATAGGGAATAATAAATACTGTTTAAATTGCTCAACATATATCAATAATTGGCGAGTTAGTTTAATTACCACTTCAAACCTGGCTCTATGTACGCTGCGTAAACTATTAAAAAGACACAAAGCTTATGATTTTTTTTATTTTTTATTTTTTTTATTAAGTTTTATTTTTGGCAACCAATATTCTAGATTATAACTGCCATTTTCAAGTATGTATTAATTTTACAAGTTTCTTATGATAATAACAGTGTTCTAACAAGCAGCTCATGATTCATGCTCTAAGGTATTATTTCACATACACTTCACTTGTGCACAATAACAGAACTATATTACTTGAAACACCACCAATGCTACAAAATATAGAGTTAAATAACACAAGATCATATATGAAATATAAAATCCACTACATAACGTACTAATGATCCGGACAACGAAAAACATTATATGGCTTATACAAAAATGTATAACACGTTACACGATACAGATAGCATCATCCTTATCGTCACTAGCCTTCAACAATATTATAAATGCTAACGTGTGTTTATTTGTTAAACTTTCATGCTTTAATTACTTAACAAATTATCATGAAATTGTGCGTATAAGTATGTACTTTTTATTCAAGGAGAAAAAAAAATACTTCGGAAAGTTAAGTCAAATCTACATTAACACTAGCGAAGCCGCAGCACAAAACAATAATTTATAAAGATAAAAATGCAGAAATTGGTAGATGCCTCTAGTGCAATATATATTTGCACGAGTAGAATATTAATACTAGGGTTGTGAGAATATTCGAAATAACAAATTAATCGATAGTGAATCGAGTTCAAATCGAACAGAATATTTGAACTATTCGTATTATCCAAATAATCTCAATCATGCGAATTATTCAAACAATTTTAATGATTTTAACGAATTATACACATATCTAACAAATTCTAAATAAATTAATAAATAAAATTATTTTAGTGGGTTCGTCTGTCAGTCAAAGGAATTTTAATTAAGCCAGTTTGAAAATTTGTAATAAATAACAAAGTTCAAACAGTGAATCCATATAAAATTATTTAATTTAAGTTTTTATCCAAAAACAATGATTGGGAAATATTGTATCTTTTATAACTATTCGTTTAATAATTCTAGCTTATTTGAAAGATATTTGAATTGTTAGAATAAATCGAATAGTGTATATTCACTTATACCATTTGAGCATTATTCGCACACACCTTTAATTAATAGTATATTGTTATTTTTTCATAATTTTAGTTATTAACAACAAATAAGAAAAGCTTGTAGAATGACTAGAATTTGTATACGAAAGAAATTGTTTCATACTTATATTCTACTGTTTTGATGTCTAATAACCCCGCAATCTCGGGACTCTAAGAATCCCGGTGCGGCAATCTCTAGCCACAGCCTAAATAAATATAATACAGGGAACGGTTCCGGGGTCAGTGTAATAATGTTTGTCGCTTCTGTTTACCTTACTCTGTGTGTTGATGACGTCGTGGTAAAGGTAGTTAGGTAAAATAATTCTGTTCAAACGTATTTATTATTCTTGTCTATATTGTAACACTCAATGAACAAAAATATCTTGTTATTAAGATTTTTAGGTATTATTTATAAAACTATATCTATACTACCTCTTTTAGGAAAAGGGGTGAACATAAGCAAAAAGGCTAGTCAGTGGATAAGGACTGCCGACAAAATTAAAAATCAAAACAATGAAATAACTGTTTTATTGAATTTATAAATTTATTATCGTTTGAATTATCTCATAATTTGCATACTTGTTGAAATTATTAATATAATTTTGATTTTAACATGTACTAGCATCCAGAACAACAATTATATACAGTTTATTAATTAATCAACTAATGATGGGTTGCACAATCTAAATACAAATTTCAAATATTAGATGTGATGCGGTCACGCTTATTGGCGTGTCATGACGCGAAATGATAAGTTTATCTCCTGCCAAAAAATACTGGAATTCTCTTTGAACTGCAGCATAGTTTTTTTTGGCTGTCTGTTATTAACAAAACAAATGAAAAAGAACAACATTGACGTATATTATATAGGTAGATGTTTTTATGTATCTTCCATATATAGGCGGATGCTGATATGTCTAAAGTCAATAAACTATTAATCGTTATATATAACTAGCTGGCCCGTGCCCACTTCGTTGGGCGGTAAATGTACATAAAAAACTATTTTTTGTCACATAAATATAAAAGTTAGACATATACCGCCGATGATTTTTTTGTAGGCATTGTCAAGCTCTTCAATTTTTCTCTAGAACTTAATCATATATTTCTCATCGTTAAGGCAGCGTTCGTAAGAAACGTTTTCGTTCGACCGTTTTTTCTCCAACTTTGTAAATTCGACTACTTAATTTTTTTTTTCATATTTCATATATAACTCCCAAATAATATGGTTTTCTATTGGTAGCAGAATTTTCATAATCGGTTTCGTGGTTCCTGAGTTTAACCTTCAAACTCATAAATCTTACATCTATACAATATTAGTATAGATAAGTCTACTAGGAAGGACTTTCCATTTTTTATATAAAAGAAAAATAAATAAAATCTAAAATTCATTACATGTACGATACGAAAAACTATTATAATTTTTAAATGAAAAACAAAGATAACGTTTTTTTTACGTATATAAATTGCACCTTCTGCTTGTTACAATGTGTCGAATGTCAACGATAAGGGATTAAGGATTTAAAAAAAACAAGCAAGAAACACACGGCACGTGGAGAAAAGAGGTTTTAAAGCGCAAGTTCTAACGCTCTCCTTTGTGTTCGTATGCATGTATTCGTGTGCGTGACTCTGCAGGTATTGGAACGTAGCCTTCTCAGTTCCCATTGGGTCGCTGGCTAGCGTGGTTGTTTTTATGCACGTTACGCTATTTATCGCACGACGTAAATATAATCCGAATTTCGAACGCGAGTTTTGAAATAAACGTTAGTGTTTGAATAATTTTCATTCGAAGTGTTCTGTTCTCTTTGTGCGTTTAGCGAATATTGGATATTTAAAATTATTATCTAACAGTTTCTTGTAAATGAAAACGGATCCGTCAAAAAGATTGTCATGTTCTGAGTACATATGTAATTTTTTTCGGAAAATTGTGCAATTATCAGTGGATTGATACGTGATAGAATAATAATTGGTTGTGTCTGGTAAATGAATGGTACGAAGCAGTGTTCTATAGTGTTTGTTGATACATATTGGAAAGGATCAAATTGATATTCGGGTAAGTTATAAAGTATCAAAATAAGTATCAAAAAAATGTATAAAGTAAAAATGGGGCATGTAATTAAAAAAAATTAAAGTTATTATTAATTAACACTTTATCCATATTAAAAGTCGGCGTTGATAATTTTATATCATTTGATCTAGAGAATATTTACGTCGCAGTTTTAATTGAGAATTTTTGAGTCATAAATTATTCTCTCGGTCACTGTTTTTTTTTTTTTTTTTTAATTTCGATCACAATTTGCTTGGCTACAATTAGAGAAACCATTTAGTCTGTCTTTTGTCACGGTGTTGAGAAAAAAGCAAAAATTGATTAATTTTTTTCGTACGTTTTCTTCCGGACAGAAAATGTCTTAGTTACGTCACACGCTTCGAGCAATTTACTTCGAAAATAATATTCCATTCAGTCTATATGTAATTCAATATATATTATAATAAATAATCCATTATAAAACAGTTTTTACAGTCGCGTACATTACTCATTCTTTGAGGTAGCATTGTCTATTTTTTATCTCTTGTCAAATAAATTAATGTCTAAGTGATATTATTATTAAAACCTCGATATTTGCCTATATCGAATTATCTTTTTTATACCACTGTAAATCTGTAGCTGAGTGATTGATATCATTTGAATATCTATTTCATGTTCGCAATTCGATGCCTGTACTAACGAATTTTCTTGAAATATTTTTAAGTTAAATTAATTCAGCAACACAATTGTGGTTAATGGTGAAGGAAAGTAACACCACGTAATTTGAAACATTCGAAAAATCATTGTCCATTAGTAAAATAAATAACATTAAATTTTATTTAATTTTTGAGATGCTATAATACATTTAAAAGACTATCATATTAATATAAATGTAATAGGCCATTGTTCTGATTGAGTTACGCTGTTAATTTGTTATTTACTTATAAAATTCTAGAACTCGCTAGCGACTAAGCCTTATGTTTGATTTTTTTTTTTTAATTATCAGCTTTTGTTCACGGCTTTGTTCACACTATTGTAAATTTGGTTTATACATCGGGAATAAAGATTATTCTCGAATGAAAAGTACTCTGTGTGATTTTCTGTATGATTTACCAAGAGTATGAAAAGTTTCATCACGAGTAGTTAAGCCGCGATAGCGTAACAAACTTATAATATTAGATGGGATGATGACACACGTCGGGATAGCACTCAAATGCTAGTTTTGTTTTAATTACTTATTGTTATATTTTGTCTTATTTAAAGAATATATTTATAAATTATAACGTGTGGTATTTTATATATAATCTATAACATTATAAAGTTTCATTTAAATCCGTTCTGTAATTTTTGTATAAGAAAGAAACAAACATTCAACTATCATCACTTTTTCTTTGGGCTAAGTCTGCCGGCGACTTCGAAATTGTAACTATTGCCTTTTAGTTACTATAATTGTTATCTTTAATTGTTATTTTTAGTATTGGCAAGTTACATTTTTTAAATATTATACTTGTTTCTGGACCTTTATAAAAGGCTTGTATTACATTGATAAGTGCTTTATCTGTCAGTAACAAGGTCGTTAAAATTAGTTTAAAATGAACGCAGAGAAAATGTTAAACCAAAATACAAAGTGATATTATATTTTACGCCTTTTAAAAATAATATCCATTTATTGTTGAAGTTGAATAAGTACTCTTACGTCTTGTAGTATATATAATAACTACTCAAATTACAGTATATCCTGCCGATAATAAAATTCAGGCGACGATGCGGTAATAATAGTTCTAAAACTTTTGAATTTTTTATAATACGACTAAATTGAACCTGTCCATAAGTATAGATTGAATCCGTTATAACAACGTACGTTATAGTAAGTAAAGATTACGGTGATTTACAATAGTTACTGTAATTATATAGGAGCATATTCTGATATGATGACTATGTCGTGCGTGGTGACTTTTGTATGATGATAATTACTGTCGACATTTAGACATCGTTTTGATAATCGGACACTTGGAAATATTTTTTTTAAATTTTAATTGGTTTGAATGGACTTTACTTCGCCTTATGTGAAATGGATTATAATAATAAATGACAGTGACCGTAGAGAAATGAAAGACGGTGTGTTTGTTTTTTTTTTTTATTAAATTTAATATGACACCCTCAAAATTAGTGATGGTCTTTATTCAATCCGACTATTACCAATTACACAGGTACTGTCGGAATGTTCGTCTTTATCTATACATATAATAAGAATTTGAATCAATTTTTTTTTAAACTTTATTTTTGGCAATTAATCTTTCCAAATATTACTGCCATTGTCACGTAGTCAATAATATCATAAGCGTAATGCGATCATTTCAATATTAAACATCGTGTGAATCAATATTCTAACAAGTTGGTGGATCCCTCGATAGAATCTTCCAGGGAGATTTTGTGGCATCTCAGAATTTCATGCACTTATGCACAACAAACTTACTATATTACGTAAAAAAACACCACCAAATTTTCACAATATAGAGTCAAATTATAAGGTAATGAATAAGATTATGAATAAAATATAAAAACGACTACATAACAGACTGAAATCCCGCCAAAAACCCCTAAAACTAACTTGTCTATATTTTTTAGATTTAAAAAAATAATATATATATTAAAATAATATAATAATTGCGGGTACGAATGATTAATAAAACATATTTTAATCAATTTAAGATGTATTTCTGTTTGTATAAACACTCATCACTGCTAATATATTGCGTTCACGATAAAGCCCAAAGAAAATCATAAAGCATATCGTTCAGTAACATTTAGTTTTTGCTTCATTAAAATCGGTCCCGTGTATCAGAAGAGATTGTAATTTTAATGACAACGAGACTTAAGTACGAGACAAAATTAGATAAATAAATGAACATACATTCAGATGACTTTATAAATCGCTATTATTTTATCTAAGGTTTCACGCGGACGAAAGCGGGGGCACAGCTAGTGTCATTTAAAAAATGCACATTATCTTTTATTCTAATTAGCTATTCCATTAATTAATTTATTTATTTATAAGGCACACGTTACATATAATAAGTAACTATGTTTACAATTACAATGTATAGTTTATTTTTAGTCTGCTATATTATCCTAAATTATATGTATGTACATCTATGCTTAATAAATACAATCATGAAATTCTATATGAGTATGCTAATTTAATTATATTATACTAACTTCTACCCGCGACTTCGTTCGCGTGGAATAATTACTTTGGGCTAACGCTAACACGTAGCGGAAGCTCCTAAGAGAAAAAAATCCGATTTTGAAACATTTTTCATTTGTATTCTGCTCCTCTTGGTCTTTGATATATAGCCTATAACTTTCCCCGATATATGAGCTATATAACACTAAAGGAAGTTTTCTATTCGGACCAGTAGTTCTTGAGATTACCCCCTACAATGTCACAAATTCCCAAACTTTACCTCTTTATAATATTAGTATAGATTAAGGAGACAATCTGTCTAAGTTTAAATCGATGATCTTAGCAGGCTACTTAATTCTGGAAAAGGCTAAATAATTCGTGGCATTTCTAATCCTGTCCATAAATCTTCTGGGAGCAACCCTTTCGGATACTGTCGCTAATTACCTTTTTTATTATAATTTATAGTCAAATTAGGGTTTTACCTTAATTTATATTACTTCGGTAAAGAATTATTAGAATTATCTTGAAGTATATTTTTTAATTCTTCGCCTGACTTAACACTCAAACCGTTAATATATTTCCAAAAACCTATAGGTGACTTCCAACAGCTGTATTTAATTTTCAGTCCTTATGTAGTATTAGTTTGAAGTCTTGATTGTTATTTAAGATAAACTTATGGAACATAATATCTCTTAACCGATTTGTGATCTGATAAACTTCTGGCTTTAAAAGTACTTGTTAAATCAAGATCTCTATAGTCAAATTAAGGCTTATGAAGAAATTTTAGGAAAACACCTTTTGTGGGACATGTAACGTCCATGAAGCCAAAAGACGTCCAGTGATAGGTCAACCTCAAAGACTGCCAAAATGACTGGTATTTTCACAATCTTTTCAGGTTATTGATTTAACTAGTGGTTATTCTGTAGGCGTACAAATTAGGTTTAATTATTTATTGTTAAAGTTGAGGCAGTCCTCGAAGAGAAGTGAAAATTCAAAACAAAGGAATAACTGTATTTTTTTTTATATTCTTAAATCAGTTATAGTCGGAAATATTAAAATTTGTAAATTGAAATTATTAGCATTAGTCTGGATTCTACATCTATCGGCACTCCAAGAAAGCGGATAAATTTAAAGCGTTTTAGGTCTTCAATTTGGTTTACTCCTTTTTTATTAATGACTGTTGACTGTTGCTATATCGACATGAAAATAAATTTTATTTGTTGTTAAATGATGATGTGGTATAAGATTGTAAACACGCCTAAATGGGAACTGGCTCTCGAGTACAGCTGAAACATGCTAGGTGACAACAAGGTGCTAGCTAGGTGACTTAAAAAAGGAACTTAACTTACTAAGGAACTTCAAAAAAAGCTATACCACCATTTTATACGTCTGTAGACAGTGCTTGACATGCTAAGTATGCCGTCGTTGCAAAATCGCAACGCGTTTTTAAATAACATTTGTAGGTATAAGAAACAACGATAAATATAATTGAATAATTGAAGATTTTAAGGACCTAATTATATTTTATTTAAGAATTAAATTATCTTTTAATACATTATAACATAAATTACAACAAATTAGGCAATCTTTAATTTAGATATAACTTAAAAAGTCCCTAAGCTATTAAGACCTAAACATTTTAAATTCAAAAGGTAAATTAACGGAATCTCTATGGTTGATTTAACTTCTTAACATTGTTTTTAAAAGGTTTTGGTTGAATTTTCACAAGGGTTAGTACGGGTTGATAATTACAAGTGTTTAACCCTTCAATTACATACGAAAACTGGACAATATTCATAGTTGTCCCAGTTTTTCAAGCATTTCACACACAAATAAACGAAAAACACAAGAGAACGCTTCGAGTGTAACCTTCATATTATATGTATTACATAAGCCAATCTTTAGGCGAAACGTCTCCGCGCCGGGAAAACATAATCTTGAGAAAAATGGAAGCCTTTATTCAAAACGGTCAACTGTGGACTCTCAAGAGAGGCTTATGTACTCTGTGGTTCGCCTAACAATAGATAATTGGCATCATAAGTTTTTTTTTATAAAAAAATTGCCAAACTATTGTACTGTACTAGACGAGATATAACCGCTTTAAGTAATGACTGGCTCTTATTATGGAAATACAAATTAGAAGTTATCACATAGAATAAACAAATAAAAAATCGAAGTGATCTAGTTGTTTGACCAGAGAAATATCAATCGGATGTTCGCAGGTTCGTACCCCGATACGTACCAACGAATTTGTCAGAATTCGATCACACTTATTAATTTAAATTAATAACACTATCGACTGGTGGTGAAGGAAAACATCGTGAGGAAACCTGAATCTGAGAAGTCCCACTGTATGTGGGAAAGTATAGAACTGTGGATTTCTCAAGATTTGAAATTGCCAATACGTCGTGTGCTGACGTGACGATTACACCCGTACTTTCCTTTGAGAAGAGCCCTATGACCTTGCAGTATTTTTCCTACAAGGTGACAAGTACATAACAAATCCAATGACGGTCTATGACTACTTTAATTAGTATCTATAAGGTTCATATAACTCTTTCGACGGTAGTTTTTATATTATAAATGTTAAATCTATATATACTATCTATAAACAAACTATCCGGTCTACTTGATAGCATCTTCAATACATTATTTGAGTTGCCACACATTCGATCCATCAGGGAATTTGCTTTTTTTTCGTATGATTGCGTAAAAGTCATCCACACGAGCTTCAGCAAAAATGCCCGATGCACTACAATATCGAGGCAGCTCCAACAATGCCCTAAAGACATTGTTGTACTGTATACGCAACGCATTGTACGCAAGCGGTGTGAATGATTTTCATGGATAAAAAAATTAGAAAGTTTAATATAGAAAACACCACTGTCGTATTTTGAAGTACGGGAACGATCTTCCTGTCAGCTTGTTAATATTTTTATTCTTTATGAGTTTTGCCGTTTGACCACAATCTTATACGATTTTAAATGGCGATGTTTAAAATGTTAAGCACGCTATACCTATAAAGGACTGGCTCTCCAGTGTAGCTATCGGAATACACCAGCAGAGGCTTGACAGGTGCAGGACAGAGGTTAGCTAGCCTGTTGGATTAAAAAAAAAAAAATTCCCAACCCTATGGTTTCATCACTGTGTTTTACTTCACTAAATGCTCCAACTCAGCTCCTAGGATTCGAACCTCCGCCCAACGACTCGGTGTCCGAACACGCTATCAACTAAACCATCATCGCTTCAATTTCAATCTTTTTTATGCTATTATTGTAGCTATTCGACTGCCGCAATGAAAGATTTTATCAAGAGATTTAGGTACCTCGCAGTGACTGTATAGTTTTCTCTTTAATTTTTTATTCCCTTAGTACACAGACAAGCAACTGATAGCACATCCAGCCGTCCTCGTAAATATGCGTTATTACTGAATTTGAACGCATTTATATGTGTTAAAAGAACTCGCGTTGTGTTTGATCCAAAGCTGCAATAAAAACCGCTTTTATTTATTCTACAATCTATGTTTAGAAATCGCCGCGGTACAGTCGATGACCTGTTATGTAGAATTTTTTATGGGTTTTCGTAACTGCTTTTGGCTATCTTGATGCGTTTTAAACGTGTGTTTTACCCATGCTTTTTAATATATCATTAATATTAGCAACTGAACATTCCTCCTTCTTTTTTTTTTACGTGGGGAAATCCCTTATGGATACCCACCCTCCCGAGGTAGAGGGTGGGTTATGTCCGACTCGCACGGACTAAAACCCCACGGTGTACGTCTTCCGCTATGGTTGAGGCGACACGAGATCTCTATAGACTTCATCGTGCCGCCTCAGCAGTGTGGCCCAGCAGCAGAAGTGCCGCCGCCGGGCCTTCGTCTTGTAAGGAGGCAGCCGGGTACACACCGGCCGTCTCCGTCTCGTCCGCCGGACCTGTGCAATGGGAAGATGGGACCCCCGACCCACCTCCCCTAGGTCCAGCTATGGTGGCGGGAGAAGCCGCGTGAACTGGCGCCTCCTCCTACCAGTTCTTCTTTGGCAGAGACGACCGCTTAACGGGTCCTCCTCGCGAACCCTCTACGCCGCCTCCTTCTGCGAGACGACCTCCTCACAGAAGGAGGCAACAACATTCTCGCTGCCGAGCATGGCTTTTACGACGCTCTGCAGCGAGAGATCATCACCCACCGCCGCAGCCAGAATACGGCGTTGCTCCTCCCACGCAGCACCAATATCATATACGAAGGTAAGAAATATTGGATGTGAAAGGAATACAATGATATATAATGCATACAAGCCAGTTTTACTAACAATGATGGGTAAATAATAAAATTTTATTAGTGTTGAAATAAAGCTCTTGGAATTAACTTATAGAGACCATGATTGAAACAGCAAAACATTTGGTATGAAGCTATGATATCTGAATAGTAGTAGACTCGGGCAACTCATCAATGATCTTGGTCTGAAATTGTACAACAAACTTGACTTGTAGATGAGTAAACGATCTGATCTGATCTACATATCGGTATCCTTTATCTTCCAGCAGTTTTAATTAGGCGAGATGGTAGACAAGTCATAACCTAAGCAGAATAATAGTTATAACTCATTTGATTGCGTCTTGTTTCATGACCTGATTAAGTTTATATTATGTTACATATGTTATCTTTCAGCAGCGGCTCAAGCCTAGATTCATTTCCCCGAAGTGGAGCCCTCGAGCACGCTGCTGTCGCGATACAGTGACACTGAAAATTTTCAATCACTACTTGAACAACACATAGCTTATATCCACATACGTATACGCATACAGACAGGCACACAAATGATAGAAGGGTTTTAATTTTTCCTTATTTTCCAACTGAGTTAAAATTAGCCTAATTGCATAGATTTAATGGAATAATTAATGCAACTCTAACTTGGTAACCGAAATTAGTTATCACAGACCCTTATGATACGGCTGATACAATTTCATTATCGTATCTTTCTATTGTAAAAAGGAAGTAAAGTTTGCTGGTTCTTCTAAGAGTTACGATCGACCGAATAAAGATGAACAGCATGCATAATGTAACGAACTAAATGATCTCCAATCAAGCGTGAAACATTTGTCAATGTACTCGATCAACGATTTTACTAGTTAGGTAAGTTCCAGTTAACTAAGTTCTCCAAGTTGTTCGGCGAAGTAATAAATCTTTAAGTGATTTACTGCGAGAATATTGTTGAGATTTCCCCTAGCTTATACTTTATTGATGATCGTGTATGTAATATTTGCCTTTAATTGTAGACATTTTTATATGAGTCGAGTAAAATAAATATTTGTTCACAATTATCCTCACGAAAGCGATGGTGGTTTAGTCGATTGCGTGTTCAGAATACACGTCGATGAACGTGGATTTGAATACTATCAACTGATTCGGAGCTTTCGGTGAAGGAAACCATTGTAATGAAACCATAACGTGGTGGTAGGGCTTTTTCTAAGCACGCCCGACTAACTACCACCTTCAACTCTGTCGCCACGTACCTTTAGTATGTTCCGGTAGCTGTACTTGAGAGCCAGTCGCCCCTAGGTGTTTACCATCTTCGTTAATTAACATCAGATGAGATTATGGTCAAACGCTAATACCTATAAGCTATATAAAATAAGTTGTTCTTTAAATCACAGAGAATAGAAAATAGGAATACAGTTTATGGGATTCTTATAAAAGTAAGTTTGTCGATAATTAAGCTATTAGTTATGAAGATTGTGTTGTGATGCAGTCCGATGAAGCTGTTAAGAACTTGCTAGGTCAATAGCGGATACTCAGTTGGATAGTTTGTCGATGGGAAATCTTCATGGCATTTTGAGATTCTTTTGCATAGCTGGTCAAAAAGTAATTTGTATAACATCAGACCCAAATATCTACTTAAGTACACTTGGTTGATAGTGCTTGAAAAACACAAGTTTGTTTGTTTGTCGAGTGCTTACTTGACGCGGTTGGTGGCATCGTATAACACCGAATCTCATGGTAGTCGATTTATGCAAACTTTAGGAAAATGTATTTATCATTATAAGTATTTGGACCACCGTGAGAAAACGTACTGTTAACATATAACTCAAACTAAGTGCTTAACGCGTTTTAGATCCGTGAAATCATATATAGCATAACGTATTGTTTTGATGTAAATCTAAAAAATCTTCAAAATACATAGTACTGTACAAGATAACCGTATAGTATTTAGTTGCCTTCCTTCGCTTAGAGTTTGCTTACTTTCTCGTAGAGATATAAAAAATACTGAACCCCAATTAATGGCAGAAAATGGGATCATGTTTATTGTCAAATAATGATCAAGTGATGCCACTTCTATAATTATAGGTATCGTTTCGTCCTATTTAATATAAGCATAAGTATTTATTATTAAACGACTTTATTACCAAGGATATAAAGATGGATGATCATAATGATTCAATTTGTCTTAAATGAGACAGCGTAGCTTTTTGCGTGCGTGCCTTTAATAAGTATGTTGTGAATATAAATACCAAAGGACTCTTAAATACGAAGCACGTATTACAGATTTGATCTTTAGTTGGCTTACTCAGGAATTTCTGATACTCTGCGTGCATTTTTAATGAAGTTGCGATGACACTGTTCCTTAGGCGTTACGCTTTATTTTATGTGGCCAAGGAAAGTTTGACTTAGTTTCAAAAGCAGCGAGGTTCTTAAGATTTGTTAGGTGTCTGGTCACTCACTTTTGTTGAAGTAAATTATTCCTTATCCATATTGATCCTTTTTTTCAACCTGACTATCGCTTTGGTTTGACGGATCTTTGCAACCTCACTGGGCTTTTCGGGCGAGCGTTAAGGCAATTAGTCATATGGCAACGAGTTGGAGCGTGTATGGGCGCATCTTGGCTTAAGCTGTTACCTTGCATGCAATCGATATAATTTATTCCTGCAAGCTAAGTTATCCATAAGTGTATACATTGGTGAGACTCATATGCGTACCTTTATATATATCTCATAAGCGCGTACGTGTATTTGGAATGCGACAATTTGGCTTAGATTAGGAAACCAAAAAAAAAAATTGAAAAAAATAGTAAATTGTTAGTTTCAGTTAAAGCAAATCCAAGCAAAAAAAAAAAACACATGTGAGTACTTATGTAGGCAGGTAAGAAGTTCTACTTATTTAACTTAAACAAAATATAAAATGCAATTGTTATCCTTTTCATTTCAATAATATTATAACCTTATAAGTTTTTAAAATTAATTTTCTGTCTGTGCAGAATCAAGGTAATATACCAAAAAGAAGTAGAATAAAGTATTTGTCAAAAAATGTAATAATAATAATTTCTAATGCGAACATATAAAAAGAATATAACTATAATGACAATGCACTTAAAGAAGTTTACAATATAGAAAAAAACACTTATCACAATTAATCACAATAAATTATAATTCCCTGCTGGTGATTACTCACATATTTATGTCATTTATATGTATATGAATATAGTTTTTTAATTCCATTGATATAAAACATGTTTAGACTTACACCTATCTATATATTAATACGTGAAGAAAAATTTTTGTATCCCTTTTTAACCTATTTCCCGTCGACGGGTGAACTTGAAATTTGGCATAGTTAAAGTTTATATGGCGGTGAAGTGCAGAAAGCTGTTTATTTTATATAAAATCCATTACAAGTACATTAAATTAATTAAAATATGCACTACTCACACTACTCCTCGAATTTTACACAACATATACACACGTGTAAATAAAGAAGACATTTTGACAGCCGTCAATAATTAATTACGAATTTCAAAAAAGGTTGTAAAAGAGTTTGCTATGCTCGACTATATGTATTTTTTAACTCTTACGTTTTAATTACCATTTTTCATCCTACATTCAACAATGACATTATAAAATATAACTATTATTGTAATGTTTATTATTTTTTATGGTGAACTCACTTCAAATGATGAATTAATAAAAAAATGAGCCAAATAATACTTTGCATAATTAAAATATGAATTTTATTCATAAAAGTATCCATGACTTAGACCTCCGCGGTTACAATGTTGCAATTTAACCTCATGTATCAACAAAAAGAATTTATTTTCAAAAGCTAATGGTAGTATTAAAAACGTCTTTGTCTTGGATTCACCATTTGATTGTATTGTGCATCCATTACATTTCCAAATGATGATACTGAGCATATCACTATTTCTCATAATGAACAGACTACATTTAATTCATTATCACCCAGAAATACCACTCCATGCTGTCGTGTAAAATTAATTGATAATTGTGTCATGGGTTGCGATAAATTTATTTATATGCGTAAAATTATGTTTGGTTAAAATTTGAGCTTTACCACGTGGTTTTTGTTTCGCATGTATAATTAATCTTCATTTTCATTTACACGTAGATTTTTTTCATGATTATATAATAAAGATCATGGCAAATGGCAAATAATTGAGTAGCTATGATGAAAACCTTTGATTATAGAAGTATATATACCCTTTGACGAAAGAATCCTAATAAAGTTCAAACTTTAAAAAATCAATTAACTATGGTCGATGTCGACCACTGGGCGCCCACTAGTATTTTTATAAAGCTTCATCCTTGTAAATCAATAAAAATAGTAGTAGTAGACATGTGGGAATGTAGTTAATTCTGATCTTAGTACGACAGTCTCAATTAACAAGCGGGCTTGTAAAAACCTGTAAATACCCAAATGATTGTGTTGATTTGGAAATGCCATACGAACTACTCAGATATCATATTACTCTTGTTTGTTTTTCGACATCGTTTCAATCTTATGATAAAAAGAAGGCTGGTTTGCATACCTTAGATGTTATTGAATACTTAACATATACTAATATTGAATAAAGCACTCTTGACCTGCCCAATGCTAGCATAATGGCTGCACTTGAGTATCAAGATTTAAAAAAAAAACATTTAGGAATGTTCTACGAATGTACGCATTGATAAATAAATGACTTTAACAAACTGTCCGATTTTAGCTATCTAGCTTAGTAAAATAGGTAATTTGCCAGTATCAACATCACCATTATCATCTTTTTATCCTTATCACACTTAACTAGTGTCGGCACAACATGTTTTCCTCTTCCACTCTCCTCTGTCAGATGTCTTCTCAGTTTTCACACCTTTTATACACATATGATTTTTCATACAATTCATTCATACCTTTTCGGTGTTCCTCTACTTCTTTATCAGTCCACTGTCGTACTCAAAACTTTTCTATATACATACATTTTATACATAATTTGACAGTATATAAATCATTATTGTTATTATCTACTTTTATATGTAGTAAAGAATTAACTTTAACCTAGTTGAAATCTTATGTTGTTAGAATTGTATATGCTGTTGATTTGTTCGAATCACCGACGAAATTGTACAAATAAGCAGTTTCCCTTTTTGAGCTAACATCTTACTTCTGCAGAGAAACACAGCTCGCTCCAAGTTTGAACTTTCGCTTAAATAAAAAACTGGTTTCTAATTGAATCTCGGTCGAAACGCCTATATTTTACTGACATAAATTAAACAAATGAAGATTGTTAATAAGTGCTTCATTGAAGCTCTCATGTTTTTCTTTGTTCCGTGGTAGTAGAAATGTTTTAACAATCTGTTGGACTGTTAATAATGATTCAACATTTATCTTGTGTTATATATCTCGTCATGTCAGAAATCCTTTTTCACTTGGCGCTTCCTAGAGGAGAGTATCGTTTGTCAAAGGAAACTGGGTCATTCTATATGAAATCAACAAATCGTAAAAGCCGGTCTATTTTAGTTTTTTATTAAGCATTGTGGGAATGTTGTTTAGGTTTCCAAAAACTATCAAAACGATGATAAGTTAGTTGATAGCGTGTTCAGACATCGCATTTTTGGACGTAGATTCGAATTCTTGCAACTAAATGGGAACTTGCGGTGAAGGAAAATATCGCGATAAATCCTTAGAACAGTTTCTAGGTTCGCCTGGGTAGTACCACCCTCAAATTAGAAATCTATCTACTGGTTTTTATCTATTATGTCATTGGATCCACCCTATAATAGCCTTTATTTAAGCTTAATATTGAAAACAGAAATATCATTATTAATGTTTAACATCGCCCTGAATAATAGGCCGAGTTCCGAGAAACTAAATACAATTCAAGCGGCTGTAGTGTTCTGATAAAGTATTCCTTAATTAGAGCTATCAATCAAAACGGATGGAATATCCGACGGTGTTTAATGAATTCGCTCGTGAAAGTGATGTTTGAAGTTGTTCGAAGTAAATTACTGTAGGGACTGTTTTATAATATTGTGAATGACTACTAACGTGTATTTAATATGAATGAATAATTACTGTTTTCGTTAACATTTTTGTTGGATTTTCTATCGCGTTTTTTTTTCTTTGGATCAATTACTCTGTTTGATCGTGTCTTAATATTAATCTTGGATCGTTTTTAGATATCTATTAATGGGTAGTGTGAGAATTTATGATGGTATATGTGTATGTCCTGAACGTGACCCACAGTTTTTTTTTTAATGTTAATGTATTTTTTTTTTTAAGTCATTAAAAGATAACACCGGCACTCGAAACAAGTCGAGCCAGTCATATGGACTGCCGATCAAAGTGAAGCCTCAAAACAATGGAAAAACTATGTTTTGTTTTGAATTTTAAAATTAATTATAGCGTGAATAATTATTGACATATTATAATTTGTATATTGAAGTTATTAATATTAGTGTGGTTTTCATAACATTGACAGTCGTAGTAATACTTATATTCATTTTTATAAAACCTATCAATCATTAAACATATGATAGGCTGCACAATCGTAATACAAAATATATATACAAAATATAGTACACAGACCGCTTTACTACTCGTTTGAAGGCTGAAACACGCCGCGCATGTACAGTACGGTTGTTCACGCTTACTAGTATATCATGCGAAAACATAAGTTTATCTCCTGTCAAAAAAAAATCGCTAAACGAGTCTAAATATATTTTCACTTCTAAAAGTGGTTCTTGTATTATACGTCATTTATCTACCGACATGTATTTCGTCCGCTGAATCTGAATCTGAAGTCAGTTTTTGACCGTACATTCACAAAATATGAAATCCTAAAAAATAGCAATATTACCCAATAATTCAAAAAAATGTTATATTAAAATGTTAATAAGACCAACAAACCACTGAGGTTTCATTTTGTAACCGATAAATTGCTATTTTTATTCGCCTAACGTTTTTTTCAGTACAAATAAGAAGAATTCGTGTCCCAGAAAGGGATTCTCGCAGGATAACAAACGTATATGCGAGCGTAAAAGAGTAAAAAATGGAAGTGAAGAATTTCTAGATACTATGTAAATATTTGGCTACGAGCTCGGGTTCCGACTTAACCTTTTTTTTTTGTTCATTTTCATATGCGAATACAGAAGGTATTTAATTTGAACATTGTTAATACCACTCCGTACTGTGGACACTTTTGTACTAATAAAATCTTTGTGGTGTTTTAGTACATTATGTCTTTGCATTGCATCTTGGTAAGACGGCTTGGAACTTAGAATCCATAAATGTTTACAGATTTTTAATTAGTGTAATAGTTCTCTAGAAATAGTAAAAAAACTAAATTCAGTACTTACGGTTTTTTGTTGTGCAATTCAGATCGCTTCAAATGCAGCCGTGATTTTTTTAAATATATTAAGTAAAAAGTAAATCCTCTAACATGAGAAAGACATTTAGATTCAGATCTTAGATAAGGATCTAAGTTGACAATATTAACCACACTTAAACGTACTTATTACTAACTTACAATAAAGAAAAACAATAACACTGAATTGAATATTTTTGTATGTACGTATGGGTATAACCTTACTTTTTTTTTTAATTAAATAAAATTAAACATTGATAAAAAAAGGTTAAATGACTATTTTATAAAGAAACAACAACTTCAAGTAGTTATTTACAATCTGTTAATTCATAATAAAAATTATACAAATGATTAATCCTTAATTGATAAAAAACGAATACTGTGAGTATTGTAAAAAGCTAAGTGTATAACTAAGTACAGTATAAGTGTATATGTCTATAACGGTAGAGTATTTTATAATAGCCATATGGCTATTTACTATCTTAAAGTTGGAAATCTATCGCCAAAGATTTATGTGTATTTCAGCATCTTCTTCTGAGTCTCGGACTTTCTATAAATTATTTTATTTTAATTATTTAAGAAAAGTTACAACTAATATTAATCACGTAACATAGTCAAAGAATAATTACAATTTTTGACTCAGAAATAAACATAAACAGAAAAAAACAGCTGTATTTATACAAATAAAACATGTTGTGTTTTGTTAATACGCGGTAGAAGTGAAACTTATATAGTATTGTGATTAATTTTTAAGAAAAAGAAATAAATTCACTATGGAGGCGAGTTAAACATTAGCTTTAGGCATTATTTTGTATTTTTTTAAATATAATTTAGAAGTGTCACGTTAAATTGAAATTTATGTTTATTACATTATTTACGTGCTACTTACACGTTAAGAAAAAAAAAACAATACAGTAGTTCTTTGTACAGTACAATACAATAATATACATCAGATTAGCCCCCCCTCGACAGCGGCCCAAGCTTAGGTCCGTTCCCTCGGCATGAAGCCCTTGAGTGCGCTGCTCGCGCGATACAGTCACACAAAATCTTACATCACTGCAACAACATTACACATATCACATCCACACGCGTACACGGCTTCGCGTGAAAGTGGAAGAGTTTGGTATCTTTCCGTTATCGAACTGAAATAGCTTAGAAAATTATCCGATACGAAATATATATTAGAGTTGTTGAGGTATGTATGCTTGGTACACATATGTTCCAACAACTCATATATGTATGAATAGTTAGCTTAGGTTAGCTCAGATAGGTCGCGAATTTAGGAGGTAACCTCTCGCTGCCGAGCGTTGTCGCGGCCATGCTCGGTAGCGAGGATGTCTGGAACGCAGTTGCCTCCTTCTGCGAGGAAGTCGTCTCGCAGAAGGAGGCGGCGGAGAGGGTCCGCGAGAACGACCCGTTAAGCGGCCGTCTCCGCCAAAGGAGGACAGGCAGGAGGAGGCGGCAGTTTGACCGCCTCCTCCCGCCACCGTAGCCGGACCTAGGGACGGGTGGGGCTGGGGCCCCACCTTCCCATTGCACAGGTCCGGCAGACGAGAAGGAGACGGCCGGTGTGTACCCGGCTGTCTCCTTACAAGACGAGGCCCGGCGGCGGCACTTCTGCCGCTGGGCCACACCGCTGGGGCGACACGATGAAGTCTATAGAGATCTCGTGCCGCCCCAACAACAGCGGAAGACGTACACCGTGGGGTTTTAGTCCGTGCGAGTCGGACATAACCCACCCTCTCCCCAGGGAGGGTGGGTATCCATAAGGGACTGCCCCACGTAAAAAAAAAAAAAAAGATAGGTCGCGAATTGCACGTATCAGGCAACAGCCCAAGCCGAGGTGTACCGTGCACTCTTGAGCTAGTTGTCAAATAAAATCAGCTGAGTGTCCTAAGCGCTCGCCTTAGTAGTCCGATGAAGCTGTTAAGACCTTGCTAGGTCAATAGCGTAGACAGTTAAAGAAATAAACAATACAACTAATACAATACTTATGGTGTATGTAGTGTATAGATTTTTTTATTAACAGTGTTAATTACATACAACACATAATAGTGTTGAAAAGTGCACTATGGTCAATATGATTCAACAGAGAAGATGGTGGCCCTCTCGTTAGAACTTTCCAGTGAGTTTTTGTAGCAACTTTTAGTAGGTGGTAGAGCCACGCTGAAGCTATTACTGGTTTCAGCATGAATGGGTCGGCTCGTCCGGGGCAGTACCACCGCTCTCACAGAAAAAAAGACGTGAAATAACAGTGCCTGCATTGTTGTGATTCGTTCGGTCAGTGAGAGCGCCGGTGGCCCACCTTCCTTCCGCTTTCCTACTTTCCCTTTCCTTCCCCTCCCCCCTCCCCCATATACAGGCTGGCACTTGTGACTTCCCTGATGTCGCTAGTGTCTATAGACGGTGGTGATCACTTAACATTACGTGCCCTATCTGTTCGTTTGCCGTTTTTGATATAAAAAAAAAAAAAAACTCAGAATACATGTTCCGTAGTATTATTTCCCGTGCACTTCAAGTATGTACAATAACCAAACCCTATTACACAAAACTACCAATATTACCAAATATAAAACCAAATAAAACAAGATTATGAACAAAATTTAAATATGTGGTGGACATGATATTTTGAGTATTTGTATATGGAAACTGGACTGTATATAAGGTTTTACTTGGTTTTGGAATGACAAACAAGGATAATGCTGTGTGTGGCATCAGCCATTTAATTATAATTAACAAATTAGTGTTGCATGTATACAGAAAAAAATAAATATATTTTTAATATATTTGTTGGGTTGCCAACAACATTCCAATACCCCGCCAAAAACTATCAGTAAAGATACTTATTCAGATATAAGTGTATATGACGCAATAAGGTTTTATTTTTTACGTAATATATCTGAGTATAATAATGTCTCATATACGTAGAAGTGAGGTGTGAAAAAGGTTGAGTAGCAGCTATTCAAATCATGTTATTTCGTCGCCGAGCAACGGTAATATTATCACGGACGCTGAAAACGTAATAAAAAAAATACATAACAAATTTCATTTATGAAGAACATGACGACTTATTTCTCAGAGCTCGGGGTAATTTCGTCAGATTGTACTGACGAAGTGCGTTTAAAACGGCACGTAACGTAACCGACACGATTGCCTTCAATATTTTTTCGCGTATATGACTTTTTTGCCACCGTTTGTGACTTCACCTTAAATTACAATATAACACTTAATAACAATAAAATACAGGTCAGCGATACGTACTGGCAATTTACATTAAAATGAATAATGTTAATAAAAACTTCTTAGCAAACTGAATAATTAAAACAGGCGTTCTTAATGTTTGTTATTAACATCAGATCTCAACCAATCTTCAAACCGCGTCAAACTTTTTGGCCGCTAAACTCAGAAGCTATGCAAATTCTAGCGACTTTACGAGAAAAAAAGTTGTTGCACAAATACTTTGCGATGAGTTCACACATTCTGTAAATGTCAACAGTTGGATTTCCGAGTCTATTCACAACTGCTTGAAATACTGAACCCTTTTAACCCTTCAATTTAATATCTTCAAATTGGGAGATGCTTTTGCTTAACACACTTCGAATATAGCTCAAAGCTTGGGTTTGCGCACGTAGTACAGTCAAGAGGTGAATACAAAAGAGACTCAAAATAATATGTTAGGAATTTAAAATTAATATTTATTAATCCTTAAGCTTTTTCGATATTATACGTAGAATATTATACGTTTTTAATTAAACATGGTTCAAGTCGATATTTTCCCATTATATTAGGTAATAGAGATACAGCAGTAATGCAGTATAGCCACTACGTTCTAACTTTCAGAAAATATGACTCCGATTGTATAGTCTTTTAAACATTTTGGTAGCTAATTTACAAAAACTGTTTTTTTTTTTTTTTTTTTTTTTTTTATTGTAGCTCGGCAAAGTGACTGTACAATGCCTGATGGTAAGCATAGTACAATCCAAAAACAGTGGCGACCTCCGAGAGACATACTATCCATCGCTGGTCACCGCTGTCATGCCGGCCTGCGTAAGTGTCTCTTCACGTTGCGCTTGAAGGACCCCATGTCATAGGAAGGAGGAAACACACTGGCCGGGAGATTGTTCCACAGCTTCACGGTACGGCAAAGATAGGACGTAGCGAACTTTTTAGTTCGTGCCCAGATAGGATTCACCGTAAAACTGTGGCTCCGAAGACCAGCGCGAGTGGTACGGTTATGAAAAGGAGAGGAAGGGATAAGTTTGAATAGCTCATCAGAACACTCGCCATGATACAGACGGTAGAACACGCTCAGTGAGGCAATGTCTCTGCGCAAATGAAGCGGCTCTATAGATTCTGTAACGTCTGTATCATTGACTATGCGGACAGCCCGTCTCTGCAATCTGTCCAGGGTATCCAAAAGGTACTTTGCCGAACCGTCCCAGAGGTGCGAGCAGTATTCCACGCAGGGCCGAACTTGGGCCTTATAAAGAAGATATAGTTGTTCAGGCGTGAAAAACCGTCGCACCCTGATCAGGATACCGAGTCTCCGAGACGCAGTGGAGATCACGCTCTGGATATAATCCCTGTTTATTTTAATTGAGCAGACATATACTACATACGAGATATTTACGAATATTTGCAAAGAATTAGAGATCGACTTGAACAAACTAAATGAGATAATTAGGTACCTAAGTGATCGCATATTTTAATTTAATGATCCGCTCCGAATCCGATCCGATAAGTGTTTGTTTTATGAAGTGTATATCCTGTTACATATACTGTGTAAGTATTATGTGCCGTTATTGTAAATGAAATACATTCATAGTAAATAAATAATTCGTAATAAATATTTATTTATAGTGGGGCAACGCTTTCCATTCAAATATCATTTTTTAAGTGGATGGTTCTTCTAGTGATAATAAATATCAACAAGTAACAATAAAGAGAAAAATAATGAAACTAACCAAATATCGACAAGAAAAAAGAAACAACGAAAATAGCAATAACATGTAATTGACAGGAACGAAACAATTCTGAATGCGACTGTACTGCAACTAGCACTCACACGAAAATACGTGTCGGAAGATCACCGCTCTGCCCTCACCTCTTTCGCGTCCCTGTAATATTTAAATAAATCTAAAACTTGTGTTCTGCTGATGTACTTCAGAGTGATCAAAAAGTTTGACGTGGACTGTACATTGTTCCTTCAATTTGTTTTCAGGAAATGGTATCGCTTATTAAAAATGCCGACGACGGACGAGTAATGGACCTCTTTTGACGTTTTTCGATACGCTTTATTCAAAACATTGAAATTGAACCCGTAATTTTTAACACTGAAGGATGATTTCACAATGACTCGATTATTATAATGGTTCTGGCTATCATAATATTGTGATACTGTTGAACATTTTCGACATTAATGATGGACCGTCTATAATCGAGGTCAGAACTGTCAAACTGAACTGTAGAAAATGAAATGCATGTGTTGATTATTTACCATCAAATCGGTGATGGAACTACAAGGTGATTTACTAATTTTGAACTTTAATTTACAAATTTTATGACTTAATTTTGCGTAAATACCTATATGAGCGAACAGGTAATGACATTCTTGACATCTGACATCATGTTGTCAGTTTATTGACAACCGATCGAAATTAATAGAGAGCTTTTTATTTAGCTTAAGGGTCTGTTGTTTTTGAAAATAAGTTATTAGTTTCCATCAATATTAAGTGAATTAGGACATACAAATAAGGACAATAATGATAAATGAGTACTATTAAACAATATTACGACATTTTTGGGAATATGACTGATAAATCCACAATGGATGTAATATTCGCACCTAACATTAGTGTAGGATATCTCTCGTTTATGTGTTTATTTTGCAAGTTATGTCTAATGTAAAAATAACTTCTTTTTTGAAAAATGACACGTAACCTAAAAATTGAATAATTTTGTGGGAAATTCTCTTGCATTTACAAGTTTAGTATAATAATAAGGTCGGCAAGGCACTTGCGACTCCCCTGTCGTTGCTAGTGTTTATGTGTCTATGGACTAAGGTGATCCACCTGTTTGTGTATCCCCTATAATGTACAAAAAAGATAATAAAACTAAAACCGTTAGTAGTTTTAATAATTCTTAATTAAATTGGTTTTGCTAGGAATAAGTAACTTAATTTTTCTTTCTTTTTGCGAATTGTCAATTAACTATTTAATTCTGTTTGCTTATAAAATTCTTACAATTGTATTCTATAAACATACGATTTGGTCATTTTTGACTTTACTCACTAAGCTAGTTAAAACAGAAATGATTTCAGTACAAGTAGACGGAAGTTATTAACACCTAAAGACAAAATGATGTTGTATTGTAACCACAAGATATTATAAAACACAAATAGCTTAATCACCGGATGTTTGCAATAAGTGGTATATTAGTAAAACCTGTATTGTGTGACTAAGAGTAATTTTGCAATCCAAACGACCGCTTTTGTTCAGTTAGATTATTATTTTAAGCACGTCATATTGTTGTGCTGCGTTAACAGGTAAAATGACAATAGCGTTGAATTATTCTCATTTGATATAGTGTCGGTAGTGAACACTTCAGAAATTAGAAAGAAAAAAGATGGATAGAAAAGCAAAAACACAAAGATTACAAAGTAGATAAAGAAAACACAATGCCCAACAATAGCTCCTTCATTTGGTTACATGCTGTAGTACAACTGAGTGGTAGGTACTACAGCGCTGATTTTCAATAGGGATCCATAGCAATGTACGGACATGTAGTCGGTGACTTAGTAAAAATATTGCACTGAATGACTACTAGATTAGACTTATAAAATGACCACGAATTTATCATTACTGCTGCGATAAATTTGAGACCCACGTATATCTTAATTAATTTTATATATATCTAAATAGAACAAAACTATGTAACTCTGGTATTGCCATACTTAATGACACAAATACACATGAATAGATAATATATGTTAAAAGATGTATGTTCTATGTATTTGATGTAATTTCCACACTCTGTATGTTTATCTCAAGCGATGATGGCTTAGTTGATCGACGCTCGAATCCTTGTGAATGAGTGCGGAGCTTTTGATAAAGGAAAACCTCGCTACGAAACCATAGCATGGTTTCCGAGTTCCTGTTCGAGTGTCCCGGTCACTGCACTCGTGAACCAGAATCCTCTAGTTAACGTGTCGACCATCTTAAATCCCACCGTCATTTAAGATCAGATGAGATTATAGTTAAATATTTAAACTAGTTAAGTGAATTCTTAAGTCACATAGGTACAATCAATTTCCGTATTCGTAAAATGACATAAAACCCAACAAATGCTACACTTTTTGCATTTTGTCGGAAATCAGTCTAAAATTCTTGGAAATAATTAGAACTGGAAAGGTACGGAAAATAAAAAAAAGCTATTAAAAAGTTACTGACTTTAATCAAGTTATTCTAGGAATAAAAACTTAGTAGACTCTTGAAGGAGTTAATAAGCAGCGCTGAGACTACCGCGGGATTAAAACAGTAATAATAAAGAATGATAGCAAATTATAAAAACATCCACGTAGAGACATTAGAGAGAACCTTTCCCAGCGAAAATAATTAATATCTAGGCCTCGAATGAACATTAATTCATAATTCCAGACATTCGCTCCGACGTAGTCCCCGAAAGGGGTCTCATTAAAATTATTGTAAAACTAATCCGCTTAGCGTTTTAATTATTATCGTGCTGGTACATGCCCACCTTTGACCCTAATTAATTAGGGAACGGGTGTGATTAAAGGGATATAGCTCCATAAAGCGGAGGCTAACCACGGCTTAGTTTCGCGACGTTGTAAGCTCTGCCAAAGGTAAATGCTATGCGTTAAATAATGAAAGACTTAGTCTTGAGGATTGGATAAGAATCTAATTAAGCTCATTAGGAGAAATGGGATGTAATAAATTTAATTTACGATAAAGCGGACGCAAAGACTGTAGTTCTAAGTTATATAATAGATCCCATAGATCCACTGTAAGTTTTTCTGCATGCATTTGTGAACACAAAATTCGTTTTAAAGTGACTATTACAGTTTATAGTGTATTAGGTTTTGCTCGCTGCTTCGCTCGCACTAATGTAGGTTTGGTATAATCCTCGGGAAGAGTGTTTTCCTTATTAGGTATTAAGGTCTGATAGCGAAACAAACTTATATACGGATTTATATTACATGATAGGATTATACATCATTATCCTTAAATCTATCTAAAAATATAACTAATCTCATCTAATCATAATATTAAGTAGATGTCTTTGAAAGTTACACGCTATTTAATATTCAAGTTGATTAAGTCCACATCGTAGAACAACAAATGCGAGTTTCCACCCCTAAATACTAAATCTGGTAAGAAGGTATTATAGATTATCTTTTTGGAAACTATCGTCACGTCCAGGCGTTACATAAACATATTGATTAACGTTTAACAAACAGAAGTTTTAATTTTGTACGTCTTCAAATATTCTAATGAATACTCTGTATGATTCATTTTTTTTTTAATTTAGTCAACTTTCGGTGGCCGTCTTTAATACAAAAAAATCTCATACCATTCCCTTTGATGTGCTTTCCAATTAAGAACTTGTCCATTTGTTAGTTTTTTGGTTTGATTAAAACTGTCACTCCTAACTAGATATGGATAGTATACAAATTTATTATTGCGGTAGCAGATTCTATACGAATGTAATAATAAAATATTTTAACAAAATTTTTGGTTAGGAGGATGCCTTCCTATATATAAAGCCACGTATGTAACCATAAGACTTTTATACTGAAAAATAACAAAAAATTGAAATGATGTTAAAACTTGAATTTTAAGCAATTCACTAAGACTTATGACAAAGTAACTTTAATATATATTTACTATGTAATATCTTTTTAGTCGAATATATAAAATTCAATGGTATTAAAGCCTATACGGTATCTATCATCATATACTGGGTGACTAGTTACTCGTTAGCAATATTTTTACAGGCTACTCAGTAATTGAAACTCGTTCTAAATCAATTTAAAAAAAATGACGCGTAATATTTGATTTAATTATCTAGAAAATACAAAAATTATGAACGATTTCCTCTACTCGTCTATATTAAGTACAGTGTCATTGACCGTCGGGTGTGGTAAAAGTGAAGTTAAACAACTAAGGAAAAATAATTTTGAATAATAAATAAGTTTAAACAAAGAAAAGTGTTTATTGTCAGTTTTATTATCGAAAGTATAAACTCCAGTACGCCGCTCGCAGATTTTCTAACCGGTCATTCAACCTATGTTTATTTCAATTTGTACCCATACTTTTGAAAGTCTTAGAAGAAACTTTAACTTAGTTTCTCTTTGTTGTTTATTAGTGTTTGTTTTGATATTATTATTTTATATGTTAAATGTGACCATGAACTAACACGAATGAGCGTTGTCATATTTAAACAGTCACGGTGTATATAAGTCTTCTGTCCATAAATGTATGATTGAGCTCCATCTATATGGCTGGACAGAGTTTGATGAAATTTTTTTATGAGTGATCAAGATTCACAAATGGACCATGTAGGTGGCATTGTGGTAGAATTTTTAGGTTTTTTATTATCTGCTGGACCCACTAATATAATATAAAAAATGTATTAGGACAAAGCATTTTCTGAATATCTTCACTGTAGAAAATAAATGTATGTAACGTTGCTTCAACAAAACAATAGTACATCCTCCCCACGTTCCAACCCAAGTTTGTTCCGTAAGTAGGTGAGAAAATAACTGTGCTGTTACTTCTAGTAGGGCATAATTTGATTCTTTCACGTATTTTACATGCAACTTCAATGTAGAATATGAGTTAAAAACTTATTTAGTGACATTTTTATTTGAAATCTATGCTTAAAGGAAGAGGTAAATAAAGTTTCTGAAGTTGTGGGGGCTAATCTCAGAAACGACTGGTCAGATTTGAAAAAATCTTTCATTGTTAGAGAGCTCACATGTCGAGGAAGGCTTTAGGCTGTATATCATCACGCTAAGACTGATATTAACGGAGCACCAATAAATAATAATTTAAAATCGAGGTTTTTACCTTTTGAGAGCTTCCGCTGCGTTTTAGTTAGTCCAAAGTCAATATTCCACACGGACAAAGTCACGTACAGAAGCTGGTCACAAATATTTTTATTCAAATTAGATCTTAATATTGATGAAATTACGAAATTGTATTTCTATAACTCTATTATTGATTCGGAATACAAGATTGGATATAAAATGAATTACTGTACAAATTCTTCCCATAAACTTATTATATTATTATATTAATTCTTAATCTTTCTATAAAACGACTATTCAAAGTCAATATTTAAAATACAATCATAATATTACATTCTAAAATATAGATCTGTTATGTATAATTATTAAAAAAAATGTTATTTTCTTAAATAGTATCCATACTAATATCATAAAGCTGAAGATTTTTTGCTTGAAGGTGCTAATCTCAGGAACTATAATACTGGGAACTGTAAAACTATAATTATTTACAGGTTTTAGCGTTACATCACATTCACATCTAAAGTTAAATTATTATGTGGTCTGAGATGGTAAACAGGCTAAACTTAGAAGATGACTGGCTCTAAAATGCAGCTCCGGGAACATAAACAGGAGCTTGGTTACTAATTTTCGATTTGAGTTAGCTAAGCTGACGTAAAAATCCCTTCCATATGCTTTCATTACTGTTTTCTTCACTGAAACCTTCGACTCAGTTTTTTTATATCATAGGAGGCAAACGAAGAGGCGGTCTACCTAATGTTAAGTTATCACTGCCGTCCATAGACATTATCAACACCAGTCACAAGTGCGTTGCCAGCCTGTGTTTGGAGAGAATGGGGGAAAGAGGGAAATGCTGAGGGGAGAGGAAAGGGAAAGGGTGGTGGGCCTCCGGCGCTGTCACTGACCGTACGAAACGCAACAATGCAAACCCTGTTACTCCACGTCGGTTTTCTGTGGGTCGAGTGGTACTACCCAGGACGAGCCAACCCATTTATGCTGAAACTAATAATAGCTCCAGCATGGCTCTTACCTCAAAATCGTCAGTTGCAAGGATTCAAACCTAACTCACAATAATATAAAAAAATATAGACACCATATTATTGAAAAAAAAAAAAAATAGCTTGTTAATAAAATGAAACACTGTTTTTGTTATCTTATTACGAACTTTGTTCTGAAAGAAACTTAATGAAAATAGTGTTATCTGCTTCGCTGTAGGGGGGGGGGGGGAGGATATTTGATTCTAACGTGAGTTCTTGACTTGAGGCGTTTTACCGAGTTCTTTTGCCGAATATTCAAGGTCTAGAGGCGGTAAGGTGGGAAGTCTCTGTACTTTTATAATTCCAAAAGTTTTGCACTTCGATAAATATAGTTCACTTTAGGTTTTGCTATATATGGCTTGGATAAATAAAATGTAATATTCTTTAACTCTGTTTAGTTTATTTCTTTTATTATAACTCTTAGTTACACATTTACAGCGCGACTGCTTAGTCGTCAGCAATATTTTTACAGGACAATAATTAGTCGATTCCAGTTCTAAATCAATTACAAAAATTGATGCTTAATATTTGACCTAATTATCTAGAGAAAAACAAAACTGATATACACTCTACATCACATCAAGTAATTTACGCTAAAAACAAACTGGTGTAATGATAAGGAAAGTAATGAATCACACCGTGCCGCGCAGTCCTGTCAGCGTCCCGCACCTCGATTCTCGCCCCTCTTCCAATTGTTCAACTGTGCTGCGTTCCAACGATAAGCAGTTACGTAATGCTTAACCTTGAAAAGCGCCCCTTTAATGTTTTTCATTGAATATATATGTGATTTTCATACATTTCAAAGTATTGTTCTCATAGTTTAAAGAACAAACTTTGAATAAGGTTTTCTTTGTTGTTTATTAGTATTTGTTTTGATATTATTGTTGTATATGTTTTTTTTTATATCATAGGAGGCAAACGAACAGATGGGTCACCTGATGTTAGGTGATAACCACCGTCCATAAACACTTGCAACAACAGGGGAGTCACAAGTGCGTTGCCAGCCTGTGTTTGGGAGGAGGGCGGGGGGGGGGACAGGAAGGGAAGGGGAATGGGAGGGTAGGTGGGTCTCCGGCTCTCTCACTAACCTAACGAAACGCAACGATGCAAGCACTGTTACTTTACGTCTGTTTTCGGTGAGAGGGTGGTGCTTCCCCGGACGAGCCGACCCATTCGTGCTGAAAACAATAATAGCTTCAGCTTGGCTCTACCACTACAAAATGTTAAATGTGACCGTTAACTAACAAATGATTGAAGTGTGTTAAACTTTAAACAGTCACTTGGTATATACAATATTGTCATAAGAACAATTTTCGGAAACCTTATGTAGTATTGCCAACCACTGAATATTATGGCCATCTTATTACAAATTAGTTTATAGTTTTGCTTATATTTGTTTTCGTTTACCAAATACGATGGCGCGGTAGGGAAAATTTGGTACGCGTTACGCGTTAAAGGTAAGTATATATTTGTGAATATATGTATGTATGTATACGTGTCTATCTGGGTCTAGAAGTATACAAACGTGAGTAAATATGTAGTTAGATATTAATACTACGGTAGTTCGTATAGTATATGAGCATTTTTATGTATACATTTAATACATATAAACTAGCGAAGTTTCACTTCTTCCACGTGTAGATACTTATACACGCAACGATTTATTTTGTCAGAATAGGTAGCCCTAAGAATCATATGACATATAGTTACATAAATATTATAATTTCTCTTTGATTCATACCTACATAGTTATTTGGTTAATGAATATGAATGTTTGTTAAATAATTTTTTTTTTTTTTTGAAAAAAAAAATCCTAATAATGTATTTTTGATCATGCCATATTAATTTCCAGTCGTAAATTATCCTTTCATACGTACTAGTGCCCGTCCAGTGTTCGAACTTCGGTCATTAAGGGAAAAAAGACTTTTTAGAATTACTTTATTGATAACACTAAATCTATGGCAATTGTTAATACCTACTAAATAATTAAAAAATAATGAAGAAATCGGATGACAAACAGAGGAGGGAGATTTTCTTAACTGTTTTCCCACTGCATATAGACTAACTATAGACTACCTATAGATATAGGCACAAAACAATTTCAATTTTTCATATTTGCCAGGCGTCCCACGACGGCTCACAGTTTTTTTTTTATCAAGATCCATTTCAAAATAAAATCATTTCTAGAGATAAATAATTTGACAATAATACTTTCCGGACATATATACCTAATTCATAGAAAAAAAATTTATAAATCCAAAATGACAATAGTGAAGCGAATAGTCAACTACATACAAAGACATTATTAAATGAGATCTAGTTTCCCGAAGACAACAAACGTTCAGACCCCGTTTGATGTATTATAATAATACGGTATGATACAATCCTTTTGTCCCTGGTATGGTAAATATAACAAAAAATATAATAGCAACCCAGTAGGAAGGGAACGACGACCTCTTCAAAGATATTACGTTCTTAACAACTACTTTGACATAGGTATTTTAAGCTTCTCGCCGTTATGTACGGAGAAGCAGTATAGCATATGGACGAGTTGTTGAGGCGTGTATGCTTGGTACACATATACGTTTCAACAACTCATACATATATGAATAGTTAGCTAGGTTAGTTAAGATAGGTCGCGATTTTGCGTGCAACAGGCAACAGCCAAGCCGAGGTGTGCCGTGCACCCTTGAGCTAGTTACCAAAAATAAAATCGGCTGTTAAGACTTTGCTAGGTCAATAGCGTAGTCAATGCGAGAGAAAAAAAAAGAATTTTTTCCTAGGTTTTGTAGTGGTTTTTTCTTAGATAACTTACTATATGTGACATAAGTAGTTTTAGGTTTTCTTTGCTAGTATTATGCAGTGTTGTTATGATATTAAAGGTTATATGTATGTTTGGTAGATATTTTTCTAATTAAAATAGAATCAATGAGAAATCAATTACCTGAAATCAATAATAATAACACCAGAGATCACTTTGTATATGTGTTCGACTATAACTATGGCAAACATGGCTATTTTCAGTAGATGAGTTATACGCTTTATTTTCTCTGATATAAATTCGAGGTTCTTTACAACATTACAGTACTGTATAAAACTAATGCAATAGCATACATGACAAAAATACATCAATCTACAGCTCATAGGCAGTTTCCAATGCCATGTTGGCCTGTAAGCCTTTCAAATTTTGGTTATACAGTATTATCGCAGAACGTAACAAATTAAAAGTGTGATTGTGACAAAATTATAACTATAGCAATCGTGATCTAGTAAGTTACATGTGACTTACCATATATATATATATATTTTTATTCTATTTTGCTGACTCTTGGTCCGCACCTTTTTTTTGCTTACATGTAGTATTTTTTGTATACGTAAAAATCGTATCCGTGAGCGTATTTTTTTTTTTTTTGTATTAGTAATTTATTAAATATTAACTGTTCAATTATTATTAACTATTTTTGGTTTAATGACATTATTGTTTTTGTAGCGCTTGCATTTCCATTCTTTATGGCCATTTTTAAGTTGTAATCCACAATATCCCGTGCCGGAACGTCCACGGCCCGACGAATGAACCTACTTATCGCGTCGTCAGTCACGTCGGTATAGTAGACACAGGTGTCGGTGTGCCTAGATATTTAAACTTACCATATTATGATGCCTAAGCATGACACGATAATGACTCATTAAAATGGTCGCAATTCAGTCGGCGCAATTCACCACAAAATAAGTCATATGATAGAGACGATAATCGGCACTCCTCTCAGGTCTTAATTACTCTAAAGTTCTGATGTGTATTTATCCATAGTCTTCGCATAATTATTTTCATTAATCAATCCAAAAAGGGCGTAGTGTTCAAAGCAAATGCTCGCTGTGTTTCCCCATAAAATATTGAATATTATAGTGGACGCTCTTTGCTCTTCCGCCTAGAATTGATTGGCCTCTAACAAACCAAAAAAACATTTCAACTTATTTGCTCAACATGTATCTAGGAAAGTTAAAGACACTAGTAATAAAAAGAGCGAAATAGTGGTAACTTAAACAATAAAAAGTAATTAAAAACGCGTTTTTGGTTGACAGTTTAACCTGACGTCGCTTGAAATTGTGATTGAAAAAAAAAATTAAATATGTTGAAGATATAAGGTAGACGTATAATGGATCAATTTATTTAATGTCGAATTTCCACAAAGTGAAGCCTTTTTGCAATAAAATAAAAAATTGGAATTTTGTGTTACCATACTGCTCACTCGTTCTCTATCGCTTCATCCTCTCGGTGTTCTTGACGTAAGCAATTTTAATATTGGCTTTTCATTGAAAAGACCATCTTTATGGTACGATGGGAACGTTTAAAATATAAAATCTCATCAGTTGTCAATATCGCGACGGTTTTACGATGATCAAGATCGTTTCGGTATTCAAATTACTTGATTGATTCGTTGGTAGCGTTAGAAATAAATGTAGAATGATTCCGTATCATTTATACATTCGGCTGTTATTAAGATTTGGTATTTATTATTATCTATATGAATAGACAGTGGTTAGTAGTTAGTGGTAGTTAGTAGTAGTTAGTAGCCGATACAGTAATCCACTACTGTTTTTAATTACGAATATATGTAGAAATTTGAAAGGTCCGTCTATCCCTAACCTTTTGTTTTCAAACACATTTGGCAGTTGGCCTAGCAAGGTCATAACAGCTTCGTCGGACTACTAAGGCGAGCGCTTAAGGCACTCAGCCGATTTTATTTAACAATTACATACCCGCCCCGTTTTCGCTACGCCTTTTATAGGCTTGCTACGTATTAGGGGGTACCGCCAAATATTTATGTCATCATCATCATTATCCCACCTAAGTAGGGTCGGCACAACATGTTTTCTTTTTCCACTCTCTGCTATCAAATGTCACCTCAGTATTCAGACCTTTTACGCTCATATCATTTTTCACACAGTCCATCCACATCTTTTTTGGTCTTCCTCCACTTGTATAGCCGTCGAGCATCATACTGAACACCTTTCTAGTCACATGGTTTTCATCTCTCCCCATGATGTGCCCATACTATGCTAACCTATTACTCCTCAATTTCTCTGTCACTGGTGCTATTTTCAAACTACCTCTGATACACTCATTCTTAATCTTAGCCATTCTAGTCACACTACACATCCACCTTAACATTCGCATCTCTGCCACATGTGATTTTCTCTCATCCGCCTCTTTTGTAGCCTTTCTTTTGAGTATATCACAGTAAATTTGTTTAAACCGCCTGGTTACTTATGACGTCACATATCAATATATTGCACTAATATGAAACTGAAGCAGGCCCCTAGACTTTTATAAAATCTCATTAATTACTAAAATCTGTTCAGTTCCAAGAGTTTCAAGTATTTAAGACTATTAAAACACATAAGACCAGTCTCCTCATTCGAATCTAGAAAGTTTCACTTAAATCTGATTATTGTAGAATACAGTAGAACGCGAAAAATACGCACGAAAAAATAATACACGCTTTCAATGATTTTACTTGAAAAGTTTTTGCAATATCTTAATACACAAGGCGAAGTATTCTTCGTGACCTTAATATCTTAGTCTAGAAAGTTGATAACAGATAACAATTCGCAACTTTTAGAGAAACACGATTTTGTCTCCAATGTCGTATTTGTGTCTATACATTTAATATTTTTACTTCATTGTAACGCGAATCGGAATTTTGCTCATGACTTAGTTTGAAAGAATGTATACTAAAATTTTACAATGAAGGTTTATACCTTCGCAAGTAAATCTCTTGAAGCTCTTCATTATACCAACTTAATTAAAATATATTGTAAAATGTAAATCGTTACAAGATAGATGATATGATGTGACCGTATAATCGCTGTAATTTAAATTCAAACGGCTGTAACTTCATCTCTTTGGTCAACCCGTCAATGATTGAATTTGAAATTGTGGTTAATTTAATCGTTGCAATACGAATTCTTTTTACTACTGTATTGTAATTGCCAAGATAACAGTGTCAATTCTTTGTGTGGCTTTGATCTGAAGAGAAACAAAATGGTTTTATATTCAAATAATTTTTTACTTATCGTTCCTGTTGGTGTTTTACTCAGTTGTATTTGAGATCCAGCCTCTTTTCTAGGATTAAAATTTACAAGTAGTATCGTTTCACATTAAATAAAATTTTGGTACTACTCTTATAGTAAAATCCTTGGGATGGCGAAATAAATAGATTGTAAAAATAAGTAAACCAGATCCAGTTTCTTGCCGATTCTCACGATAAATTCGGTTGTTTGTCTGAACCAGTGGTGGTTTTGACATTCATGACTGCATTCTCAGGGTCTAATTGAATAAATCAGTATTGATTTCATTTCAAATAACAATTTTTTTGCAATTTCACTAGAATAACAAACACTAGCCTAATCAAAGAAAAAGCTAATATTAGCCTGTTGTTTTAAAATTTCTCCTTGACCTCTTTAATCTTCTGAGCTATTTTAACCTATGTGCCTTGTAAAAGTTCATATTATAATTTTACTGACTACACGTTTCCTCATAATTGTATGCAAATTGATCATCGATGGAACCAATCGAAATTAAAATGTCTCGGTTAATAGCAGCACGTTTATGTGACAGCTAACACCGATTATACGGAATTAATGTTCCATTAAAATTCAAAAGATCGTAGTCTCGGTATAGTAGCGAACTAACAAGAAGCCGAAGGAGTTGTACCTCCACTGTGCCTTGATAATTTGCAAATTGTTAGCAATTACAACATCAATCATATTTCTGCAACTTTTCTTTGTATAGATTTTATAGTATTTAGCGTTTCACCACAGTCTCATCTGATGGTAAATGATGATGTGATCTTAGATGGTCTTGTTGTCAAGTGCAGTTGCCGGAACACACCAACAGGAGTTTGGTGATGGATATTCAACATGAGGGTGATATCTAGCCAAGCGGACTTAGAGAAAGCCCTACCGCTATGCAAAATATTGTGTATGGCAAGCAAAATTATGTCAAAATCTAAGAGCATTCCTGAGGACTGAGTGATTACCGACATGAGAATAACAAAGTTTCACTAATACAGTGTCTTCATTATATTTTCTCAGTACAAAAAGAAAAGCTAGATCCAGTAAAAGACTGATATGATTCTAATACCAGAAATAAACAAATTACTTATCCCATTTTCAAAGTCAGTGAGACTAATAATAGTGTTTTACGTATAGTGTTGGGTTCTACCGATTTGTAGGATAGTACTTTCTAGCTGATTTAGTGACTCAGCACTCATTAGCCTAACACACACAGATCAACCCATACATATGCGGATAGCAGATACATGATGGATGGATGGAGATGGAAGGGGATTTCTGTTTACCCTTTTTATTTCGAATATGGTATCAGATCCAATATAAATGTAACCGCTAAGCACAAATAAATCACAAAAGAATACAGGTATGCATAGCTTAGCTGGTGTAGCTTAAGAAGATTCTGATAATTGCATTCAAGGCTATAGCCCAAGTATATTCGACCACTTTTTTAGTTATGATCTTGGTGATAATCGGCTGAGTACCCTAAGCGCTCACCTTAGTAATACGGAAAAGCTGTGAAGTCTCGTCAGGCCAATGTTATACAGCTTGAATGAAAACGTTCCAGTTCCATATGATAGGTTGTGATGTTTAAAAATTATAATACAGTGGATCAATATATAAACGGTAATAATGCATGAAAATTGCTCTCACGCTAGTTCGTCCTCTAAGAATGATTTTACTGCAATGCACTATTGTAAAAATATATACAACTAGATTTTGTTGGCTTCACTCGAATCATAATATAGATTCGGTTTATCCTATGGTAACCGTATTTTTTATGATAGGTAGCCTTTTCTATACCATTGAAAACCTGTGTAAAAATTTCATGTAATTGAGAAGCTACGGGCGAATTTTTGTCATTTTTTTTAAAATAATAGTGTTATCTTTATCCAGGTATAAACACGTAATAGGACTTCTGTCTATTGTCTTTATTCTTGTTTTTTGTCTCTATGTGATTGTTGATTGTTACCATAACTCACAATAGTTATGGTTTTGTATCAGTTAGTGCAATGTATATTCAGTTATTGAGGGCTTTATAAGAGGGCATGTCGGTGATTTTTATCAGTTGTCTTTCTTCAGATACGGTGCAATGATGTTATCGTGCTCTAATTGAAAATACAACTTGAACCATATTATTCGGTAAATATAGTGGACTATAAAGTTACACACAAACCAGTGGTATGTCGAAACGTGTTAATTACACCGGTCCTATAGTTGCCAATCAACAATCAACATGTACGCAAATAAAGGGGAACACTGTTACCCTCTGTTATTGCGTTCAGTTCCTATTTCGGTGGCACATCCGACGCCCTAATTGCGAACACCCTGTATTAACGGGCCCGACGCGATGGGTCCCTACGGTTGCGTAATGGATTGTGTCTGGACGGGCGTCCCCTGTTGGGGGATTTTTGAACCTAGGCAAGGGAAATTATACTAGGATTTAAGCGATTAGAATAAACTCACTTTCCATTCCAATGAACAGAAATTCCAGAACGGATATAACTTAAATATATCTCGTATATAACGTATTTTAAAGAGAAAATTTTGATTTGTTCAAAAATAGATTACTAGTGAGTAATGTAGGCGGTATTTTGCTTTTAAAATTTCCTTTAACATAAACTTAGTCAGTACTGGTATTGGTACTACATAAAATTCAAAAGAATTGTTATTTCTTGTATATTTCTTTGAATTTTTTAATACGGTTTGCGGTTTGAACTCTATCGAGCTCTAAAAATCTAACACAATAGAATATAGCCTACATATTGGAGCCAATCTAATAATAGGCTACTTACGATATTTTTTTTTTATATATTTATTTAGGTAACAAACAGCCATACATAAACATGTTATAATTATGATATAAACTAAAAGACCTAAAGTACCATTATTTGAAAAACATATTTTTAAACTATTTTTAAGACATCATAGCATTCATTTAATAAGTATTTACACATACGTGGATTAAATCAATCAGAAATAGTCTCTTTTTACATCTTGGAATGTACCTTTCAACTTTTAACATACACAAAAAAGCAAGAAAGAATTAAAGAATAAAAATACAGTAATATATACTTCACATTTCAGTCTTATACAGCACATCAGCCACTTCCTTCTTATAAGATAATAAATTATATGTAATAATATGGATCGCATTAGAAAAAACATGATAAAAATTCATTTTATATATTTAAATCATTATATTCTTACTTCTATTCTACCTAAGTAGTGTTTTAACAATATACTGGTAAGGATATACCATTTAAGGCTTTACTAGAGACTGGATGAAAAAAGCATAAGAGTATCTCCTCTTTTATGCGGGATGATAGTGTACTCCTAATGATAAGGAATAAATAACAGGACAAAGTTGGTGCAAACCTGCAGCATTATTAAAATCGTCGGTAACTCCAACCTCGCTAAATAAGCTACAAGCATTTCCAAGGCTTATTTTCTATTTATATACAGTTAAAAACACTGAAATAACAACGGCCATACATATGTTTTATTGCAAAGTAACGCGTATTTATTGGCAATCCCAGCAACCCGTACCCCGCGAGCTCTCCCAGCAATATTAAGCGCCCTCCGGTGTTCTGAAACTAAATTGCTCGACTACTGAGTATAATTTATATGTATGAATTGTTACACACAGATTTCGCTTTCAATTTTAGTTATTTATATTTTAATTTGACGATTTACATGGAAATTGTTATCCTAAAATTTTCAAATATATTTCAACTGTAACCAAGAAATTTAGGTTTTTACCTTTTAATGAAGTGGTAGATGTAACTTCGTCTTTATGGAATGGTTTTGTTATTTCTATGAAATAACGTGATTTATATGAATTATTTGTCGTCTGTCGTTTATTTTTTGTAATCCTGTGTTGGCTGCTTATCCCCTACGTATTTTAAGTTACTTGTGTAAAATATTTTGATTACTGGCATTTATGGAAAAGCACAAAGTTATGTAATCTAGAAAATGGTTATCCTCTAGTTACCAGTCAAAGTCACATCAAAATTATAATCAGTAGTAACATATAATTTCAAAGGGAATATATTAGATAGTCTAATTGAAAGCCTAGATGGAAGAGGGGATCATATATCACATAGTAAATATTTTACAATAATAACATGAATATACTAATGAATAAGCGGGATACATATGACAGGAAATGAATAGTACGGATTATCGCAAAATACAACAAATATTATCAATCACAACTTAATATTAACCGAAATATATCATAAATTTAGTTGTAGGGGGTGTGTGCTGCAATATGCTGTTGGGGTGCATATTGCAGACAGGGTCATAAAGGGGTGACATGATCAGCAATAAATATCTGTTATTTGCAGTGATATTATGCGAATTGTCCTTATATTCAGGAACACAAAATTCAGTGTAAAGTTATTTTATATTTGAGTGACCGAGTGACAAGGATTCCATTGCATTTCATTTTTACATTTCTGAATTACTAGCAACGCTGTTAGATTATTCAAATTAATAAAAAAAAAACACCACTGTCGCGTAGAAAGCTGAACCCAAACAACAAGCTTCGTCTTCTCATTGATATAGGGGTTCACAGTTCTTTTTTGTTCACACGGATCTTCTTTGTTAAAAATCGGTTCTCGTAGAGCAGCTAAACAGACCTCGACCTTCAATACCTGACTATAGTATGGTAACTGTTTCACTTATACGCATGATATTAGACTGCCTAAAGACTTCTTGATTAATATTTTTCCAAATGTAATGAGTTTGTTTGTTACAGAGAACGTTTTTTGCGTTTGAACAAGCGAAAATAATAAATATTTATATTAGAATTTTAATATTCCTATGACATGAAAGCTTTAACTTATATTGTTAATAATAGTGGACTTAATTGAGACGTATATGATTTATATAAGACCTGCGTTAGAGAGAGAGCAGTTTAATTGGTAGTGACCTTGATCATAATTCAACGCAACCATCAAAGTCATATACATTCTTCATTACAAAAGCCGTTTGTGTATTAGCTATTTGTATGATATTTATGGAATTCTGAATTACTTTGTAAGCCCTATTTTAGAGCTAGCTTATTTTCTACACTAAACGTGTGACGATTGTCGTGTAAATTGTTATCGTATCCTAGTTGAGATTTTGTTCAAACGCAGACCAATTTGCAAATCTGGTGGAATAATTAGATCGTGTGTTGAAATCTATGTCAAGTTTTCAGAACTTGGAAAGAAGTTTCTTATCGCAAGTTATGGTTGGGTGCTAGGCGCAAAAAGTGTACGGCTTTTTCAGTTACGACCCTTTGTGCACGCTTATTGGTTCAAAGGCAGCCAATAAATTGAACCGGCTTGCGCCTGCTATGATATGGTTTGATAATGTCATACGCGTCAGCTGTTTTATAGAGTATCTGATGTAGTTAATAATGATTTGGATCAATTGAATGATGTACAATACAATGCTTATTTTTACAACTCGAAGAATTATATTGACTACTATTCCTTTAACTTTAGTTAATTGTGTCTTTCATTTCATTACACTCAGATGCTTGTAATTCATTTATTTATATTTGTTAATCAACAATATAATACGTTTATCAATAATAATATACAACGAAAGGAAGTTTCTCCCATCGACTGTTCCTCGACACTCACGATTTTTTTTAATCACGTAAAATTGGTAATTATAAATAAAGTAAAAATTTAATACAGAAACTATCATGTAAAATAGAAAACAAGGAAGACGTATAAGTAAAAGTTTAAATGTTCTGGTAACAGTTCAGAGCAAATGCTAACATGTCTCCAGACGATAAGCTAATTACGGCAACCCCAGACTCGTTGCGACAACAAAACTAATTATTGCACGACGATTATACACACTAGATTAAATTCTAAACAATATATTTAGAAAGCTCTATTTCTTAACTCGCATCTTTGTTAATATCCTATATTTACATTTGAATTAAACTACCCAGGAAAGAATAGTATATTCAAAATCTCCAATTATTGATACCAAAATTTTGCGTTTTATAATTTTCTAATGTCATTTAAAAAATATAAAAATAAGTTTTTTTTTTATTGGAGCACGGCAAAGTGACTGCGCTGTGCCAGATAGTAAGCCCAGTGCAATCCAAAAACAACGGTGACTGCCGAGAGATACGCCATCCTTCGTCGGTCGCTGCTATCATGCCGCTCTCTGTCTATGTTTCTTCACGTTACGCTTGAAGGACCCCATGTTATAGGAAAGAGGGAACACACTAGCCGGGAGATTGTTTCACAGCTTCATGGTACGGCAAAGATAAGGTGTTGCGAACATTTTAGTTCGTGATCAGATAGGGTTTATTGTAAAACTAAGGGTTCCGAAGATAAACACGCGTGGTTCGGTTGTGAAAAGAAGAGGAAGGGATTAAATCGAATAACTTTTCAGTTGTTTCTATCACAGCAAATGTTCTAAAGATAGTTGATTCGGCTCAATTGATAGCCTGTTCGGACACTGCTTCGATAGACGTCGTCTCGAATCCTTACAAATGAGTCGCAGCTTCGAGTAAAGGAAAACATCCTGATGAAACTATCCATAGTAAGGTTCTTATTAAGCCCGCCTGGCTAGTTGCCTTCAAGTTGAACCTCTGTCGACAAGTGCTTGTTGGTGTGTTTCAGTAGCTGCATTTAAAAGCCAGACTTCACTACGTTTATCGTGATTACCATCTTAAATAGTATACCAATTTAATATCAGATGAGTTTGTGGTCAAACGTTACAAGATATACGGTGTTATTGCAAAAAAAAAAAATACTTGCTTTAAAAAGGTTACATTTTAAATGCACCGCGCTCTCTGAATGTTCGCCATCTTGCTCTTTTGTCTCGCTTGAGTTAGGTTGGGTTATATTTGCGAGAAAAGGATAACGCGAACTTGCCTCGGGCGAGCGCGGTTCATTTAGTACGAAACCTAAGCAAGTATTTAATACGTATTTAACTTTTTTGTAATAATACTGATAAAGTATATAAATATATTTGTAACAGAATTATATATATTAGATCCGAGAGAACAGTTTTACTATATACCTCTACACTTATAACAAAAAATGTTAATTATGCCTATCGTTGTTGTATCATTAAGTTGTGAAATCGTTTCTTAACCACTGTTAAGAGAGGGAAGTGGATCATTTGAATGTTATGTGAGAAGATGAGTGAAAAACAGTTACAATATGTTTCAATCGATCGATCCAAATGGAAATTATTTAAAGAAGTGTTCTGTTCTGTGACACCCATTTTACATAGTGATGTCAACGTACAAGTAATCTATTATTGGGTAAAGGTCTCATCTCTAGGGAAGGTGTGGGTGTTATAACCACGCCAATCAACGTCGTCTATAATATTTACACGACTATGTAAAACTACTTGCTTTCGTTCGCGCATTCGCTTGAGCTAATGTAGATTATACAATATAAAGTACGTAAGAGTGGATAAATATGTGCACATCTCAGCATTATAAAACGATATCCAGTTCGGCATAAGCTGAAGTGTTACAAAGACACTTAGCGCTGATTTTCGGCTAGAACCCAAAGCAAGTTACGGTTTCTAATAAATAAAATATGAATTAAAAGTATTAAATATAATATATACGGAACATAATTAATGTAAAAATAATAAAGTATGTAATGTATATAGATGCAATAAATAAAATGAAAATAGTAGGATACATAAAACATCAATTTAACATACAAAAGAAGCAATTGCAGGCGTAACCAATTAGATGCAAAACTTTTAATTTACAAACATTAGGCTATTAATAAAATAAACTTTTCGGTAACCCTAATAACATATATGAAAACTCAACATACTAATTATTTGGCATTCATAACATTAGTTGCTAATTTTTGTACGTTCATACCTTTTCTGTACTTCTAACAGAGTATTTGTTATCATCAACAATGGAGTGACTAAAGCGTGAAAATGTAACAAAAATCAAACACATTCGATTGTAGTACAAGTTATGATTAGAAAGAACGTTGTTCAGTGACTAACTAAGTCGAAATATGGCTTTTATTTGCTGCTTTAGCTAAAAAAACGATGAGTGTAAAAAATTATCCCTTGTAAGTTTTTTGGCGATACGCCAATGCGAAGCCAAAGGACATTTATTACAATAGAAGTGACAGGGTTTAAACCTAACTGCGAGACTATTGTAAGCGTGTACGCCGGGTCACGTAGTTGGCCGCAAACGTTCTCATATACTTACATATGTGACCGACGCACGTAATCTCGTATACCCTTACTTGAAGTTCGAGTTGTGTGTATTGACGCAGATTTATTTCTTACTAGCTGTTCCCGTGAGTCCGTCGGCGTGGAAACTTATGTAAAAATCATTAACTAATATAAGCACCTGAATATATTAAGTCTATAATTACTTATCTACTTTCCTATCGTATTTATGTCGCGTCGTCATTAAAATTGCAATAACTTTTTATACAGTGAACTGATTTTCATGTAACTTAGACTAAATGTTACTCGAAGATGTGAGGTTTACTGAAACTGACTGAAATGTATTTTATTAATTATTTTAAGACATCTGCAACAATTTGTTTCCCAAAAATCTATAAAGTACAAACAGTTTAATTTACGTTCTTATTATTTGTATAGAAAATGTTGTCGCTGCGTTTTTTTCAGTATGTATTTTTTAAATTGTAATTCGACGAAGTAACGGCAGTGGGTATATATGATGGTAAGTGTCACAATCCACCATCAGTAGTCCCTTTATTGCCTGCAAAACTACCAGTAGTTTTCTTTATATATCTTATACTTTAGCGTTTGTCCATAAGAATCTCATCTTATGTTAAATGTTGATATGGTTTAATATGGTAAACAGGCTAAACCTAGAGAGGACTGGCGCTTTGGCTCTCTTAGCTTGCAGACAGCTTTCCATCTGAGGGTGGTAGATATCAAGGTGGACTTAGAGAGAATAGGTATTTCATCACGCAAACGTATCAACATATACTATTTGAAACCTAAATGCGAAAGACTAAAATAGAACCACTATGACGAGACATGGCTTTTGCGTTCCAATCAGCTCCAGACTTGCAAATTGCAGATGATGGTATGGTGTTTTTAATAACTAAAACTAAACTGATGTATGAGAAAGGAGAGGTAAAGTAATTAGATTAGTAAGTTTACATGTACCAGACTAAGGTCCACTCGCGGTCGTAGAACCTGAGACGATGGTTTTGACTCTACTAAAGTTAGCATAACTTGGGTAAACGCTTGGATGCGATATATTCAGCTAAAATCATAGCAAGAAAATATGAGCGCAGCATGAGAAACTAGATATCTATCCTCGTATAAAACAGTGAGTACTAAGACACATGAATGAACATGAATGTTGATATGCCGCACAATATTAAGTTTAGTTTATTTTAACACAATAGATACTTTCTCTATAGTATTTGTTAGCATGATAGAACAGTTATGAGATTATTATATTTATTCTTAGACGTTACTTACTAGCAATTGAAAGACAATCATTCGTAATATTACTAGCGGAATGAGAAGACTTTGTTCTGCCAGAAGACGGAATAGAAAATGAAACAAATTCACATCCGCATTTCCAATATTAATTAGGATTAGTTACGAGTACCTCATTATAACTTACTTCTTAAGTAGTGACAGACGAGTAAGACCTATTCACAAAGTATAATGCGCTATTTTGTCCAAATTATTCTTTTACACGTAAGTTAAGGTCAGCGAAGCGCGAAGCATCTTAGCTTACATAATTGATCATAATTTAAAATAATACCTTCAGATTCCATTACATTTTTAAAATTCACCTGGATTTTTCTACTAGTTTGTTAAAAAAAAAGTATTACCACTAAAGTAGACATATATAATACTTAAAAAAATAAACATTAAAATACTCTACGATATTAATTTGATTCATTGCATTAATTCATTAATTATCGAGGCGTGAATGGACGAATGAATAAGTGAATCACGAATTCGGTCTCGAACCGGTAATGTTTGTTAATACCGGTAATAAATATTATATATTTATCGGTTTTTAAATCCATCCTCGTATCATTTGGAAGATCATTAAAAGGGCTATGATTGAGTCTGTTAAAATGGATTAATCCCGTAACTGAACTTTAAATGTATATTTTTGGGTTTGTTAATACAATTCAGATGGTCAGAAGATATCATTTAGTAACAGTGTTTACATTGTTGCTTCTCTCTCGGTCAGTGAGAGCACAGCAGGTCCACCTACCCTCTCCCTCTCCCATCTCCTCTCCCCTTATCTCCATCCCTCAAAGGCTCACAACGCACTTGCAATTTCCCCGGTGTTGCTAGTGTCTATGGACGACGGTGATCACTTACCATCAAATGATCCGTCTGTTCATTTGCCCCCTATGACGTAGAAAAAATCATAAAACAGCCTGTAAGAGACCAATCACTCAGGGCCATAGGCCTATTCCCAAGGAAGGTATGGGCATAATCACAATCAGCCCACGATGCGTTGGTGATTTCAAACTACGAGAAATCCATAGTTCTATACTTCCCACTTACAGTAGTACCGCAAGAATATTTCTCAGGTTTAGGTTTCCTTACAATGTTTTTCTTCGCCGTCAGCCGACACTGACCAATTTAAATTAGTAAATGTATGCGAATTCTGAAAAATTCGTTGGTATATGCTGTAAATAGTTCGGTACCAACTGCTGTGATGTTTGCAGATCGGCATGTTAGCGGCAAATGATCACTTCTAAATTTCTCGGTGGTGACTTTTGTTTTTAGATTGATATAATCTTCAGTGCAATCATGTTCTCTTGGTACATTTTGAAAGTATAAACTCTTTAAACTGTGTTGAGCGATTTTTGGTAGGGGAAAACTTATAGGTGCGCGTCACCGATGACCTCGACGTGTTCGTGGTATATTACGCTTGGGTAAGATTAGCAATGAGTAGTATAGCGTCCTGTGTACAAGTAATATTGATATTTGGTATTGAGCTTGTGTAGCCCATCATATGTTTAATTAAGTATTATATTAAACTGTATGAAAATGTCTATAACTATTGCTCCGAGTTGCAAATTAATGGGGAACCTAGACTAATGTTAATATTTATTTTTATAAATTATGAAATTTAAATAATTCAAGCTATAATCGATTTACAAATTCAAAACAGAACACAGTTGTTCCATTGTTTCGAATTTTCACTTCCGCCAGGAGACTTTAGGAATGCCTCGCTTTTTTTAAAAATATACAGTGTGATGATATTTGAAGATGAATGAAGTGATAAATTTAGAATTATGAAAAGTATTTTCATGTACAATAATTATTAACGACTGAATCAATAATAGATAAAAACCATATTCATATTGTTGAACTTTCAAACCTTCTAATCAAATTATTATGTACAATTCGACTCTAGAAAATATATACTAATATTATAAAGAGGTAAAGTTTCTGAGTTTGTGAGTTTGTGACGGTGTGAGTTTGTGACGTTGTAGGGGGTAATCTCAGGAACTACTGGTCCGATTTGAATAATTCTTTCAATGTTATATAGCTCATTCATCGAGAATGGTTATAGGCTATATATTATCACGCTAAGACCAATAGAAGCGGAGCACGAATGAAAAATGATTCAAAATCGGGATGTTCTTCCTTTTGAGAACTGCTCCGTGTTAGTGTATCTATTCCACGCGAACGAAGTCGCGGGCGGAGACTAGTATTTTATAAAGTTCTTAACACAAGCGCTTTAGTGACAATGCGCTTTAGAATTATTTTGTTTGTGAATTTCGTACTCCATTTTTGATGAAATGTATTTTCAAATAGAATTTATTTGCATGTTAAAGCGAGAAATAAATAACAAGTAAAAGGCATTCAAATTTTACAAAATGGAATACAATTTAGATTGCATTCTTTGTAAAGCTCTGACATATTCCTAAAGCAAATCTGACGTCAGTTAATAGATGTTTATTGCTTGTCGAAATAAACATAGAAACGTTCAAAGTAATTGAAATAACTTTTTATTAGATTTATAAAATACTAGCCTCTGCCCGCGAATTCGTTCGCGTGAAATAGATACAATAACACTACACGCAGCAGTTCTTAAAAAAAAAAACATCCCGATTTTGAAACATTTTTCATCTGTGCTCAGCTCCTATTAATCTTAGCGTTATGGTATATAGCCTATGAAAATTCTCGATGAGTGAGCTATATAACACTGAACTGAACTGAACAAAGAATTATTCCAATCGGATTAGTAGTTTCTGAGATTACCCCCTACAACGCCACAACATCACAACGTCACAAACTCACAAACTTTACCTCTTTATAATATTAGTATAGACAAAGAAACGCACATGAACGGGAATGAAGTAAGCCTTTGCTGTGAACAGACAGACAAGACAGGACAAGAGGCCTTTATTTTATAATATGTATTACATAAAACAACATTCGTTCTATTTTTTATACATTTTAAAATGAGCTCCAAATCCAACTGTAACCCATTTTTTAAGGTTTCAAGTTTTTTATACACCAATAACGAAGTTCAAATTTTGCCACCTATATGGGGTTTTTAGTATTTTCTTTTATGATCTTTACATTTTACGTGTACAAAGATCTTGAAAATTGACGTAATATATTAGAAAAGGCTAAGATTGGATTTAGCTCAATTTCAAATGTAACGACTTTTTCAAAGTTGGTCTTCTATTCCAATTAAGGTTTTATAAAAAGTAAGCTAAAAAGTAATAGTGCGGGTAGTTTGTGGCATAAATATTTTACTAAATACTGGTTGATAATTATATATATTTAGAGTAACTAGTGGGCGCCCAGTGGTAGACATTCGACCATAGTTCATTGATTTTTTAAAGTTTGAACTTTATAAGGGTTCTTTTGTCAAAAGGGTATACTTCCATAATCAAAGTATTTCATCATGGCTACTCAGTTATTTGCCATGATCTTTAATTTAATAAACAAAAAAATCTATGTATAATGAAAATTGAAATTAATTATAAATTTGAAATAAAAAACAAATGGTAAAGTTCTTAAATTCTAAGTAAACACAAATTTACAAAAATAAAGAAATTTATCGCGACCCATGACACAATTCATAACTTGACACGCCTAAACAAGTGAAATACCAGATGTACGGTGGTTCAAAAGTATCATATAATGCTATAAACAAATATATATTCACTGTAACCAATGAAAGAACAAGAGAGGATGGGACGGAATTCTCTAATTGAAAATGGCGTTCCTCAAAGAAAAACCTCTCGTCCTAGACGAGAATGATTTACTAAGGGACGTGAGTGTCCGGATAACCGGACTAAATGGACCGGCCATTAGCCCGGTCCCTTACCCGGATAGTTTTTTTTTACATTTTTTATCTCGCTCTAAACTAATTCGTTGCGAAGTTCTATTTAATTAATTAAACTGTTAGTACGTTTTTGTTTTTATATTCAGCTTACATGAGTTAAGCCGTATAAGTAAAAGTAGTTTTTTTCCACGGCTTCTTTCTTAATGAAGAGTTGATTTATACTTCCGGAACACTAATTTTTCTGGTTGACAGGTACTCTAGGTCAAAGTGTGACAAACAAACAAACTCACATACACAATTATAACATTAGTAATGATGTATTAGAAATAAATCAACACATAATATACATAGTTAACTTTATAGGTCATTGCTATTACTTTTTTTTATGCCAAACAGGCTGACGGCCCACCTGATGGTAAGTGGTTACCGTCGCCTATGAACAACTGCAACACCAAGGGCATCGCTGTTGTGTTGCTGATCCTGAAAAGCGCGTTTCAGTCCCTTCATGAAGAGCCCCATATCATAGCCCTGAGGGAAAACCGTGCCGGGCAACCCATTACGGTAGTCGCGATTTTGCTAGCTTTTAAGCTGTGTGGATGAACAGCCAACCAGCGGCGGGAGGTGCGAGTTTGATATGATATAAACTGCTGTTATTTAGCACTATCTGTATATAGGTACATATTGTAGTCTTTATTATATAACCAAGTGAAAGGCATCTAGCTCCCAGTATTCTGGAATATTACACTTCATAGCCACAGTTAACATATAAAATAATAATATTAAAACAAACGCCAATAATACATCATGAAAACCCTAAGTTAAAGTTTGTTCTAAGACTTTAAAAAGTATTGCTACAAACGTGTAAATAAAATACTAAACCTAAGTGCAATGACCGGTGTCAAAAGGTACAAGGGGCGACTCGGAGTTAATAACTTTCGATAATAAAACGGACAATAAATCCTTTGTTTTGTTCTTGACGTGCCCGTGTATTCTTTCTAATGAAAGTGAAATCACCCGACGGTCATTGACACTGTGCTTTAACATAGATGTGTAGAGGATTGTGTATAACTTTTGAATTCTTCTAGATAATTAAGTCATATATTAAGCACCAATTTTTTTAATTGATCTAGAACGAGAATCGAGTGTAGAATATCGTACATAAATATTGCTACTGTTTAAACAGTCATCTGGTATATTATATTTTTACCTGTTGTTAATAATAACTTGTTCTCAAGTGTAGCTAGTACCAAATATCTGGGCATTAGCTGCTGCTATAATTTCAATTATAAAGTCGAAATAATCACAAGGAGTGCCGGCAGAATTGATAACTCAAAACATTGAATTAACCTTGTTCTCTTTTGAATTTTTAAATTAATCATAAATCTGCATTATCTCATTTTCATAATTCGTGTACTGAAATTATTGACATTAGCGTGCTGTATTTACCCTCGAAGCAATCATTATATACATTTTAATAATTTATAAAACATGTGATGAGCTTCACAAGTTCAATGCAAGATATTGTTTGATCTACACAGGCCGCTAGAATACGCGAAGCTAGTCTGACGCAAACGCAATACGGTCCACTTTGGTTTACTAGCATGTCGCTGAGGCAAAATCATAAGATTTTCTCCTGTAAATTATCGCTTAACGCGGCTAAAGAAGTTTCCATAACGGACTCAGCATAAAACATTTTAAACATTGTTGTAAGTTATAGCCAGTAACAATACTACTCTGTAACCTCCATTTCCGAAAACATGCGAGGTCAATTGAAACACAAAGGCGAGTTACCAGTCCTTTTACCCACATTATGCGAATTTGAAATTCTCATCCCCGTAACGCATTTGAGGGCGGACCTTTGGTGGAGGGCGCTACGATGCCTTTTTCGAGCACGTTTGAACACGTCCGCCATGTTCACGCACAAAAACTGATATATCCCGTGCGATATTATCGTCTTTTATCACGTAAAGTGTCACGTTTCCCCTGTTCTAGTATAGAATACGACGTTTTAGTACGCCGTACAAGCTATAAGCGGTTAGCGGATTGTATCTCACACATTACTTTGTTGAAGAAATAATTTCCGTAGTCCGGTGATGCTGTTACAACCTTGCTAGGTCAATAGCGTAGTCAGTTCAAGAAAAAAAAGGGATAACTTCTTTAGGCGGGTTGAGTGGAATTTTTGGCAGAAGGTACATTTATAATTTCAAGCCATGACATGCTATGTAAGCATGAGCGGCTGTATTGAGCTTGTGCGGCTTGCATTAGACTAGTGACCTAGTAAAGGGATCTTTGGATATGAAATATTGATATTTTGCAGTTCATCATACATTTGATTGATTAATAGAGTTTATAAAAATGAAATACTTATTGCTCCGAGTGCCAATACGTATGAAAACCACACTTATGTTAATAATTTCAATAAACAAATTCTGACATTTAAATATTGCCATTTATACTATACTTAATTTGAAAATACAAAGGAGAACTCTAACTACAATATAATCTGATGTTAAAGTGGTAATATAATATGGAAAACATATTAAACCTAGAGGGTACTTATGGTAATAGAAAAGATTCCGACTAATTTTATTTTAACTCTGTTCACATATATACTTCTAATATGTTACATTTCAGCACATATGTCTCTTTATTTGTATATTAAATTATTTCTTCCTATATCATACATGTTACTACAATGTATAAACTATTATCTTATTAAATTGCATCGAAATCGGTTGAATAGTTTATATGTGATATACGTACAAACGAACCGACAGATAGATAAGAAATCCAAAAAAACATTGAAATGTGCTCTCTCATAAATTATAGAGTCTTGTAGAGTTTATTGTTTTGTTATAAGTGTAGATCAAATTGATTGATTCGAACTCTAGATAAGAACTAGACAATGTAGCATAATTTAAATAAAAAACTTTTCAACATTTTTGCTAAGCAGTCCGATTCTTTAAATGCCTAAATCAGCTTGCATAAAGGTCATGCTTTTAGTAAATGATTTATGATGTACTAATTTGTATTTTATCATATACGAAAAAAACAATACATTTGAATCGAGAAATGTTCTGGAAGTAGTGGTTTTTCTTAATCTTTGAAGTTGCTGACACTACATACATAATAACACCATTTAGGATTTTTATTTGTGCTCAGGAAAAAACATTTCACGGTAAACTTGGTACAAATAATTAAATATAAAAATAATTTTTGTTATATAATAATCGACAACAACGTGTCACTTGTACCACAACACTAATGTGTCTCTTTGAGTGAAAATTTTGCGGGAAATGATAAATAAGGGGCAAGACGGGCTCCGAATCCTGATGACGGCCCTTTTGTATCGTATCTTGTTTCAAAGTGGGCTTATCCGCTCAACGCATAATAGTGAGGATGTTATGGCGTTATCTGTAATGGAAACTGGTCGTCGCGAGGCAGAACGAGGCGGAACGAGGCAGGGTGAGGCAGGATCGGATATTCATAATGTTCTTAATAGAGACAGTTTGATTGAAAAGACAAAGACTCGATATTGAAGGTAGATTTAACGTTAATAAATTTTATACGTAGATTTGGTATATAAGTAACTGATTTCCCGTCTGTTTGCAGCAATAGTATACCTGTAAACATGTCAAAAGAAATTTTCAGATCTCAAAATTCTCGTCGAGAATAACTGGCAAAACACGTGATTTATTTTTTTAACCTATATATATATATATATTTATAATACATTCATTACACATTACAATAGTTTTTTTGTGGATAATCAGAGAGTAGGAGTCAACTCCAGGTATCACCAACGTTCACATATTTATCCACTCTAAAATAATTTTTGACGTTAAAACCCGCTTGGCATGGTGCAAACTTACGGTTAGGAAAATCGGTAATATGCTTAAAATCTGTTTGGTAGTTGCAAAAATTTCCGAAAGTTGTTCTAAACGAGAAAGTTTGTGAACGTGGATGAATATTTGTTGTTATTTCAGGCAAAAACTATTAAACGGGTTTTGATTAAATTTTGCAGTGATGCAGCTTTACAATTACACATGAGTTACGATTTATATATATGTATCAAATATTAATACAAAACCGCTAGTAATAATTACATTGCAGTATTTGTAAATTATCTAACACTTTAATTTGTCCACAGTTACAACTAAAAATTATACGCAAACAAAACCACAAACAAACGCTTGTATGATATTCATCGTAATTCTGGTGTTTTTGCCTAATCTCGCCTCTTATCTCTGGAGGGTTCTAATAAGGCGCCTGTAAATGGAGAGGGTATTATAGGCCCTCCCCGTGGACTTCTATTGAGTACCCGCAACACGGCTTCATCCATTATGAAAATTTCGAAGCCATTATGAAATATATATTTTTTGTTATTAAATTTAAAATTCTTATCTATACATAAAATAGCTATACCGGCCACGCGTTGCTGTGGCTTAGTTATTAAGAGATATTAATAACAGTCGGTCCTACAGTTTTCCGTTAACCAACTTGTTTAAAGCGCCATCTGTTCGAGAATGATGAAACTTTTAATTATTAATAATAATCAACATTGAAAGTCGTTTAATTTGTAATTAGTAGAGTAGTTTTGGAGTTCATTGTGGACAAACATCATGACATATTTTATATACATGGATAAAATGACAAAGGTCTGCTGTTATGCGCGGGTCATTCAAAAAGTACTGCATAGATTTAGATAATGTTTAGTTTTAGGTATTACATATTTGGTCGTAAATAAAAAAAAATCACTGCGTTTGGAATAAAGTTATGGAAGTATAATTATTATAAGCACTACCGTTCAGCGATGTGTGTGTTCTTGCTGAGGGAATGAGGGAAATTCAAGCGGTCCACAAGTTCGAATATGCGAACAATTTTTTTGTGAATTGGCGTACATTTATAATTAAGAATTAAAAAAAAAAATACTATTTAAATTGGTAGCACTGTAGACTGACGGTGAAGGAAAACATCGTGAGAAAACCTGAATCTGAGAAATGTTCTGTTTTTTAACTTTATTTTTGGCAATCTATCTTTCAGATTATTACTGCCATTGTCACGTAGTCAATATTATTACAAGCGCCGTGCGATCACTTCAATATTAAGCGTCGTGTAAGTCAATATTCTAACAAGACGTGGGTCCCTTTCTAGGAGATTTTGTGGCATCTCAGAATTTCATGCTTCGTGGTATAATTTTCTAGTCACTTCAATTATGCACAATAAACTAACTATATTAGGTAAAACACCACCAAATTTCAAAATATAGAGTCAAATAACATAACATTATGAATAAAATATAAAACACACTAAATGACAGACTAAAATCCCGCCGAAAACTCTGAAATAGTCTTGTAGTACTACTGTATGTGGGAAAACATAAAATGTGAAGTTCTCAGAGTTGGAAATCACCAGTTCATCGTGGGATGGCGTAGTGATTATGTTTATAACTTCTTTCGGAAAGAGACCTATTAGCCCTGCAGTGGGACTCTTACGCCTGATAGTGATGATGATGACCAACCGAGAGATGGAGTCGCGGGTGTAAACTAGTTATAGGCATAAAATCTGTTATATTTTACATTATACTAGCCGTGTCTGCAGATTCGTGGGCGTTTGTTTTTTAACTGATTTCAAAAAAGAGATTCAATTTTTTTATAAGCGGGTTTTAAAAATCCTATTTCTATTGAAAAGGGGTACTTTCCAAAGGGTCCCAGTTTAATTCCATTAGCATTAGACGTTGGATTTCGAAAATATACAAGGAAACTTCTGGAATCAAATGGGAAATGTATTTTGGATAAGATACTGCTAACTACTAAGGTACCGCAGGGTCTTAGTAATGTCTGAATGGGATATAACACATCCTCAGCCTTGGGATCGATATCCGTTAGAGATTTTAAGGTCTTTCTAACTTTATAACATTGTGGTTCATATTTTTAGACTAGTTTTTTAAGTACATTTTATTTGTTGTTAAAATTGACTTGTTATTTGTCGTAATAATGAGCTGAGTTATAAAGAAATGAATATTCTGAAAATATTCTCCGGATTTAAATATCTAGGAGTATCAGATTACGAGATAGTCTAGTATCCATTCAATTGCCAAGAGGTTGGAAGCCGGCATAAGAGCAACGAATGCCTGTGCATTGTATTTGGTTTTAGAAAGAAGATGTTTCAGTTATTTTGTTAGTATTTCTATTTGCGAATTTAAAAAAAGAGGCCTTATCATTAGATTTTTTTACAATTTTTCATATACAATTCTAAAGAGCAGATGTATTTGAATGCATATTATAATAATAGGTCATGCGGCTTGCTCGTTAATTGCATAAAACCGCAATGAAAGGTTTACCACCCCTCGCGTTTCTTTGAGTCGAGCCAAATGATGTGGCCCTCAACACACTTCATCCACGAGTCCTAGGGAGTTGAACATTGAAGTTATAAAAGAAACACTTTGTAAATGATATAATATTTTGCGCTGGTTATTTTTCCACAAAACATTACTATAGCTATCATATGCATAAGAAAAACTTGAACTGGGAAATAGAGAATCAGCAGTATTAACCATTTTTATGTTTTATAGATTTTAGCAATTGATCACAATATTGTCTGACGTTAATCGTAAATACTTTATTCGATTTAAGCTCTAAGAAGGCGCTTACTAACGTCAAAACTATCATAGTTCGGAAAATAACCCAGTCATCGAGAAGACCTGGCAAGGAGCTCGATCTGGTTTATCTTTTTAATATAATTGTTTAAAATACTCTAGACGTTACAAACGTTTTTCGTTCAAAAACGAAGTATCTGAAGATGGTAAACAAGCTATAGAAGAGAAAAATGGGTTTCAAATGCAGCTGTCGGAAAACAATACATACACCTTTATATATTCTCAACTTTAAGTAGCTTCTGATGTCAAGTAGCTACTCCGGCGGACATTAAATAAAACCTTAAGACACAGCTACAATTTTATGAGAATGTTTCCTATCATGAAACTAAGACTTATTGAAGGATTCAAATCCACGTCAATCGAGAATGCTGTATAATTTTAAATAAGCAATCTTTCACGAAATCGAAGGGATTGGTTAAAATATTGGTGGTATACATGGAGAGCATTATGTGGAGAAATTGAGTGCACTACTCGCACTAATATTATTTTACTAAAGACTAAAGAAGATAGTTACACTAAGACGCCTGTTATGTTTTAGAGGTCTAAAGCTCCATTATAATTGTTAACAATGATAACCTTATATTTAATTACAGATTTTAATTTTAAAGATAAAATATTAATTATTTCAGATAAATGAGTGTTTATTATGAGATTGCGAAATAAATTAGATATTTTAAATAAAGTTAAGTAATGTGGATTTATAAAACAAATACAATTTTGAATTTTATTTAGAACAAACTGCGTCCGCGTGGAATAGTTACTATGAGCTGTCTAACACGCAGCGGAAACTTTTAAAAGGAAAAAAAAAAACGATTTTGAAACATTCCTCATTGATCGCTCCTATTGGTCTTAACGGATGATATATATAGTCTATAGCCTTCCTGAATAAATTAGCTCTCTAACACTAAAGGATTCTTTCAAATCTGACCAGTAGCTCCTGAGATTATCCCCTACAACCTTATAAACTTTACCTCTTTATAATATTAAGTATAATAAGCATAGATGGTTTTCACCGAAGTCCTTGAAATTATACTCTTTCTGACGATTTATAAGAAGTAAAGATAAATCGGGCGTAGATTAAAAGTATCAAATGCTACGGGATTAGCTGTTTTAGGGCTGTGGTTTTTTTATATGATTGCTCCGCTTCTAAAGTTAATAACTTGATGTTAGACAATCAATATATTCCACACTAAATTTAAATATATAAAAATCCAATGTTATGATGTCTGCTTGCGATGTACTTCGAAACTGCTCAACCGAAAGTTTCATAAAAGTTGGCATTTGTGTATAACTTTGACTAGCTGTAGCGATAAGCTGATTTACATTTTGATTATATTGACTATTGTTATTAATTTTAAGTTTCATTCAGTCCCGAACAAATGGCGCTTTAAATTAGTTTCGTTGACAGAAATGGTAAGGGGTGTCGAGTAACATCTTAAGACTTGAGACACCCAAGCCAACCTCACCTGCACGTGGTGCACCCTGCTGATCAACGAACAAGGCAATGGCGATAGCGGGGTGGTAGGGTTTTACAGCCCAACTGGGTCGCAACCACCATGCATATGGCGAAAAAACCCATCATAGTGACTCGCTTCTGCGTGTCGCGTTTAGGGATCAGCCTGTGCATATCCAGTACTGGGTGACTTTCGTCATTATGGCCGGCATGACAGCGGCGATGGATAATCTGTCTATCGGTGGTTGCCGATGTTTTTGGATTGTACTACGTTTAACATCAGGCATAGTGCAGTCACTATGTCGTGCTTCAATAAAAAAAAAAAAAAAAAAACTGTAGTAGTGATTGTTATAGATATGTAGGAGCTACGGCTCACTACTATCGAAATCTAGACTGACACGGACGGCGTTATAATACTCGGAGTATTTAAGATAGACTGTTTATTTGCATGACCATATATGTTATTTATACAGAGGCACGCGAAATTTCATTTGTTTGTTCAATTGTTTGAACTACATGGTATTTACAATATTTCAAAAGTTTCTGCTAGTCTGCCAAAGAGGATGACATACTCGGTAGCTACATATATCTCATAGATGACGTCACGTTTGAATTTTGTTTTTTGTTTTCAACTCCAGTTTATTTTATAGCGTACGTGTTCTGTTAATATAATTACTACGTAACCTCGTTTTTATCTTATTTTTTCGATTATTTACCCCGACAGTTTTAAGCAGATTCCTTACGCCGTAATACCAAATATTATATCATAATTTTAATTCAACGTGCAATAACTAAGCCACAGCAACGCGTAGCCTCGTCAGATAGTTTTTTTTAAACTTTATTTTTGGCAATTAATCTTTCAGATTTTTACTGCCATCGTCACGTAGTCAATAATATTACAACCGTCGTGCGATCACTTCAATATTGCGTCGTGTGAGTCAATATTCTATCAAGATTGTGGATTCCTTGTTTGAACCTGCTAGGGAGTTTTTGTGACATCTCAGAATTTCATGCTTCGTGGTATTATTTTCTATTCACTTCACTTATGCACAATAAACTAACTAGATTACGTAAAACTCCACCAAATTTACAAAATATAGAGTCCAATAACACAAGATTATGAATAAAATATAAAATCCACTACATGACAGACTGAAATTCCGCCAAAAACTGATCAGATAGTTATATGTAAAATCTCCATTTTAGGAGCTTTAAAATATGACTGAAATTTCCAGAGATTAGAACGTACAAATAAATAAATGAATGTAATTCGTGCAGATATCATTGTGAACAGGCTTTAGAAGAATTTGTTTAATTATCACGAAATGAGAATTCATTGAATTCTACAAAGCTGTTTGGTATAGGTTTTCGTTACTGCTGGTTAAGTTTGAACCGGCCGACGCGACCCTTCGTTAATTAAAAAATAACAAAGCTTACAACACGTGCGGTATTCACTTTACATATTCTCTCTCATACGCGTGAATGTAAACAGAATTTATGGCGTTAGTAGACTTGACCGTCGGTCGTTTGGTTAATTTGGTAGTTATATTTACAGTTTAATTGGTCCGTTCATTAGCAATTGAATTTATAATTTATCATTCTTTAGATTATAATAGCTATACCTGCCGTTTCGTTCGCGTAAATTACTAAATTCCAGTTACTACTCCCATATCTGCGAAACGTTTAAAATCATTCCGATAAAAGCGCAGATTATACGTTACCACACCTGTGTCACTCCAATGACTACGTTAACGTCCGCTAAACTCCTTTGATGTGTGCAAAAACCGCCCTTCCAGTAATCGTGCTGCGTCTGCATGCTTACTACGTCACACAGCCCCATAGTTCTTAACACATAACAATCATGTCTTCCAACATCTGCGTTTAGGGTCATCATAGACAAAACTTCGTGCCGATACACGCAGGTATGGGAGTAGCTTTACAGTAAGTTATTTTCAAAACATTTTATACTTGCTGATATTTGGAACTTTGTCTGCATTATTTATAATGCTAACAGTATATTTAATAATGTCCAAAGGAAAAAAGACAAAAAACCAGAAATCGAAAATATACTTTACATTTTTTTTTGTAATTACTATACTTCCCTTGCCTTTTGCATGCAAACCATACCCTTTTCCTACTTCACGCATCTCTTGAATACTTAGTTAATAAATAATAGTACTTAGGAAAATAATTAGAAACTTCAAGAAAATTGGCGTCTATTTTTACAAGTGATAAAAAAACAAAATAAACGCTAAATGACTTTAGTAATCTCACCTTATCTACATAAATTCAGAGTCGAGTTTATAATTTACGGTCACAACCCTTTCGCATCTCGTCGGCATAATTCGTCAGTGAAATTTATATTTAAAATTGGGTACACTTTAAAATGAAGCCACGGCGACCCATATTTCGTTGTCGGGCTTCGCGAAATGGCGCGGTTCCAATGATCTATTATATTATACGTTGATGTATACATTTTTTATAATTACTGTTTTTATTTATGTGTATGGAATGCCCAAGAACCTGAGATAATGTATTTGGGTATATCTTCTTCTATAGGAGTAGTAAGAATGCAATTATACCGTGTCTGTACTTTTTAAAATTTTGTAAAAAAAATGTTACAAATGTCTAGGAATAAGTCTTTGAATACATTTCAATTACTTTTAGAAATGTCTGTCTGTCAGTTTGTTTGGACACGCTTCACTGGTAAGGTATAGCATTCACAATAAAACCTCACCAAGAAAATCATAAAACATAACTTTGAGTAACACTTACTTAGTTTTTGTTTCATTAAGCGGTTCACTCTAGCAAAAGTATTCGTTAGGTTTATTAGTTAGTCAAGTACGGGAGTAAAGTAGATAGGTAAATAGACTTCAATATTATCCAAAAACTATGGTATTTCGTAATATATAAGTGATAATAACTAAGAGACAGTAAAACGAAGGAAAAATGTTTTATGTATCGATCTCACACAACGAACTATAAAAATTAATTCAAATGATTTTGAGTAGTTAATTAATATGTGTTAATAACAATAGAGGGTTCTTACGTGTTAGTGTAGATTTAATTTATCCCTTGAGAGTAGTACTATTTTTTATAAAAAGTACCCGATGTTCTTTTCTGTAGGTAACGCGTAAAAGCCTAAATAAGAAACAGACAGATTCGCATTTGTAATATTAGTAAGGTTATAAAAAAAATCTATACAAAAAACTGGGTACTGCGTAAAAAAATCATATTTCGGATAAACATTTTAATAAAAAAAAAAAAAAAAAAAAAAACAAAATACAACAAGAAGTTCTATTTTATATTTTCCCAGGTGGTCTCCCATCCAAGTATTGAGCGCGCCCGACGTTGCTTAATTTCGGTGATCAGACGAGAACCGGTGTTTTAACACTCTACACAACTCAGTGTTAATCTCATAATTTTTGTCCCACAAAAAAGTTGCCGATCAGAATTTTAAAGCCCTCCCATTTGAAATTTCACTTTAAAAATAAGTTTTTAAGAAATCTCAGCACCGAACTTTTACAATCGGCATCGTACGAGACTCATCCGCTCTAATTTTTATACCCGCACGCTCACACACACTCGTATACAATACAAGGATACGGAAAGAGATAAAGTAGCATGGAGGGGCATGGCGCTTTAATATTTTATTGTAAATTTGTTTTATTCCAATAAATCCAAATTTCAAATATGACTGTTCTTTAGAAGCCCATAACAAATAAACATGGCAGAGAAAAAAAATCGTGTATTCACATTCATACTTAGTAGAACTTTAATTAGGCACAATATGAACTAATTTCAGAACCTCAACTTTTTCTCTTGCTGTCCGCTTTACGTGAAATGCCCCATGAGCCAAGGGCGCCGCCATATTAGCGTTACCCGATCTGTCGAGTGCTTTTCAGTATATCCTAACTCCGCGGCTGCGCACCGGCAGTAATGTGACATGCGATAGGTGAACGAAAAATTTTGAGGCAAAGTAAAAAAAATCACTATAATATATTTATCCCACATCTCTTTGATGCTTCACAGACGCCTTTAGTAAGTGATACTAGCCCAATTAAGAGGAATCTACCAACACCTCATACATTGAATTCATTCAAGGGGTTTAGGCTACAGATTTTTGCCAAACATACAATCAAATAACATTACCATCCCTTTCTGCGGTCGGGTTAAAGAAAAAAGCTAATAATTTCTTTTTTTTTACAGGTCGGCACATTACAACTGCTTCTTTAATAAACATGTAAGTATTGTATCGTAAGTAAACGTATAAATATATCGTGCTAATTATTGTGTTGTCTAGTTGATACTTTATCAACTCTACAGAGTTCAAGACTGAGATATGTATATTTACATATCACTAGAGAGGCCCGCGCGGATGTTCATAATTAAAAAAAACCTAAAAGATAACCGCAGCGCCACCTACCGGGTCCAATTGTGAATCTAAACCATTCTTAAATTCACTTGATTGTTACACAATTTTTTATCAAAATCTGTCCAGCTGTTTAGGACGCAATGAGTCATAAGAACACCACAGAAGAATTATATGTATATAAATATACGAGCTGACGTCCGCAATTATGGCTGTCTGAATTCGGTTACCTACCTATTCCAATTGTATTTTCAAACTCGTAAATAACTAATAATAAATAACCTAGAACCTAACTACAGCGACTGCCACCATTTCCAATTGTAATACCAAACAATTCAGAGACTCACTTAAACACAAAATCCTTTTAACTAGTTGGGTTAAAGAATGACTTAGGCATATGTGGAAGACTTTTCGATGAACTGAACGTAACGCGATATAAATAATTTAATAGGTATTTTGTGATGAACATTAAGAAAAAAATACAATAAAAAATCTGGACAGCGACACCCCGATCATCTAGCGAGATATACCGTACAACCTATTCTCATATCTACCAAATATACATGAAAAATTTCATAAAAATTGGTCCAACCATTTCAGAGAAGTTCGAACACTAACACTACGACACAAGATTTTTATATGTTTATTAGATTAAGCTGTCATAAAATTAATTAAAACAAAAGGTAAACCGCATATTCATTTCCGTCGCGGGTATTAACCCCCGAAGCTTGTCCACTATATGTAAATAAATAACTCTAGGCTTACCTCAGTGACGCTCGTTCAATTCGCTGTAGTGTATCTGTGATATGTCAAATATAAAGCTACTACAGTGGAACATACTCGGCCACTTGTTTCGTGTTTAAAAAACAAGTTACAAACAGTTCGTTTTTATATTTTAATGATTTTTACGAACGTGACGAGAGAAATTCTTATTATTTTCAGCTTAAAATATAATACTTACTACGCTGTTGACCTAGCGAGGTCTTAATTGCTTCACCGGACTATTAAGGCGAGCGCTTAAGGCACTCAGTCGATTAGGCTCACTCGGCTTGGGCTTCCGAGATAACCTAAGCTAAGCTAACTATTCATATATATATGAGTTGTTGAAACATATACATATGTGTACCAAGCATACATACCTCAACAACTTATATATATATAAGTTGTTGCATTGCATATGGCAGTTTATTGATGCCCTTCTTAAAGAAATCAGCTGGACGGGAGGCAACAAATTCTTCAAAGGCATTTTGTACTGCCTCTCGGGTATTGAATTTTTTTCCCACGAAAAAGTAGTAGTCTGTAGGCGCAAGGTCTGGTGAGTAGGGCGGATGACGAAGAACTTCCAACCCCAGTTCTTGCAACTTGGAGACCGTCTGCTGTGCAGAATGAGGTCACGCGTTGTCGTGCAGGAGCAGCGGAGACGAGCGATTGACCAATGCTGGTTGGATATGTGCCAGCTTCTGTATCATTGTGTTCAGTTCTTCACAGTACACATCTGCAGTAATGCTCATCCCGTTTGGTAAGAAGCTGTGATGAAGCACACCGACGCTAGAACACCAAACATTGACCATCACTTTTCTAGGGGTAAGTTTTCGTTTAGGGCATTGTTTAGGTGCTGAACCAGGATCCAACCAACTTGCTGAGCGCTTGCGATTATCAAACAGAATCCATTTTTCGTCGCAGGTGCGATTTCATGCGGTTCAAAATTCCTTCATTTGTGTGTCTGTTGAGTAGTGCAAGGCACGTCTCGACGCGTAATTCGCGCTGGCGATCATCGAGTTCGTGGCACACCCATTTGGCAAGGTTTTTTACCTTGCCGATTTGACGCAAATGGATCAATATTGTTTTGACGCTAACTTCGAAAGCTGCTGCTAACTCAGCCATAGATTGTGTATCATCAGCTTCCACAATGGCTTTTAATTCGTCATTGTCGACCAAAGTCTTCAGACGATCACGAGCTTCATTTTTCAGGTCGAAATTCCCAGAACGGAAGCGAGCAAACCAATAACAGGTGGTGCGTTGGTTTGTAGTGTTAGCTCCGTAAACGTCGTTGATGTTGTGTGCCGCTTGTGCCGCGTTGCTGTCACGACGGTACTCATATTCCATAATTACTCGAATTTTTAACGTATGATGACAAAAATAATGAAATGCGATGAAAATGTAACACTAATCAATAAACAAATGACTACTTTTGGAAAAAGAATTCCATGTTTTTAAAATAAAATTAATTTGAAATTAGAATTCTTAGCCAAACAAAAATTATTTTGATTTGAAATGGCCAGTACTGCAGAACGGCAATTTCATAGGTAAATTATTATAATGTATCATATAATTTTCTAAACTATTTCAGTTTGATAAGGAAAAAAAATAAGACCCTTCCACTTTCATGTGTAAGCGTGTATGGGTGCACGTGTGTGGAGGTGATATGTGTAATGTTGTCGCAGTAATGTAAGATTTTGTGTCACCGTATCGCGCGAGCAGCGCACTCAAGGGCTCCACACCGAGGGAACGGACCCTAGGCCTGAGCCGCTGCCGAGGGGGGCTTAATCTGGTGCTGTTAAATTAAAAATGTATCCGCAAGTGCTTGTAAGCGTGTTCCAGTCAGCACTTAAAAGTAAATTAGCTTAGCGTCTTAAAATTCTAGGTCATATCTTCACTTAAATCAGATTAAACTGTAATCAAACGTTATAAATATAAATGCACAGCATCATTATAAACAATTAATAACAGATCTTTCAGTTTACAAAACGACTTCCACGTTAAAATTGTCGAGTTATTTAAGAATGTGCTTGATTTTTAAAATGTAGATGAGATACCTAAAAATATGGTGTTGACGCGCATTGTATGTTTAGGTTTCCGAACATACAAGCATCCTTCCGCCCACCTTCCTTCCTAATATCCTAATATTTCCTAAATATTGTGAAGATTAGTGTAATCCTTCGTCGACCCTGAAAAACAATAGAGTGCCATGAATATATATATATCCCCGTGAGTGAAGTGCATAAACTATGTCACATCATCAATACCGGTAAGTTCGCATTTCCATATTTCCGCATCCCTGGATCAGCATTTTTACATATCATATGGTTTAGAAGATTTTAAGCGTGGTTACTATATAAAGTAGCATTTGAAATATAATGATTGGCAATTAACTTATATATAAAACGGTTTCTGGTCCAAATGAACTTCAGATTCGGAATCAGCGGGTCGAAGGAGATTACGGTAGATAGGTGACGTGTATATGAATGTATAAAATGATTGTGTTATTTAGTAGTATTTTATGACTATGGAATGTAAAGAATTCATTTGATATTCATTTAATAAAACTAATTGCTTCAGTACCTTTCGGACCGTGTAACACGAATTAGAAAAGGCCTTCGCTCATCCGGATCGTCGGTCAACTGTTCAATTGAATGATTCCAACGGGAGGTACACTCGTTCGAATCTTTGCGACCTACCGCGCGATTCGATTGTCCTCAGACGAATTTTATTTAACCTGTTGCAGTAGGTAACGACAACGAAGACTCTTATTTAAAGGGTCGTAAGGTTTATATTTGATTTCGTTGATAGCACACATTAATTTGGCGTTACAAGAAAGTTTTGTGATGTGTAAAATTGATTGGACACGATATTTTATGGCTTTATTTTTTTATATTCTTTATTAATTGTCTTTTTATTACGCAAATAGAGTAATTTTTATTTACAAGAATAGCTGTGCCCGCGACTTCGTCCGCGTAGATCCTTAAGTACAAAACAGTGATTAATTAAGTCATCTGCATGCATTAAGTCTGTAGTAAGTAATAAAATATCTTTAAATCCATGTTAAAAATGTCTGTCTATCTGTCTCTATGAACACGTATCATTGCTAAAGTATTGCATTCAAGAAAATTGTAGAGTCTATCTTCGAGTAACGTTTAGCCTTTGTTTCATTCAACTCGGTTCGATCTATCAAAACTTATTGCAATTTGAATGACAAAGCGAAATAGGTACGAGAGGAAATTACATAAGTAAATGCACCTCATATATTCAGATTAATGAAAATCAATATTTTTTTGCATTTGGTTTCCCGAGGACGAAGTCTTTGGTACAGCTAGTAATAAATATATTCTGTACGCGTAATCTGTTACCATTTTTAAATACATTTAAAAATTAGTAAAACATTAACCTATAAGATGCTGTCATAGGTTGACCTGTAAACCACAAATCCGGTCCACTTAGTGAGATTTATTTATATCAACAACCAAGATAATACCATTAAGATAATTTGGTAATAAAATGGAATACATGTAGGGTGATATCTGTAAATTCCATTAAGTTAGCGCGACTTTAACTTAGGGGCGTAATCAGAGTAATAAAAACAATTAGATTGAGAATGTATTACGAGATTTTTTTAGTTTTCAATTTAATATGGAGCGTAGAGGTATCTATTTATCAGATGTTAATGTTAGACGGAGTTTTGAATAGATGCACTATCCATAATTTCGTGTTCTATGGTGCATTTGTAAAACAATCTTAAGGTAATTTTCTAGCTTATTCCTGGATTTTCAAGTGAAGATGACTGGATTTTCGTTGGTTGAAGTTCGAGTTGATCGTTCTACGTGCATATCCTAAAAGCTTTTGATGCAGGAAAACACCATGATGGAACTATAGCATGCATTCCTTAATACCATTTTTTATCTTTCATCTTCAGTTAGGAAATATATTGCCAAGCCAATTGTACACCGTTAGATGTATTTAAGGATAGACTTTATAAATTTAGCGCAACACCTGGGAAGCAAAACTTCGAGTGCTTTCTAAAGTCAAATTTTTACGTAAGACCTTATAACGTCGACTGTGTTATTACAGAGAAAACCAGTCAAAGTTACTCGCTCTTTGTACCGTATTTTTGTCTCAACTTGTATACCAGGTGAATGGTTAAACATACGCACTATTATAATATATGGTACTTTTAGTCACATTTAACATATACAATAATAATATCGAAATACTAATAAACATCCAAGAGAACCTAAGATAAATTTTGCTCTAAGGCTTTCAAAAGTATAAACACAATCGTAATATACCTAAGTGTGATGACCGCTGCCGTATGCTACAATAGGCGACCCAATGTTAATAACTTTCGACAATAAAACGGACAATAAACCCTTTTGTTTTGTTCCTAACATTCCCACTTTCACGTTCAATTGAAAATGATATCACCCGACGGTCATTAACACTGTAATTTAACAAAGACGCGTGGATGATTATGTAAAACTTTTGTATTTTTCTAGATAATTAGGTCAGATATTAAGCACCTATTTTATTAATTGATTTAGAACGAGAATCGAGGGTAGAGTATCCTCTATACATATCGCTACTGTGTAAACATTTAGCCTGTATAAGTAACTAAAACACTTCACACTAACTAAAACACCGAGACTGTAATTATGTCTTTGTTTTAAGTATTTTAATTTCATATTTAGTTTTTTTATTTTCGAAATGACTACGCTATTGACCCAGCAAGGTCTTAAGAGCTTCACCGGACTACTAAGGCGAGCGCTTAAGGCACTCAGCCGATTTTATTTTGGCAATCAGCTCAAGGGTGCACGGCACACCTCGGCTTGGCTGTTGCCTGTTGCATGCAAAATCGCGACCTATCTTAGCTAACCTAGCTAACTATTCATATATGTATGAGTTGTTGAAACGTATATGTGTACCAAGCATACACGCCTCAACAACTCCTCCATATATTTATTATCGAAAAATTGAGAGTTTTTCAGTTCGATAAGGGAAAAAAAATTAAACCCTTCCACTTTCATGTGTAAGCATGTAGCGTGCACATGTGTGGGGGTGATCGTGTAGTGTTGTAGTGGTGATGTATATTTGTGTGTCACCGTATCGCGCAAGTAACGCACTCAAGGGCTCCCTACCGAGGGATCGAACCTAGGCTTGAGCCGCTGCCGTGGGAGGCCTAATCGGGTAAGTAAATATTTAGTTATTTATAAATAACTACCCTATAATAGTTAGGTTGTCCTAGTTAACTAATATTGCATAATCGAATGAATCAGGTCATGCGCTCAGTTTAACGTGTCAAAGTGATAGAATTTAATTTGATTATATATTATGCAAGCCTACAGGAAATTCGTATTTTATTTTTATCTCAAATTTATTTACACAAAATTGAGATATCATTGTTTTCATTACAACAGAGTACTTATCGGAATAATACAAAAAAAAACTTAAATTTATTTAGCTCTACAAGTGTTCTACGATTTCATATGCATTTATATTTTTGAACGTCGACACAGGTATCGAAATTCATGCATAGGCATTCACATTTCTGCTTCCCCTCTAATGGTCAGTTTTCCACGGACGGGAAATACTTTGAGCCGTGTTATGCCACTGCCCGGTTGCTTTGTCGAAAATAAATAGCATATTTTAATGGTAATTGTTCCTCTCCGAAGGTCATGCGTTGTTGGTTAGGTTATAACTTTCCTAGGCTATAAAATTATGGATTTTTTTTTAAATCTAATTTAATATTATAAGTTTTTTGTAAAAGTTTTTTTACACATAACAAATTACACTATATTTTGTTATTTGTACTTATTAGTATAAAAGTCTAACATAATTTCAAGAAACTAGTCTAAGGCATATAAAAACTTAAAAAAAAACGAATCAACATAATTTCGTTTGACAACATAATAACCGTTATAATGTGTTTAGTGTTGAAAATAGCTTTGTAAATAGCTATATTATTCCAAACAGTTATTTAAGTCGTTATAGTTTCATAAGTGACAGCTTGATGATACGTCGTACCCGTTTTCCATAGATTATATTTGTTTTCGGTTCGCAGATGGCATGCTTATTATACAGATAATGCCTTAACGAGTTTTATATACTCTTAGAGTAATGCAAGCAGCTTCGCATACGTTTGTTTATCCGTTGCAATAAATATTTGATTTATAAGAAAATAGTATTAGTGTAATTATCGTCTTTAAATATTTTCATGGCAAATTGCCCGAAACGCAGTGCCTGAATAGCTGTTAACTAGACAACGAACAGACAAGATGACAACTGATTATTTCGGATATCTTGGTAATTGGAATTATGCTTTTTTTCGAACTGACTACGCTATTGGCCTTGCAAGGGCTTTACAGCTTCACCAGGCTATTTAAGCGCTGAAGGCACTCGACCTATTTTATTTGGGTAACCAGCTCAAGGGTGTACGGCACACCTCGGCTTGGCTGTTGCCTGTTACATGCAATTCGCGACCTATCTTTTTTTTACATGGGGAAATCCCTTATGGATACTCACTCTCCCGGGGTAACCCACCCTGGGTTATGCCCGACTCGCACGGACTAAAACCTCACGGTATACGTCATCCGCTATGGTTGGCGCGCCACGGGATCTCAGCAAAAGCGCCGCCGCCGGGCCTCGTCTTGTAAGTTAACAGCCGGGTACACACCGGCCGTCTCCCGCGGCCGCCGGACCTGTGCAATGTGAAGATGGTTCGGGGGGCCCATGGTCCGGTTACAGTGGGAGAATTCGCGACTTATCTGAGCTAACCTAGGCTAAGCTAACATGTATGAGTTGTTGAAACATATGTGTACCAAGCATACATACCTGTACAAATCCTATAAATATATTTTTTATCGGAAAAATTTGTAAACTATTTCAGTTCGATAAGGGGAAAAAATATAACCCTCTCACTTTTTTGTGTAAGCGTGTAAACATGCACGTGTGTGGGGGTGATAGTGTAAAGTTGTAGCAGTGATGTAAAATTTTGTGTCACTGTATCGCGCAAGCAACGCACTTAAGAGCTCCACGCCGAGGAATCTGAGGGAATTATGTTAGATAGGTAGCCGTATATCATTCAAAGACAGCAACCAAGTGTAAGCTCGAGGTATTTGTACTGTGGTGCCCTATCTGAACAACAAACTAAATCTTAATTGATTATATGTAACGCAGAAGTTAGTTTTTTCTTGAACAGTTCTTGTTTGAAAGTTGTAAAAGTTGATATACTGCGGCGCCACCCAGCGGCGAGTTATCTCATGTACATACATACTAACATCTATTCTTATTTGTATTGATTGCAGAAGCAGTATTATATTGAGTAACGTCGATTAAATAATTTCTTATCATTGTTAGCAAATCTAATGTTGAATGATAATTGGGCAGAAGATGGTCAAACACGCCTATAGGCCTTACTCTCAGCACAGTTACTTTAAGACTTGCCGACAAATTTGCCAACACGTGAGTAGATGGGAATTATTTAAATCTCCACCATTATGCTACATTTTTATCACAACGTTGTCCTTAACCGAAAGCTAGGGCTCATGAAGAATTCTAATCGATACACTCGCCTTGGTGTCTGAATATGTTGCAGCGTATGCCCTAAGCCATAGTTAATCATTCAAACAGTTTATAAAGGTAAAACTGTATAAGGGGTAGCTTACAGCCAACAGTTCGATACTGGTGTATCTTTAGCAACCCATCTTCTGGGTTATTACTGCCATTTTCGTGTAGGTAATAATATTACAAGTGTGTTGTGACTATTTCAGTGTCCTAATAAACGAGACGGTGGTCCCTTTGTTACAACTTTTCAGGGAATTGTTGTGACATCTTAGTATTCATGTTCCGGGGTATTATATCCCATCTACTTTCCTTGTGCTAAACAACCGAACTATATTACGTAAAAACACCACCACTATCACAACATATAGAGTCGAATAACACAAGATTATAAATAAAATTTAAAATCCACTACATAAGATCCCGTCAAAAACTTCGATACTGGAGTTTCGCGCACGAAAGCTTCTTATACCCTGATGCAAAAGTATGTAGCGGCTAACTTTTCGATTTCATTATTCATTCGCGATATCGCGGGAAAAACAAGAGAACCCACCGAGCTCTACTATAAATAATTAATGAGAGAACAAAAGATACGGAAACTGGTTTTTCCCACTTGCCATAACCAGTAACTAGATTTGTGAAGGTTATATTTGTGATATTTTTATCCTAAAATGGAATAAAGATATTTTAAGTGGCATAAGACAAGGTCTTTGAATTTTTGATAGAAGTACACGATGTTCCCGGAACAAAGACTTATCTGAAAGACGCCAATATTATAGTGCGTGAAAGAATGTACTTTATTTGGACATTGAAGCTTTAACAACACGTAAAAAGATATACAAGGTCAAAGGACTTGTTATTTACTTCTAGAATATTTTATAAAAGTACCTTACTTCATTATTCATCGGAACAGTGGAATTATAATTACGTTCACTAGTTTGGTTTTATTTAAACTTTTGTTGATAGCACTAAATTAGGTCTGCTTTACAATTGTAAGCAAGAGTTACTTAATTATGCTTGGTAAATTACACCAATTAAAAAAGTACCAGAAATATACAGGTGATTATTCTGTAATTTACTAGGAAATGTGGAGTTTTTTTTAATCTTATTCGAATTAATCCTTTTATATTTCAAGATATTTTATGAAAAAAAAAACTTATTTAACGTATAAAATCCATAACTCTCACTTACGTCTTTATTCGAGAAAAAATTCGAATTTTATTGTAATCGGTTATCATTACGAACATATTATATTTAGAATATAGAGAATATACCCTAACAACAATGATCATATTCAAAGGGTTCGGACTTACTGAGAATGTGACCTCAGAATTACGAACATATTTGATATTGGTTATGTAGTTAACGGTTACGGATACCACATATCTATATCAAGTGAAGTAGAAAATAGGTATACAGCTCCCAATAACCCGAAAAAGGATTAGTTAAAACCAGACCTTAATAACCATTATTACAACAATTTCTAGGCTACTTCTGCAAGGGTTGTTGGAATGAATCGTGTTTTAGTACACGTTGCCATCCGCCGAGGTGCTTCCACGGTCAAAACATGCACATTTTGCATCTTCCTTATGTCTGACATGTTTAAATATTGTGGTGCAACTATAGGTTTGTGTTAGAATGTTTTTTAGTGTCCGCCTGGTCAGCTGATGCCCTCGAGTTTAACATGGTATAGCACCAATTTTTTTTATAGGTCGTAGAGCGTTTACCACAATTTCCGTTGATTTTAAATCATGAAATGTAGTAATCAGGTAATCTCTAAATCTAAAATGTGATTGGCTTTTAAATGCGACAGCTCTAACACACATCTAGGCACTTGGCTTTAATAATGAGATATCCAGACGGGAATTAGCAAAACTCTATAAATATACTATGGTTTCACGTGATGTTTTCCTTCACCCAAAATCTCGGGCTCACTGCAGGCAACAAAGCTAAGTTCAATCGACGCGATATCTAAACATCCTCGCTTTAAGCCTATGCATATATTCCAAAACACGGAGAAACATTCGTCACTAACAAAATAAAAAAAAGAATGTGATATCGTGGTACACCAGGTAGGAACGAAGTTCCTTCAGCTAAAGTAGAATCGACACAAATTGCAAAAAACAATCGTGCTCAATTTTATGTAATCGTAATTCAAATTATCAATTAAAATAACAAAATATGTCTCTTTATTTTTGTTTGACAACATAAAATTACATTGAAATAGAAATAATTACAAAATTACAAAAAAAAAGAAAGAGAAAGGTATTATACACTACTCGCTTGTGTATACGAGTGTCGCGCCTGTGCAGGTCCCATTTAACGGTTTTATTCCACGCACTTTTCGTTACGGTTTTACTATC
>JACEII010000126.1:744955-766442 GCA_014332785.1 Antheraea mylitta | reverse complement strand
ATCACATTTTTTTCAGTTCGGTCGCGCAGCAAAATCCCTATCTCCTCCAAGCCTGCCATAAGGAACTTCGTTCCAAAAGAAAACCTGTTAAACTTGTCGTATACTCCGAATAATCGTATGGTAATTACTACATCACGTTTTACCCATTTGTGTATTTTATTAGATTATTTTAGTAACGACCTTGTGCGGCACATCGACGAGTTAGGTTAAGATACATCAAGAACTAACATAAGTCGCCATGACAGATGTAAAACATAATTAATTGCTATTACATGACACTCAAATTAATCAAATGAGAAGATTAAAATAATAAATAAAACGCGTTACCTCATAAAATTACTACCTCTTTATTATCTGTCGAAATCGTGCGTAAAAATAAAATTAAGTTAGTTAATAAGTGTTGCAACCGGTTTCGGTTTTTCCTTAATATTGCAAGAAATAAACTTGTTACATTTTGTATGAATGTAGATGACGCTAAAAGAAACTTACGAGTTACACAAGAATATCAAACCTTTAGTATGCGAATAGTTAATAATGTAGTGTTTTATACTTTGTAGGATTTAGTGTTCCACTACAGTCTCATCTAATGTTGAATGACAACATGTTCTAAAATGGTAAATACTCCAAACCTAAAGGGGCTGTATCTCAAGTGTCACTGACGGAACTTACCAACAGGTGCTTGGCCAGAAAGTTTCAACGCAAGGCTGGTAGGTGGTTAGGCGGACTTGGAAAAAACCCTACCACTATACTTTGGTTTTATCACGATATGTTTCTACACCGAAAGTTCCAAATTAGTTGCAAGGATTCCAAAGGACATCCGTCGATGTTGTGTCCAAAGACGCTATCAACAAGCGATCATCGAATGTATTACAAAGAATATGCTGAGGTTCTAATCTGCGAACATTGGGTTGATATTCCACCGCGGCACCGGTCAAACGACTAGACCACCACGACTTCAACAAATTCTGCCATTACAAAATATATACACCATAATGCGAAAATCATATAATACGCTGTTTTCGTTAAACTCTGATTAATAATTCTCGAGGTTTGAGGGGATTTTGGAATGTCATGTAGTGGATTTAATATTATTATAGTTTTGTGCTATTTGGATGTATATTTTGTAACATTGGTGGTGTTTTACGTAATATAGTTCGGTTATTGTATACAAATGAAGTAGACGGGCAATAATACAACGGAGTGTAGGTTATGACTTACCACAAAAAGACCTAACACGACGGCCACCATTTTGTCAGTTCATTGAAATAATCGCAAGAAACTTGTAATCGACGAAGTTAGTAATAATCGACTAGAAGATCGATTGCCAAAAATAAAATAAAAATACACATATCTTATTAATTAATTCGTATAATTAAATTCGGAAGAAACTATTAGTATATGTAAATATTGAAATAATAAGTATTTCCTTATCTACTACAATCTGATTCATGTCTAGTCACCTCTAAAATATGTATAGACATTTTAATGACATCCGGATCTGCCTAATCGCTCGTTTGAGTTTTATGTACCTAAGTAGCAACTTATTTAAAGGCAGCATCAATGTCGAATTACGATAACCTTGTAAAAACTAATAAACAATAACAAAATATCGTATATTTCTATTCTAAGTATTTTTGGTTCAAGATCAAAAATACTTTATACAGCGAAGGCGCTTATGAACTTCAAAGCTACTACCGGTTCGGAATACAACCCAGTCATCGAGAAGAACCGGCAAGAAACTCGATCTAGTTTAGCTTTTCATGATACATATTTTTACAAACAAATCGTTACATTCGTGTTTGGTGCATGTACGGAGATAAGCATCATTTCTAGACGTCAATATCGTTCTTATAATAATCCATCCTGTAATAGTCTTAATCATTTAAAGCCTCAGACATGATGCTTGAACTCACTATTCCGCAAATCGGTAATGTGCTTTGGCACTTTCTTATAAAACCTACCACTATCACCTAAAAACTGTTATTGGTCTTAGAGAGCCTGAAATATGGAATTACCAATTTGTTATTGTTTGTAGTCTGGTTCGTTCGCTACAAATTCGCTTTATTTATGTCAAGTGGAATAATTTCATGCAAAATTTTGAGAAATAGAAATATTTAATCCCTTCTATCTACTTATGACCCACACGCGCTAGGCTTCTGAGTTTTACAGTAAGTACTATCTGGGCACAAATTAAAAAGTTGGCAACGTCTTATCTTTGCCGTACCATGAAGCAATGATACAATTTCCCGGAGAATGTGTTCCCTTCTTCCTATAACATGGGTTCCTTCAAGCGTAACGTATATAGGCCAGTAGGAAAGCGACGACCGGCGATGGATGGCTTGTTGTTCGCCATTGTTTTGGATTGTGTTGCGTACCATCAATTAAGTACAGAATTTATCATTTAGCAGTATTCGGTGGGACATTTAAGAACCAGTTTTAACCTTAAAGTCTTGTTACAGTTCTTTATCACTGTGATTATATTGTCGATTTTTTACAGTAAAAACTAACCTGTGTATCGAATTCCAAGTATTTATTCAATTAAAAACCGGGTTCCGTTTATATTTCACTGTTGTGTTCGTGTATTTAAATTATCAAACACAAAGCCCGTAATAGTGATTCGCTTCTGCGGGTCGCGTTTCGGGATCAGCCTGTGCATATTTCAGTGCATTTGTGTTTTGCATGCATTTGTGTTGTTCAGTGTATTTCTGTGCAGCTTTCTGTAGGCCGGCATGATAGTGGCGACCGGCGATGGATACTGTGTCAATCGGTGGTCGCTATTATTTTTGGATTGCACTGTGCTTACCATCAGGCATAGTGCAGTCACTTTGCCGTGCTACAATAAAAAAAAAGTTCCATAGAACAGCTAGTTCACTGTAAAATTAATAAAAAGTGTGTGTGATTGTACATGTTTATGTATTTAAATTTGTTTTAACACATTCAATATTACATACAAAAGTACATTAATAATAAGTAATATGTTCTTTGATATCTCATCTGCAATTTTGTTTTAATTTTCTTTAAAAAGCATTCTTTGTAGTTTCATAATAAAGAGTCTACAGAAAAGAATATATAGTTGGAAGTGGGTAACATTTAAGCTATATTTAAAGAGTTTCCGTTAAGAACATGTTTGTCAAACAAATATAATGTACAAAAGCTAGAAGTTTGAGGGAGAATGCTGTTTCAAAAAGCTGATAAGGGTGTCACGGCGTTGTATTGTATACAAAACAGCTTCGTAATGTATTGTGTTAGGGAAATGTCAATGCTCAACAAAGAAGAGTTACAGCATTAATTCCCAGTAATATTGCAAACCACTCTCAGTTGCAAAAAAAAAAAAATGAAACTATAGCATTGTAGAGACATTGCTAAACTTACCTGGCCTATTTACAACCTTTTTAAAAATATGTTGACAAGCAACCGTCTGTGTGTCCCTACAACTGTACTTGCGAGCCAATCCGTCTCCAGGTCTAACGTATTTATTTTACGCTAAATCTCCATTAAACTTCTCATAAGAATGTGGTTAGTGGTGTAACTAACAAATTAAAAAAAAAAACCGCCTGTTACGTTATTTTATCTACGTATTAGTGGTCAAACTTGTTTTTTTACGATTAAATGTTTCGTATATTAATTATGTTTAATTAGATGTTGACTGGTGACCAAGTTGATGTTATCGTATCCTTATATATGTTTGGACACTTATTTAGATTCATGTAATGGTGACTGCACGTAGAGAGCAGCGAACTCTGACAACGGTGTAACTTATTATTCTGAAACTATGTGGATCAAAACGTTATAGGCATTGTTATTACAGTCCAGCCGCTTACAAATTTATGGATCTTCTCTTTCCTTATTTTTTAAGTGAAAATTTCTTTAGCCATGTTAAGCGGTATTTTCTTTTGCAGAAGATAAATTTATAATATCGCGTCATGACATGCTCGTAAGTGTAATCGGCCGTATTGCGTTTACGCGGCTTGCGTCACTCTAGCGACGTGTAGTATAGGAGCCTGTGTACATCTAATATTGTTATTTTAGAGAATGTCCATCTCATCATATGTTCGAATTCTTATCTATACTAATATTATAAAGAGGTAAAGTTTGTGAGTTTGTGATGTTGTGACGTTGTAGGGGGTAAGCTCAGGAACTACTAGGCCGATTTGAATAATTATTTTAGTATTATATAGCTCATATATCGAGAATGGTTATAGGCTATATATCATCACGCTAAGACCAATAGGAGCGGAGCACAGATGAAAAATGTTTCAAAATCGAGATGTTTTTCCTTTTGTGAACTGCTGTGTTAGTGTATCTATTCCACGCGAACGAAGTCACGGGCAGAGGCTAGTGTAATATAGTTCTGAATATAATTAATTTAAAAATACAAAAGAGAACACAGTTATTTCCTTGTTTTAAGTTTTCACTTCTGCCGGCAGTTCATATGACTATCTCGACTTTTTTCATCCACATTTAACCTGGTTTCTTATCCGCGTTCTTCTATGACAGCGGCAAAAGTTCAAACACAGTTATTAAAAAAATTAGTACTAATGATAAAATAACCGCTTTCAATATCCGTTACCAACAAATCTTTACTCGCCGCTGTTTATTTTATTAAGTGGCTAATTTAATGGATTCCATAAGATTACTTAACTACAACTTTGAGGTAATTTTTTACGACGGTAATGTTAAGAAATATTTAAAACGCCGCACCGCGAGTTTACATATCTAATGAATAGTTAAAATAAACCTTGATAAGTGACGGTGGCGAATCGTTAACGGAATTTACGTGTAAAGTACCTAATAATTGAGTTATCGGAAAATCAGAAAGTTTCCAATATAAGTGTGCTCGGAGTATATCGGGCTATGGTGAAGAATAACATCATGAGGAAACCTAAATACGGGAAGAATAATCCCAATTTAATCTATACTAATATTATTAAGAGGTAAAGTTTGTGAGATTGTTAGGTTGTAGAGGGAAATCGCAGGAACCGGTTTTGAAAATTCTTTTACCTATATATAGAAAGCCATATTATTTGTGAGTGTCAAAAGCAATATTTATATTAACCCGAAAAATGTAGGGTTTTTTTTTGTGTTACAAAGCAATGTAGGAGAAGAAACGGTCGAACGAAATCGTTTCTTACGAAAGCTGCCTTAATTTTTTTTTGTCTAACTGTTTACGCTATTGACCTAGCAAGGTCTTAACAGCTTCACCGGACTACTGATACGAGATATATGTTTGAGTTCTAGAGCTTGATAATGTCTACTAAAGAGCAGAAAAAGTTTTTGTATTAAATGCACCGCGCTCACTGAATGTTCGCCATCTTACTCTTTTGTCTTGCTTTGGTTAGGTTAAATTAGACTTGGGAAAAATGGATAGCGGGAACTCGCCTCGGGCGAGCGCGGTGCATTTAATACGAAACCTTTTTAAATCAAGTACTCAGTACATATTTACTTTTTTACAATAACAACGTACATGTCTACCTTTTATATTTAAGTCACAAAGGGTAGTTTTTTATAAATGTTTACCGCCCAACGAAGTGGGCACGAGTCAGCTGATTAAAATGTATAACGTTCTATCACCCGTCGTTTAATGCGCTAAGCGTGGATCCAGACCTTGACAGTCGTGTCAGCCTCTATAGTTTAAGCAGAACCAATGGAGACATCCGATTTAGAATATACATATTTGAAATGCAAAATACTTGTGTTCGTTTTGAATTTCAAATATCTTTGTCCAAAAGTATTCTATTTTTTATTTGAATTCTTTAAATATTTATATCTTTTTTTTAGCATCTTTCATTCATATATAAGCTATTTGATATGAGTTGAAAGATATTCTGATGACATAATACGTGCGTAACGGCTGCGAATCGTGGCAACACTGAGCAATCTGTCAACTAGGGATGGCGTTCTACGATGAATTAATCGAATAATCGAGTTTTAAACACAGCAATATCGAAGAGTGAGTTAGTCGATATCAAAAATCGAAACTATCCAGTGACTCGATCTCTGACATTATAGAATCGTGATTCGATTTTTTTTCTATTTAGAGATTAATAAAACCAAATAATTTACAATTTTAAAACAAAATCTCATCATAAAAGAAAAGAAGAAAATTACAAACCACGAGTCGAATTGATTTAGAAATCGATTTTAATTTGCGAATAATCGACATCCCTACTGTCAATGCGTGTAGTTACGTCACGAACTTTGCTACATAAATTCCGTTGATAAAACCGATGCATCGCCCAACTTCCAACGTTGGCGCGTATTTTGGGCCAACGTTTGGAGCTGGTCTTAGAATCGCCAATACTTCGTAAGCTGATACGATAAGTAATCTCGTTCCTTAATAGGTGTTATCATTTTAAAGCCATCTGGTACTTGTGACTTTGTTTGTAGAGCCTCACGAATTTACCAATACACATATTTTAATTAAAATTAGTGTACCACATTTGAATAATTAGATTGTTTAATTCTACATTTTACATATAAGTCAAATATGTTACACTTCCTCCGCGTGTACAAATTGTTAATTTTTTTTTTTATTTTCGTTATTCGCATTTCACTTCCTAAGTAAACAGCTATAATGAACGACTGAATATGAAGTGTTTAATTTAAAAAAAAATGCAGCTACAAGATAAAACTTTTAAAAGTAACACACGATTATTGTAGCTGAAAAAGCTAAGGCGGCATCATCAAAAACAAAAGCCGGCAACAGCTCGAACTACTGAATATTTCAGTGAACCGACCGCGGGATCGAAGTTCAACAAGAAACGTTCTAATGATAAATTCAAATCTCGATTCCCCCGGAGAACAAAGCAATCAGACGCCGAACAAAGGTTACGGAGCGTGGCCCCAGGCTGAACTTCGACGCACGGGTTTGTTAGAAAATTGAAAACCATGGCGACATGGTAGCGATACGGGGTTTTTCAAGTATTACTTAACCAACTTGCTTTGTAGTAGGTAGTAGAGCCACGCTGAAGCTAATATCGGTTTCAGCATGAATAGGTCGGCTCGTCCGGGGAAGTAACACTCTCTCACAGAAAACCGACGTGAAGTAACAGTGCTTGCATCATTGCGTTTCGTTCGGTCAATGAGAGCACCGGAGGCCAACTTCCCCTCCCCTCGTCGCTTCCCTCCTCTCCTCCTTACCATTTCCTCCAAATACTGGCTGGCAGCGCATTTGCGACTCCACGGGTCTTGTTGCAAATGTCTATGGACGGCGGTGACTACTTAACATCAAGCGACCCGTCTGTTCGTTTGCCATCTATAACATAAAAAAAAACATTTTTTTTGTAATATCTGACCGCCCCCACCCCCTGATCAGCAAAAATAAGTGTATAGGAAGCAACGTTATGAGAACATGTATCCACAACTCACCTCCACATGGAGATCTGCTTTCTGGTACACCGGTTGTGTTTGTAGATTAGGTCGTTAATCTTGTTAAGACACTACTTTATTCTCTGACACTAGGTTTTATAACGGTTATCTAGGAATTTCTACCGATTTTATGATTAATTTTAGATTACGCTCAGAGCGGTTTGCAAGTTGCGAGATTCAAATGTACTAGTTTTTTTTTTTTAATATTTGGTAGGACTCGTATTTGTTTAATGTGCGTTCAGGTAAATTAGTGGATTGATACATTTTATTCAAGTGATATAACTAATAGGAATAGTAAGCTGTTACCCCCGCAATTACGTAAACATATATAGAAGTATTTTTTAGTCTGATCTGGTTTACTTATGGATTCATGGTTAACGGTTAAGAAGACTTTAGTGGTTACGTAACACTTGAATTAGCCTTCTTACTTTCTAATTTATTTGTAACGTGTAAACATTGGAAGTAATGATAGATCAGTGCTAGCGTTTGAATCCGCCAATGAGTCAGAGTTAATGATGAAAAAACACGTTGTGATGAAAGCATACCATCATGATATGGTCTGTAATGTCCGCTTGGCTAACTACTCAAGTTGGGAAACTGTCCCCAAACACCTGTTGTTTGAGTTACGGCAGCTGCATTTGAGAACCAGTTCTCTTCAAATTATTCTATTATTTGTTATTATTTATTTAAAACTTGATTAACGGGAAACCAAAAGGCATGTGTTTTTTAAAGTAACAGACGTTTATTCGACAATTTTACTGTCGATAATTCATATAAATTAAAAGATAGTTTGAAGATTCCGTTTTGCGGCATCTTCAACATTTTTTTTTCTCAAACTAACTACGCTATTGACTTAGCAAGGTCTTAACAGCTTCACCGGACTACTAAGGCTAGCGCTTAAGGCACTCAGACGATTTTATTTTGGCAACCAAAAGTTATTGTAATTTTAATGAAAGCACGATTTAAGTACGAGGGAAAGTAAACAGTAATTAGTCTTAATCGGGGCTATTACAAAAAAAAATATGTATTAAATACTTGCCTTAAAAAGGTTTTGTATTGATTGCACCGCGCTCGCCCTAGACAAATCGCGTTATCCCTTTTCGCAAGTCAAACCTAATCTAAACAAAGCGAGACAAAAGAGCAAGATGGCGAACATTCAGCTAGCGTGCTAGCAGCTAGTATTTAATACGTATTTAATTTTTTTCTAATAACACCAAATAGATTCAAACGACTTAATTAGTCACTGTTTTGTACCGTTCCACGTTGATGAAACAAAGATTAAACTTATTCATTATTATATTAAAGACACAAATTATAAATTGATTTGCATACATATGAATATAATTTGCAATCATATGACTGCACGTTGACAGCTTTTATACCGCATATATTATTCAAATGGGTTTGGGTTGAAACGAAACATTATATATAATATAGAAATGCTATAAAGAACACATTTATTTATTTAATTTAGGAATAGAAGTGGGTGGTCCATCGAAATAACTAGATAAATAACAAAAGTCCACAGCGCATACGGATTTTAACGAAACCTTATAATTTACAAATGCCTCTGCGAATCCCCTACGAACGTAAGTTCCAGAGTTTCAGACAATGCAAACTAAATTATAACTGGTTCAGAATCCTGTTTCTCATCGACCACGGATCATAATTGTTATCCATCTGCTGTTACTGATGGAACAATATTTTCCTACTAACAGTAAAACCACAGCTAGTTAAATTAAAACAAGTAGGTATATGTAAATATATTAGAAAAATATACGTAGATAGGAAGTGCTGTTGAAATAATTATGTTACTTGAAAAATAGTCGAAGAGAAGTTGTTAGAAAAAAAAATTATTCGAGCTGTTTTTTGTCGATTATAAAATAGGCTAGATACTGTAGATTTATTTATTTTTTTATCTGACTAGTAATTTCAGATACTAGATAAAAAAAGTTTTTAAACAAGCAAAGTTGCACTAACTATGATTCACACTATGTTCTACGGACATATCTCAAACTAGAGGGTGGTAAGGAATAAATTCACGCTATAAAATACTTGTACCATAAAGCTTTTTTTTTTCGAACTGATTACGCTATTGACCTAGCAATGTCTTAACAACTTTAACGGACTACTAAGGCGAGCGCATGCGGCACTCAGCCGATTTTATTTGGGCAACTAGCTCAAGGAGGCACTGCACATCTCGGCTTGGGCTGTTGCCTGATACATGCAATTCGCGACCTATCTCAGCTAACTTAAGCTAAGCTACATATTCATACTTATATGAGTTATCGAAATATATATGTGTACCAAGTATACATACCTCGACAACTCTGTCGGATAATATTTCTAAACTCTTTCAGTTCGCGAAGGGGAAAAAAACCCTTCCACTTTCCATAAAGCTAGTACGATATTTTTTCAAATTATATTGTTATCCTTACTTTCTGTTTCAATTTCTTTGTTTTTGTATTATTATGTTAAATCTTTAAATATGTAAAATAGTTTAATATTTACTTTATGAATATTTAATTATGTGTTGGAGCATGCCGTGGTTGTCTATAAATATGACTACATTTATAATAATTCATAATAGTCCTACTTTTTATATATTTACTAGTGTATTGTCATGTTGACGACCCTAAAATAAATAAATAAATAAATAAATCCTTTCCTTACGTTATTCTCCTATATTTTTTTCTAATCATATGGATACTAATCACATGGATAATAATTTATTTGATTTATTTTCGATTCGATTTCTTAATAAAGAATTTGAAATTTCAATATTCACACACCGTTCTTATATTATAGGATGGTAATCAGTTTAATAATCATTACATAGTATAAGACGAAGTCTCCTACCGCGTCTGTCTGTCTGTCTGTTCGCGATAAACTACAGAACTACCGAACGGATTTTCGTACGGTTTTCACCAATAGATAAAGTGATTCATGAAGAAGGTTTCGGTATATCATTTGTTTCATAATCAGGGTGAGAAAACGTCTGCCGGGCTCGCTAGTTAATATTAAATCTATGCTTGTAAATCTTAATTAGCCTGTAGGTATATTGAACTGGGTATTTCAAATATTCTTTCTAAGATATTGCAAATGTTCGCCGTAAAAATTATAGCGGATATACATTCAAAGAAGCTATCAATCATTTATTTTATCGCTTTGTTTGTGTTTAATTTGAACACGTTTCGACAAAGTTTGAGGAACCAGAAGCAAAACTAGTCCCGGATTGATCTGAAAGAAATGTCACCAAACAATATGTTGTTACTGTAAATTAATTTTTTAAATTACAAGTATAACTTGACTAGCTTCGCTCGCGACTCCGCATGCGTTTGTCGTATAATCACGTAATAATTCTTTTTCTCATGTAATTAATCATTTTTATTGCCAATTAGTTATTTATAATTATATTGATAGTTTCTAAGTGTTTAAGTGATCATTTTTATAGCCAATTAATTTCATAAAAGAATATAATTTCCGTGTTAAAACTCTGTCAAATCTTTTGAGAGTAAATAAAAATGATATATTCCAAAAGTGTTTTTTTTTTATTATTTATTTATAAAGTTTTGTTGTTAACGTTTATCCACAGTCTATTTATTTAATACGTGTAAAAAATACCTCACTTTTTTAACTTAAATTCATGAAAATTCGTGTTTAGTAATTCAAGAAGTTGATAATTTTAATGTACGTTTACAAAAAGTTTGAAAAGTTGGATTTCGTAAAAGACCCGCATGATCTATTTACTAGAAACTGTGACAAACTAGTTGTACCAAGTTCGGACTCAGTGAAATCAGTAGCTGTTTTTAGGTGATAGTGTTAGGTTTTACAACTAAGCCTCAAAGCATATTACTGATTTGCCGAACTGTAAATTGTTTAAGTCATGTCAAGCGGGTTTGGCGTAAAAAGGCTAGAGTGGAGTGGAGTAGAGTGGATCAATATGTGAATGATGCTGATGGATTTAACTACTTTCTGTGCATCCACTAAAAATGATTGTGTTATGTAATGTATCTATATATTAATACGTGAAGTAAAAAAATTGTACCCCTTTTTAATCTATTTCTCCTTAACGGGTGAACTTGAAATTTGGCATAGTTAAAGTTTATATGGCGGAGAAGTGTAGAAAGTTATTTATTTTTTATAAAATGCATTAGAAGTACATTAAATTAATTAAAATATGCACTACTCACACTAAAGCTTGCATTTTACACGATATATACACACATGTAAATAAAAAATACATTTTGACAGCTGTCAACAATTACGAATTTCAAAAAAGGTTGTGAAGGAGGTTGCTATGCTCGACTGTATGTATTTTTTAACTCTTACGTTCCAATTACCATTTTTCATCCCACATTTAACAATGATATTATAAAATATAACTATTATTGTAATGTTTATTATTTTTTATGGTGAACTCACTTCAAATGATTATTTAATAAAGAAATGAGCCAAATAATACTTTGTATAATCAGAATAAGAATTTTGTTCATAAAAGTAATCTATGACTTAGACCTCCGCGGTTACAATGTTGCAATTCAACCTCATGTAGCAACAAAAAAGAATTTATTTTCAAAAGCTAATGGCAGTATTAAAAATATCTTTGTCTTGGATTCACCATTTGATTGTATTGTGGATCCATTACTTTTCCAAACGATGATACTGGGCATTTCTCATAATGAACAGACAACATTTAAGTAATTTAATATCATTCAGAAATACCACCCCATGGTGTCGTGTAATATTAATTGAAAATTGTGTCATGGGTTTGCGATAAATTTCTTTATTTTCGTAAAGTTATGTTTGGTTAAAATTTGAGCTTTACCACGTGGTTTTTGTTTCCAATTTATAATTAATTTTCATTTACAAAAAGATTTTTTTAATGATTATATAATAAAGACCATGGCAAATGGCAAATAACTGATTAACCATGATGAAAACCTTTGATTTTAAAAGTATACCCTTTGACAAAAGAACTCTAATAAAGTTCAAACTTTAAAAAATCAATTAACTATGGTCGAATGTCGACCACTGGGCGCCCACTAGTATATTTTAAAAAGATAAATCAGAAAGTTTCTTGCTAGTTCTTCTTGATGACTGGATTGTTTTCCGGTGGTAGTTTTGACATTCAAAAGCAACTTATTAGGGTCTAAATGCAATAAAGTGTCTTTGATTTTAATTTTATGAATAGTAAAAAGGAATTCTTTTATAAAAAATTTAAATGAAATAAATATCTTATTTTGCTCTTTATAGAGATACAAATTCAGAAGGTCGCGCGAGCGACTACTAGTTGTTATTAAATAAAACCTATACTAATACCATAAAGCTGGAGGGTTTGTTTATTTGTATGAACGTGCTAATCTCAGGAACTATTGGTCTGATTTGAAAAACTCTTTCATAGCTAATAGCTCATTTATCGAGGAAAACTATATGTCATCAGACTAAGACCAATAGGAGCGGAGCATCAATGAAGAACGTTTCAAAATCGGATTTTTCCTTTGTGTTAGCCCAAAGTAAGTATTCCACGCAGACCAAGTCGTGGACAGAAGCTAATAAATATACGTACAATTCTAAAAAATATATAATACAAACTGTATTGCTATGAGAGAGCTTCAAATACAAATATTAAAGTAACTAAGCCACAGTTTTACGGTGAATCCTATCTGCGCACGAACTAAAAAGTTCGCTACGTTTTATCTTTGCCGTACCGTGAAGCTGTGGAACAATCTCCCGGCTAGTGTGTTTCCTCTTTCCTATTACATGGGGTCCTTCAAGCGCAACGTGAAGAGACACTTACGGCATGACAGCGTTGACCGGCGATGGAGTCTCTCGGTGGTCGCCACTGTTTTTCCATTGTACTATGCTTACCATCAGAAATAATACAGTTACTTTGTCGTGCTACAATTAAAAAAAAAACTAAGAAATATAATAACATAATTCGTGTGAAACAATCCTTTGTAACCGTCGTGAAAGAGTTATTCCCACGGATGTGCCACTGGAACCGGTTCGTAAAACTAACATTTTTTTTAGTTTCCCATTAGTCACGTATTATTATCTAAATGACTATATTATGTTTGATCAAGATATTCCAGTTTTGAGAATAATAATTAAGCTATAAATATTGAGGAAAGCATAGATAAATATGCAAATTGTATACCTACTACTTTATTGTATACGTTAGCGTCTTTACCGGCTTTACTTAGTTGCAACCATTGCCATATGAAAACCCTAGACGCACAGTCTCGAATAAAACTAGCGCTCAAAACTGGCCGCAAAAACTGCTCAATATACACACCCGTGGTTATAGTTCTGTGATAAACTTATGATTATGCAAATTCAACTTTACCTAAATGATTTAAAGTTATTTTTACAAGGACGCAAACGACGCGAGACTTTAAAATAAGTGCATAATCCAAAATTATGCACTCATTTTTGTCTACCGTCTGTGAAACGTTAAGAGTGCTTTTTGAGTTTTGTATATCAATGGGTGCAAAAATCAAAATCAAAATAAAAAATTCTTTATTCAGGTTAGGCCCTAATAAGGCGCTAATGAACGTCAGAAACTACCACTGGTTCGGAAACAACCCAGCCATCGAGAAGGACCGGCAAGAAACTCGATCGGGTACATTTTTTTTTTTTTTACACACATTTAAACACATCATACAGCTTATAGTGGTTGCACAGAGAGGAGTCAATTCCAGACATCACTATCGTTCACATACTGATGCACTCACCCGCTTGACTTGGCGTTTAAATTTGCAGTCCGGCAAATCGGTAACATGTTTTGGGACTTTATTGTAAAACCTAACACTGTTACCTAAGAAACTATTATTGGTTTTACTAAGTCTGAAACATGGGACGACCAGTTTATTACAGTTTCTAGTATTTACATTATGCCGGTCTTTTAGTAAATTCAGTTTATCAAAGTTTTTACAGACATACATTAAATTATCAAGAATGTATTGGGAGGGTAGAGTTAAGATACCGAATTCCTGGAATTTCGTTTTTAATGATTCGCGAGGTCCCATATTATAAATTGCTCGAACTGCCCCTTTTTGTAATAAAAATATGGTGTCTACCTCAGCAGCCGTACCCCACAGCAGAATACCGTAAGACATTATGCTATGGAAGTAGGTGGTAGAGCCACGCTGAAGCTATTTTTGGTTTCAGCATGAATGGGTCGGTTCCTCCAGGGTAGTACCACCCCTCTCACAGATAACCGACGTGAAATAACAGTGCTTGCATTGTTGTGTTTCGTTCGGTCAGTGAGAGAGCCGGAGGCCCACGTCCCTTCCTCTTTCCTTCGCCTCCCCCTTCTCCCATATGAAGGCTGGCAACGCACTTGCGACGTCCCTGATGTCGCTAGTGTCTATGGACGGTGGTGATCACTTAACATCACGTGACCCACCAGTCCGTTTGCCTCCTTTAATATAAAAAAAAAAAACAATTATATTTTAATGACATGTCGATGTCAAAAATGATTACTGTGGATTATTCTTGTGTGTGGCTTAATATATATAAATACAATTCGCTATATTAAAATCTGAATCTTAAAAAATCAGCCGAGGGGTTAAATGTCAACAAAAAAAAAAAAAGTTTAAGGAGCCTATAACGCTATTCTCCATGATACTTTATCTTAACCTTAAAGGTCGATATTGGATTCGAACACACGACCATTGCGGTATCGAAATACTACAGCTAAATCATTGATATATTTGAAACTGTAATTGGCATTGAAATTGCGTGTTCCTATACCATTTCGGGTGACATAGTTCCTGGTTCAAGTGAAAGAAAAATTATGAAACAAAAGCGTGGTGGCTTTTACTAAAGCATGTCTGGCTATCTATTACTTTCGAGTTGGAAATCTGTCAGAAACTATTTTTAGGAGAGTTTTTGGCGGGATTTTAGTCTGTCATGTAGTGGATTTTATTTTTTATTTATAATCTTGTGTTATTTGACTCAAAATTTTGTAAATTTGGTGGTGTTTTACGTAATGCAGTTAGTTTATTGTGCATAAGTGAAGTGAATGGAAAATAATACCACGGAGCATGAGTTCTGAGGTGCCACAAAAACTCCATGGAAAGTTCTAACAAGAGATCCACCATCTTGTTAGAATATTGAAATAATCACACGACGCTTGTAATATTATTGTATTGTAACGCCCATTGAAACAAAACATTGACACTGGCAAGTGCTTTTGCGAAGCCAAGACAAGAAAAAGAAGAAGAAGAACTATTTTTAGATGTGTTCCAGCAGCTACACTTGGGAACCAGTTCTAGGTGTGTTGTGTCACCATTTTAGGCTACATTGTCACATTTGAACGATACTCAGAAGCTATAAAAATGATTATAATTTGAAGAACTGGTTATCTTTGAAAATCGATCCGTCGAAGATGACCTCAACCGCCCTCGGGTTGCACTGGATTTTGAACTTTAATAAAAGCGTTGACGTAAACTATGATTTACAATTTTATTTAAATTTGTTTGCGATCCATTTTATTAATATCACAGATAGTTAGAGTAAGCGGTGCTTTAGGTTAAAGTCTAGTTATTTGGTACACAATTATAAGGTGGTATACTCATTTGAACTAAGTATGTTAACTACATGCATTTTATTTTTGTATGTTGTTAATGATTACTGATGTACTTTATTTGTTTTTCAATGCTATATTTAGATACAGTTTACAGTTTTTTTTAATGGATCCGTTTCTGTTTCTATATAATTTTGATGATGGTGTTATCATATCTTCAATGACGAGGACATATGAGTCACACAATATGTTTCCATTTAGTTCGATCATGCGCTGTGTCTTCTGATGCTCTCACTGACCGAACGAAACGCAGCAATGCAAGCACTATTACTTTACGTCGGTGTTTCAGTATGTCCGGTGGTACTGCCCCGGACGAGCCGACCCATTCATGCTGAAACCAGTAATAGCCTCAGCGGGGCTCTACCACCTATATCTTATATTGCTTAAAAAATAAATATTCTAGTCTAAAGTAATAAATATTAATGCCCCTTCTCTATTAAAAAACTCACACGATGATTATCAAATCCTTCGAGATACTTCCTACAATCCAGTCTTGAAATTTTGTACGAAGAAAGGTTTCTTAACGTAGATTATGGTATAAATCCGAAATCAATGAATTTCAGATACCGTGTGGTATTATTGCGCGATAAATTTAAAAAAACAATTTCTTTGGTAACCAAGTGGTTTGGGATATAATGTTAATATTAAATACTAGCCCCTGCCCGCGACTTCATTCGCGTGGAATACTTACTTTGGGCTAACGCTAACACGCAGTGGAAGCTCTCAAGAGGAAAAAATCCCCGATTTTGAAACATTCTTCATTGTGCTCCGCTTCTAATGGCTTTAGCGTAATGATACATAGTCTATAAACTTCCACGAAAAATGGGCTATACAGCACTGAAATAATTTTTCAAATCAGACCAGTAGTTCCTGAGAATACCTCCTACGACATCACAAACTCACAACGTTACAAACTCATAAACTTTACCTCTTTATAATATTACTATAGACTAATACCGTCGTAAAGGAAAATCAATTAGCGAGTTAATAAAAAAAAAATATGTTTACCCTAATTCGTACTAGAATTTCTACCGCCTAAAATAAATCTTTAAATGACTTTAAATTTTACTTAGATTTCATTTGACGAAGTTGTATTTACAACATTCAATTGCGAATAACAGCGAAATGAAAGTATATTCTTTAAGATATTTTTTTTTTCGAAATGGAAACGCTGTTCACCTGGAATTGTCTTCACAGCTTCACCGAACTATGCCTTAAGGATATACAGTGCCAGTTATATTGAATAACGTAACGATAATATTTAACAATTTATTTTATTTAACTCATACTGAAAAGGCTTAATATAATTTATTATTTAAGTTGAAAATTTCTTGCAATCTATCTACTGCACTGATTACTGGTGAAGCTAATAAAAATAATAAAAAAAATAGTTAATGGCAACGAAAAATATATGACATATAACATTTTATATATGTACTGAAAATTAAAAGCATTTTTGACTAGATTTTTGTTCAACAGTAAAATGAATTATTTTACCCTTTATTTCTATATATTTTCGTGTTGGTATTTCAGAACTAAAACACAATATTCCTCTATACCAAAATGCATTTAAGATGCTTAAGATGCGGGCTTAAAATGCATTAAGACAGATTAATAGCTTTCTCGTTCCTATAAGATGGATTTTCTCATTAAAAACCGATTTCATGAGATTATTTTTTAATAGCTTCAAATCCTCAAGCAGCTTATTTTTGGAATATCTTAACAAGTTTGTTGAACGACAATATGGGAAATAAAATTTATGCAAGAATTGTTTCATTAATAATTTATTCGTGTATTACTTTGTGATTATATGTGGGCTTGTTTTATTCCTCTACGTCTATCTATCTCTTTCAATTTGGGAAAAAATTCTATCTTTCTCTCTCTAGCTCGAGTGTATATTTTTCAACCATTAACTTTTTGCATCAAAAACGTTATTCTCAGAACATTAATCTCATCACCTTCAAAATATTTTCATATAGATAGTAAATTGGATTAAATATTACTTATATTGAAAAACCTTTCTTTATTTTGTATACATATTCTACAAAAATAAATTGTGGAGTATTTTAAACAAAGAATTACATAGATTTGACGGATAATGACATCATAACCGAACAAAATCATTGTATACAATTTTATTAAAAACAAAAAGATAATTTTGTACCAAAAAGTAACTTTGACTGTAACATACCTAAAAATGAAATTCAAACTAGTAAGTTCAGGTTATCTTTCTCTGCGAACAAGATCCTTTTGTACGTAAAATCTGCGATTAATATATACGAGCTTTGTAATCCCCTTACTGTAATGCAGGTCTGTTTATGTATGGGAGTAAGACCCTCCTAGTCTATGGTTCAGACGATTTTCCATTGAGAAATCGAAGGTTAAACGAGGCGTTCACGTGCCACGCTCCTTCAGCTTATGTGTGGCCATGAAATTATTTTATTTTGATCAATATATTTCTGTGAATTATTATTAATTGATTAAAAATGATTTTATATGAGTTCTGTAAAAGGGTAACATTATATTTTGATGCAGCGATGAGAATAATATCTATATATATATTTACTATTTTTATAGATATTTTTTTCTCGAACTGACTACGCCATTGACCTGGCAAGGTCTTTACAGCTTCACCGGACTACTTTATTTTTATAGAGCTTCTACACCACCTTTTCGTTGGGAACTCTACATATATAAATAACAAGTCATTCACTGATCCAAATCATACCAATCTTAATACCTTGGGATAATATATATAAAGAACATTTTGTTACTATATAGAATTGTAGTAGCAGATAAATACTTTTAAAGCGAAAATAGATTTTTATTTAAAGAGAATAATTTTATATTACTTATCAACTTTTCTCTCGTACTTAAGTGGCGTTGTCATTAAAATTAAAATAACTTTTGATAGAGTGAATCGATTTTAATTAAATAACAACTAAATAGTACCCGAGAATATGTTTTATTATTTTCTTAGTTAGGTTTTGTTATGAACGCAATACTTTAGCTAGTGCAAACAAACGGAAAGGTTTTCTTCACAAAAATCTAAAACGTATAGACATGCTACATTTTATTATATGTAATCTATATAAGTTATGTAAAAATTAGGTGTATCTCTAGTAAGATAAACATCGACAGATTGCTAAGATTGGCCGTAAGCTGGCAAAAGTGGTGTAACGTAGACACCTGCTACCCGAAAGCCTCTTCAGAACGATGTCATAAAAAGGCGTGTACCTACATTCACCGCTGGCTTATTTTACGATATCGCCGTTCTAATGGCCCCATTATAATTCTTGTTCATGAATTTTGTCCCATAACTGTGAAGTGGAGTCGGGGGCTGTGTAATCTTCCCGCGGTGGATCTCAAAGCCCCGTGATTGGATCGTGACGTTTTATCGACTTATTTCGGGATTTTTTTTATCCGGAACGCGTTTTCTCGATTGCGTTACGTTTGATGGATTTGACAATCGTTTGTTACTGTTTAGTTTCGCAGTGGTGGGATGCAAAATATATTATCATACATTAAAGCTAGAATTCTTAACAACAAATAAACGTGTGTCGTGTTTTGGAGTGAAAATTCTTTAGGAGCGGTGGGCGGTATTTTTTTGGCAGGAGATAAAGTTGATTTCGCGTCATGATATGCTAGTAGGCGTGACCGATCTTATTGCGTTTGCGCAGCTTGCGTCAAACTAGCGACGCATAGCGTAGCGGCCTGTGAACAATATTTATATTTTGTATGGAGATTGTGCATTCCATTGTATATTTGATTGATTAATAAAGTATACAAAAATGTATATAATTATTGTTCGGAGTGCTAATAGATGTGAAATAATTCAGACTACAATTAATTTAAAAAGAGAACATAGTTATATCGTTGTTTTGAGTTTTCACTTCTATCGGTAGTCCTTATGACTGCCTAGAATTTTTTATGCTTTGACTGATCAGCATAAAATGTTGCGTTTATATTGTTAGAAATACAAAAAGGAATATAGACTACCTTTCATCCCAGAAAAAATATACTTTTTTTTTTCTTCGAAATGTCTACGCTATTGACCCAGCAAGGTCTTAACAGCTTCACCGGACTACTAAGGCGAGCGCTTAAGGCACTCAGCCGATTTTATTTTGGCAACCAGCTCAAGGGTGCAAGGCACACCTCGGCTTGGCTGTTGCCTGTTGCATGCAAAATCGCAACCTATCTTAGCTAACCTAGCTAACTATTCATATATGTATGAGTTGTTGAAAGGTATATGTGTACCAAGCATACACGCCTCAACAACTCCTCCATATATTTATTATCGGAAAATTGAGAGTTTTTCAATTCGATAAGGGAAAAAAGTAAACCCTTCCACTTTCATGTGTAAGCGTGTAGGCGTGCACGTGTGTGGGGGTGATCGTGTAGTGTTGTAGCAGTGATGTATATTTGTGTGTCACCGTATCGCGCAAGCAACGCACTCAAGAGCTCCCTACCGAGGGATCGAACCTAGGCTCGAGCCGCTGCCGTGGGAGGCCTAATCGGGTGTAAAAAATATACCGTTTTTGGATAGACTACAACTATATTAACGCGAGTGAAGCTGCGTCTATAACTTCACGAATGACGAATAGTTTTCTTATAGATTTTATTCCTTTATCTCCAACCATTCAAGCAATTCACGCCATATTGAAATTTCTTTGCCAATTTTAACTAAGTTTTTTGTGATTGATTATCGCAAAATATACGTATTTACCAAAGTAAAAGTTTATAGTTCTCAGAGATAATATAGCTTTACAACAGTACAATAATTTTCAAAATAGGATCAGTAGTAATACCCCGAATATCTATACTAACATACATTATCTTTTTTATAACATTAGTATAAAAGACTTATCGTCCTAATTCCATACACGTATCCTAATCTTTCATCAGTCATAAACATCCGAACTGAATCTCATGGTGTTTCAAACTAATTTATTTTTAGTTTCACGAGACATTAACAGCTTTTAATACCCTCGTAACTGACATGACGTCATCAGACTGTAAATAGGGTGTTCATTAAGCAAAAAAGTAATAATTCTCGTGACAAACTTGACTGTGACAAGATTAGTTAAATTTACGACGTTATGTCTTGAAATAATAATGAAGTAAGCAATAAGTTGTCCGTATGCCACTTCGTGTATTTTATGTGAAAAAGCGTAATTAAAATTTTACATAATATCAAAATCAAACGTCTGTCCGTCTGTCCGTTAGTGTGCTATTGACTTAATAAAAACTTAACAACCAATATAGGTATATTTAAATAATATGGTATTGGTATATATGCATCCACTAAAACGAATGTAACTGTCTATGTCTATAGATATATATTGTGCTATGTTATTTGGTGGGAATAGGCTATCAAAACTTGGTCAATGCCTTGACTCCTTTCACCTCCATTAATGCGGGTTTATCATACGGAGAGATGTGGACTGAATTTTTTGTTGTTTGCGAGGACAAGAGTATTAACATATATATATATATATATATATATATATATATATATATATATAT
>JACEII010000126.1:734366-744945 GCA_014332785.1 Antheraea mylitta | reverse complement strand
ATATATATATATATATATATATATATATATATATATATATATATGTCTAACGCTCCTCCTTTGGATCCTTCCAAAGGTATATTATAATCGATTGAGCTTGGCAATAGGAACATACACACTTATTTGGCATATATAGTGAGTCTAATCGCTACTATTGTCCAAGACACAGCGTTCACGGATTTCTCGCGGCATATACGCCACACTCTGGCGTTTATATCAATCACTCCGGTGCGTGCGTTCAATGGCGATGACGCGTGCGTTAAATAGCGATGTGGCCGATACAATGTGGGGCATACGATCTAATGCGTTGGGGGCCGATGCTGCTTACGTCCGTAGGTTTTACCTTCGAGACCCTACACGTGACCCCCGAGTGGTGCTAAATGAGCAGCCCTTAGTGTGGGAGGATTAGGATTAAGCGCAAAGTCTGGCACTATTCGTCTGCGGATTGGGATGGAATGCGGGACTATTTTGCAGCCATCCTCTGGCGGCAGCGCTACTTTGATGGTAATGATCCTTCGACGATAGCCGAAGGGATTGCTGTCGAAATACGAGTTGGAATAGATAATTACATTCCATCATGGGAAATCGATTGCAATCGAAACGGACGCCCCTGATTCAATCATGAGTATGCTGAAGCTGTTAACCGCAAGCAGACGACATATCGTGCTTGGATCAAGGGTCGCGCAAAGAAGGATCCCAACATCAAAAACCTCAAAGCAGCTTATAACAGGGCCACTAAATCTTGTAAAAGAGCCTACATTAGAGCTGATGCCCAACGAATTAGCCGTATTGGCCAGAAACTAGTGGACCATCCGGCCAACAGTCGAGCCTTCTGGAAATTGGCCAAATCGCTACAGACGAATTTCTGCAAATTGGCACTGCCACCGCTGATGTACAGAGATGGATTACTTGCTCACGACCCGCGTGAAAAAGCCAATTTATTGGCCAATTTCTTCGCGGCTAACTCTCAACTCTGATTGCAGCACCCTACTTACAGAAATACCAAGAACTGATTTCACAGTGTCCGAAATTCGTATATGGCAAAGTGACGTGCGAAAAGAGCTCCTTTCACTTGACGTCCGAAAAGCCAGTGGTCCTGATGGCATCCCTCCAGTATTCCTTAAGAAATGTGCAGCCGAGTTGTCCCTGGGGGGAGGCGGTTGATAAGCATGGCGCTTCAATATAGCTAAGGCGTTTGATAGGGTTTGGCATAGATGTCTTCTGTCCAAACTTGAGGCAAACGGTCTCCACGACAATCTGCGTAGATGGATCTCCAGCTTTCTGCATGAACGCAGAATACGTGTCCTCGTTGATGGACACAGCTCGCAGTTCATGCCAGTCAATGCAGGAGATCCTCAGGGCTCTGTGCTTTCACCAACCCTGTTTCTAATTCATATAAATGATATGTTAGCCTCTGGTTGCATTCATTGTTATGTTGACGACAGCACGGTTCACGGTGGATTTTGCGGTGGGCCCACCTATAATCGTGGTGAAACTGAGAGAAAGCGGGCTGATCTTGTCACTGACCTCAACCAGTCTCTGGGACTCGTATTTTTATGGGGTTCAAGTAATTTGGTGGAGTTCACAACACACAGGTTTGCGTGTTCTCCTGTAAAAAATCTCCATTTTCACCTCTTCTCACTCTTCAGAATGGTTCGCTTGTAAAACGTGACAGCCTTAGTATCTTAGGGATCAATACCCGCTGCGACCTTTACCTAAGGGATCACATTGGGAGTGTTATCTCTGCAACATCTAAGAGATTGGGTATTCTGAATAGAATGCGACGATTTTTTACGCCCGGCCAACTATACCTTCTTTATTAGGCACAAGTTAGGCTGTGCATGGAATACTGTTCGCATCTCTGGGATGGTTCTGCTCAATACCCCCTTGATGCCCTTGACAGATTGCAACGACGGGCTGTCCTTATTGTAAATGATACAGACATCACTAACAACCTTGAACCGTTTCAGCTGCGAAGAGACATCACCTCACTGAGCGTGTGTTATCGTCTGTATCATGGCGAGTGTTCTGAAGAGTTGATTAATCTCATTCTTTCTTCTCCTTTCCACTACAGAACTACGCGGGCGGGTACGCATTTCCACAGATTCACAGTGACCACCATTCCAGCTAGAACAAAGAAATTCGAAAGCTCTTTTCTTTGTTGTACTGTGAAGATGTGGAATCGCCTCCCAGCCAGTATGTTTCCTTCCGCGTATGATATGAGGTCCTTCAAGAGAGGCGTGAAGAAGCACTTTTGCAGGTCGGCATGATAGCGACGACTGCTGTTACTTTTGAAGACCGACAGTCGCCGATATTTATGGACTGTACTGTACTTTCCATCAGGTACGGTGCAGTCATTTTGTCGAACCAATCTAAAAAAAATATGCCCTGTAGCGGTATGCTGAGGAGGAAATAGGCGCGGGGAGAAAACAGGAGGCGCCCTCGCGTATCAAACAACAAAATTAACTTCTTATAAAATAACTACCATTATATAGAATAAAAAGATAGCAAATCGAGTTACTTGTGGGTTCGTCTCAATGACGGGGTTGTTTTTCGATCCGGCGCAGCGATAGTTTTGATGTTTATAAGCACCTTCTCAGGGCCTAAATTGAATAAAAAAAATTGGATTTTGATTTTGAATAGGTGAATTCTCCGCTTAAATTTAGAAAATGTAATATATGCTACTATTTACACGTACGTAATGTAATGTAATGTAATGGGCAATTATTTATAATAAAATAACTAAAAAAAGTGTCTTAAATGTACCTTAATAATATTTTTTGTAAAACACGCGAGCGGAGCCAAGGGTGCAGCTATTCTCCCATTACAATAAAACTTGAATGCTCTGTTAATTTAATTACTCCCTAGGTAATTAATTATGTCCGCTTAATAAAAATATGATTTACGGCTCAATTAAGTTAACAAAGTGTCCTGGATTGAAAAATAAAAATCCGTGACGGCGATTAAAATTAACACAGTTGTATAAATTAATATATTAGATTAATTATGAAATTTTAATAAGTAATCAATCGATAATTAATTGGTTGCGTTTTTTTTTTTAATTATTTACGATGTAATTAATCTATGCAGTTTTAATTGTTCTCGTTCACGTCCTAGAACTTTAACAGACAAGTTGTGATGTAACAACGAAACTATTTTTTTAAATTGGATAGCTATTGTATGTAGCAATATATTTTAACTTTATCATAATATTTGCAATTCTAGTCATGTATTTCTTAACATCTCGGTGCCTTTTAAATTTTATTATTGCTATTGAGTAAGTGCCCGATAGAATAATGTTGTATAGCTTAGACTTTATCTACTAGTAATAATTCAGTTGTTTCAGAAATTAAACCAAACAAACGAAAAAAAAAAACATTTAGATTTTATTTATGTTGTAAGGTACTCTGTATGTAAGGAAATAAATTTTGAAAAAACTGTTCATGTTTGCTTGACAGTTGCTGTGATAACTTGTTAATAAAACACAGAAAATTAATTAATTACTATATTTTAAATATTACACACTCCTCTATTACAACACAATAGCATGACGGGAAACGGAATGACAAGATATAGTGTTGCCACTATAATATTCGGTTACTTAGGAACCTCACAGTTACAATTAAAATTCTCCGTGTTGTAACGTCTTCAGGGTAGAACTTTTAGAAAATATAAAATTCATAATGAAATTTCATGGTTAAAATCTAAATTATTCAAACTAAAGATAAACATTATATTAAGTGATGACTAGCCTCTGCCCGCAACTTCGCCCGCGTACTAATAGTTATTTTGGGCTAACTCTGTCACGTAGCGAAAGCTCTGAAGAGGAAAAAAGTCCCGATTTTGAAACATTTTTAATTGGCGCTTCGCTTCTATTGGTCTTAGCGCGATGATATATAGCCTATAACCTTCCTTGATAAATGAGCTATATAACACTGAAAGAATAAAATCGGACCAGTAGTTCTTGAGATTACCCTCTACAACGTCACAAACTGACAAACTTTACTTGTTTATAATATTACTATAGATAACCCTAAGCAGAAATGCATCAAAATGGTTGAGAGTGGACAGTGAGGTCACAAATGCAATTTCGACTGATGAGACGAAATGAAGTTGATAGCCGTCGGCGTGCTTATCAAGTTGATGGCAATCAACGCAGCTTGTTTATTTTATTCTACTGATGTAGCGATCGTGGCTGGATGGTAGGTTAATCAGAAACTGCTATTATTGAAGAAAAAATAACAATTTACAGGACTGATTGCCAAATAATTTGTTAAGCCTAAATTATTAGTTAGATAAAAATTTTATGATTAATATTTGATTTTCCCAACTGATGTGTACGGAATATGGCTTTTGAGTTTGATAAGATACATGTATATTTCGTTGACTCAAAAGTAAAGGTAGTTCAGCTAAAGGGTTGAATGTCAAGAAATTGTTTTAAGAACAATCGGCTTTTTTGGACAAGAACGTATCGAATTAAAGAAATTGTTAAAAGTGAAGCAGATTCTTCAAATATTTGTACTTAAATTTATAAATGTAATATTTTTCGAACAAAGACGTTGTCCTGCCCTGATATTAAAAAAAACCTTCACAAATTATACATCAAAATCTTCCTCATTAATCACTGTATCTCCTGATGAAAACCTCATAAAACTGAGTCATTTGTTCTTAAGTTTATCGTGAACAGACAGACAAACAAACAGACAGATGTGGCAGAAGACTTTGTTTTATAATTTTATAATAATATTTAGACTACAATCGTGTTTGGTAGATATACTTATACTAATGGAGCTCATGGAATATTCAGTAAATTATAACTTAAAGATGAGAAAGATCTCCGTCCCTAAAAACTGACATTAAATCTAAAGCCTGCCAGTGAATTGTCGTCGCTCCTATCTCACCTATTCTAAAATTTCTATTAGCATGAATTACAACATGTTTCGAACAAGGTTTAAAACATAAACTGAAGGTTGTTCATTCGTGTGTTTACCAAAAATCAATACGAACAGTTTGGGCATTGAGCTCGTGAGCGCAGATACGCGCTCTCTAATGAACGTCCGTCAATCAGTCCGTTTGTTCGACGCCGATACAAATTAGTGACAACTGGTGGACGCTTCGAATCACTATTAATGATCTTGTCAGCGCGCGTATGTTTAATTGATGGTTTCGCTCTTTTGTTTACGTGTTTTAAGTCCATCGGTGATGATATTTCGATTTCGGTTTGATACATTACTGCTGATGGGAAGCTTAATATAACATTTGTAAATATTATAATGAAAAATAAAGACTCTTTAAAATTTAGTTCCTGCGAATCTCTTTACATTACTGTGGAACTATTAAAAGCAGTAAAGTAATAGAACCTACCTATGAATATCAAAAACAGCACATTCAAGAATCATGCAAGCTTTGAGCTTATGGCGTCGAAGATATGGCACGAAACCGACGAAGTACATCTACACCATATCTATCTAATGTTCATATCCAAATAAAATATAATTTACATTATTAATAGTAAGGGTAAGGGTATATTAAGGGTATCTTTTGTTAAATTTTGGTTTTCAAGTTCCTACTCCGAATACTTAGACGCAGTTATTTTCAATCGTCACTATAATTAAAATCCCCATTTCAAATAATCTATAAAGAATAAAAATTACTTTAAGTTTTTAACTGACTACATCACGAAAAAGTAATAGCGTTGTACTTGATTACATGGAAAATGCAATAAAAAAGGCGACCATCTTGATTTTCAACTCATTTGCAGTTGTCTTATTATGCTAGACTGCAGGCCTCTCAAGAATTTTAACGTACAGTACTTAATCATGAAATACGATAAAGTAAAAGAAAAACAATGTAACGGGTATACCATGCGCTTTGGTGATAGAACTGTCATATGAGACAAGAAATACCTATAGTAAAAAAATCAGCAGTGGTAATTTGATAGGACTTTAAAATTCAATACAGCATCCAAAAGTTTGAACGTTTAATTGTAAAGTATTGAAACCCATACCGTTCTATTTTTAAGACGTTATTATATGTTGTTACTAATTGGTATTTGTGTTAAACAGACCATAGAAGTTTGGAGTTTTCTTTCTTTTTCAATGTCAATCAAAATCAAAATCAAGAATACTTTATTCAGTTTAGGCCCTAAGAAGGCGATTATAAATGTTAAGACTACCACTGGTTCGGACAAACAACCCAGTCATCGAGAAGAACCGGCAACAAACTCGATCTGATATATCTTTTTAACACATATATTACACGTCACAATCTTTTTTAGTGGCTGCACAGAGAATAAGTTCATTCCAGACATCACCATAGTTCACATATTGCTCCATTCTATATAGCCTCAAAACCTGTTATTGGTTTAACTGAGTCTGAAACATGAGACGACCAGTTTCAATTCTACTATTACAACTTTTAGAAGGATAGAAAAAAGTAGAAATATAAAGAAATGTATTTATGAAAAGTAAACCGTCCACAAACGAGCAGTTCACGTGATTCCGGCTGCCATTATCAACAAAATGTTTCTTCGCAAAGTTCGCGGGAACTCTCGTTCCATAACGAAGTTTGTATCGAACGGATCTGAAACGCGTATTGATGACGACGACTCCTGCCGCGGGACTGTTTACTGTGATTCTCGAACTTGTACATGATCTCGGAATTTGTTTGAACTTTCCTACCTGTTAAGTATGAATAATGTGTTCGCACTGTGTTGTCACAATGTGGAATTAAAGACGAGAAAACATTTACCATTATTTATTTTAAGTTATAGCAGAATAGATATTGCGCAAATATTCTACGGCAATGATGTTATATATAGAGATACGTCATAAGCGCTTCGACGGCGCCTTGTTAAAACTTGGCTAGTTAGCTTATTTTTGATATCTAAGCAATCCGCGTACATTTTCTAAACGGTAATACATTGACGGTGAAGGAAATCATCTTGACGGCTTAAACCTGAAACTGACAAATGCTCTTCGCAAATGCGCCGCAATCCATGCGGGCCCCTCTAGCCCCCTGGGCTCCCAAACCTCAGCCCCAGACTCCGGACTCCGAAACCTCAAGCTCAGCCTCCGCAGGCGAAATCTATTCAATACGACCGCCTCAGCACCTTTTCTTTCGACGGCGTTGACTGGATTAGCCAGTTAATGATCGTGCATGATGTAGTAGACGTCTTACCTTTTGCAGAGCTTCTCGTAACGAAGAGAAGTCAGGATATGCTCAGAACGTTCGCGCGTTTCCCGGCTCTTGCTAGGACAATGAACGAGCTCGTCCGTGCTCATTATAACAAATCAGTTTAACAATGTTCGCGGCAATGAATAGGGTTAAACCACGCGGTCTGTCTCTTTCGTTTTTTAACGCTAGAAATCTCAGGACCCAGCGCGATCTAGTAGCTGACTTTTTACGCGATAGACAGATAGACGTTCTCCTCATCCAGGAAACGCTTTTAAAACTGAAAATGCGTAATCCTAGAATCGCAAATATTTGCATAGTAAGAAACGACCGTGTCAGCCGCGGGGGCGGCACCTTAATCTATTTTAGGTGTTCGCTGTATTCGGCATGCAGCCGTTAGATCTGCCCGCGCTAACCAATATGGAAGTGTCAGTGTGTAAAATAGGTATGACTGGTCACGCTAATATTATATTAGTTTCCGCGTATTTGTCACCAAACAAAGAATTGCTAAGATCCGATTTGCAGACGCTACTTAATTTAGGAGATTCAGTTATTATAGTGGGGGACCTCAATAGCGGGATCGTTATCTGGAATAGTCCGTGTACCTCTCGTAACGGGAGAATACTCGACGAACTAGGTAGGGTTCTCGCGTTTGACGTCATAGCCCCTCTGGAACCCACGCACTATCAAGATCATTGCCGACCGACAGTTTTAGATGACTCATACAAGTCGTACACGAACTTGATTCAGATCATCGTCCGGTTGTTTACAGTTAGGTCAGAAATCAGACTTCACCCCGCCGTCGGTAAGGGTGGCTGATTACGCGAAACTCGTTAAATATTTTAAAGAAAATCCGTCGTCTAGTAGTTTAGACAGGATTCCGGACGAGTTGGTGTCTAAAGCCGACGCGGATTTAGCCATCGATTCCCTGGTTGATTATCTCCAGACCGCCGTCAGAGAGACCTCGAACGAGGTACAAGCGGCGAACGATCGCCGTTTCATACTCCCTGACGACGTAAGAGCATTGATCACGGAAAAGAACGCCGCGACTCGAGCTTACGACGCTTACCCGTCTGTACAGAATCGCGATCGGTTACGTTCATTACGTAAAACAGTCAAGTCTCGTATCTCTGAGATTTAGGGCGACAGTTGGGATAGACTCCTGGATGGCCTCCAGCCGTCTCACCTGTCATACTGGACTTTCGCGCGGACCTTAAAATCAAATTTGGTTACTCCAATGCCTCCTCTCGACAGAGGCCTCGGGTTGCCTCCCGCGTCCGATAGCATAGATAAAGTGGAATGTCTTGCCGCGAGCCTAGAGAAACAGTGTTCGCCTAACACTGATAACACTGACCCTTCCCATATCGGTTTAATCGAATCAGCTGCGGAGCATGCACTCGCGTCTCCTCCGGCGGATACCCTAACCTCGATTACTTTCGATGAAGTTTTGAGCGCCATCAAGCTTCTCAAGTCTAGGAAGTCCCCAGGTCCCGATGGGATCAGGAACGAGATTCTGAAACTCCTTCCTGATCGCATCATAGCTATATTGGTCTACATCTTCAATGCGCCCATGTCCCAGGGTCACTTTCCAGCCGTCTGGAAAAAGGCCGTAGTGATAGGTATTCACAAACCCGGCTAGAAAGATACGCTTCCCGTTAGCTATCGCCCCATTAGTTTACTAGATACTTTAGGTAAACTTTACGAGCGGCTCCTTCTGAACCGTCTCCAAGTCACAACTACAGATCTTAATAATCGCGATAATTTTCGATCCTAAGAAACGTGCTAATAAACTAACGCCCATGAGGCTATACGAAACCGAGATATCTTGGGCCGGCGGGCTCAAAAATCTCGGCGTCACTTTAGATAAACGCTTAAATTTCGATTGACACACAAATAGAGTGCGAAACAAAGCCGCTATGGTCTTGGGTCGTCTCCATCATTTGCTTTGTCAAAAGAGTAAAATATCCCTCAGACATAAATTCACTTTATATAAAACTTGCATCCGTCCGATTATGGCGTACAGTTGTCCGGTCTTCGCACACGCGCAAAATCGTATTTATAAGTTGCAGGTTCTCCAGAACCGAGCCCTACGTAAAATCACCGGTGCCCCATGGTACGTCCGGAATAAGGATCTCCACATGGGACTGAAGATGCCTTCTGTCTGGGCGTATATAAAATCACTCACACGTAGTTATTTCGAAAAAGCCGCGAATCATCCCAGCCCGTTAGTGGTATCCGCCGCGAACTATGAACCCGTACCCAACGCAGCGCAGTATAGAAAACGACCGCGACACATTTTTACTGACCCTCCTGATTCCAACACGTCAACGAACGATCAGTACCAGCCTGGCTCTCCAAACAGAGCGTGTTCACGCCCACTCCCACGTAACCACAGATCACGCCGCCGTGGTCTGGGAATAAATTTCGCTCCCGCACACCAGATTAGGTCCCCCTCGGCAGCGGCTCAAGCCTAGGTCCGTTCCCTCGGCGCCCAAGGAGCCCTTGAGTACGCTGCTCAAGCGATACAGTGACACAAAACCTTACATCACTGCTACAACATCACACACATCACCTATACATACGTGCACGCCTACACGCTTACACGCTGTTTTTCTTTTTCAGAGAAATAAACGATAAAGAGTTCTACCTTTATTTTTCCTTATCCTATCCTATCTTATATAGTTTTGAGGAATTTTTCTAACACAAAATAGATATAGGAGTTGCTGAGGCACGCATGTTTGGTACATATGCATGTGTCAATAACTGATATACGTATATCTAGATAGTTTAGCTTAGGTTATCTCAGATAGGTCGCGTTTTTTGCACAAAACAGGCGACAGCCAAAGCCGAGGTGTGCCGTGCACCCTTGAGTTAGTCGCTCAAAGATCCCAAATCGGCTGGGTGCATTTAGCGCTCGCCTCAGTAGTTCGGTGAAGCTGTGAAGATCATTCCAGGTCAACAGGGACCTCATTTCGAAAAAAAAAAAAAAAAAAACTTTTAAGTACTATTGTATGTGGAATAATATATAGAACTGGGTTTTTCGACGATTGAAATCGCTAATATGTCGTTTTTTTTTTACTTAATATCGGAGGCAAATGAACAAAATCAAAATCAAAAATTCTTTATTCAGTTTAGGCCCTAATACGGCGCTTATGAACGTCAAAAACTATCACCGGTTCGGAAAACAACTCAGCCATCGATAAGAACCGGCAAGAAACTCGATCGAGTACATTTTTTTTACATACATTTCCAATACATCATACAGCTTATAGTGGATGCACAGAGAGGATTCAATTCCAGACATCACTATCGTTCACATACTGATCCACTCTATAATATCCTTTTGATAATAACACCTTCTTGACATGGCGCTTAAATTTGCAGTCCGGCAAATCGGTAACATGTT
>JACEII010000126.1:697543-729366 GCA_014332785.1 Antheraea mylitta | reverse complement strand
CAATGCAAAGCTATTATTCATTAGTATTGAAATATATACATGTATTGATGTTATATATACATGTATATAATAATATAGGCATAAAATAATAGAAAAGAGCGTTACATATAAAAATATATTGATGCATGAGGAAAGAAAGAGAAAAGAATGTGTATATAAGACGTCTTAATACTGAGATGACAACTGAAAAAAAGGATGAAAAAAGAGAACATGTTGCACCCACTCCATCTAGTTGAGATAGGAATTAGAAGGTGATGATATGCCTTAGTAAGAAGCATAATGGTAGGGCTTATAAATCCGACTGGCTAGCTACCACCCTCCAATTGAAAATCTGTCACCAAACAGCTGTTGGTGTGTTCCGGCTACTGGACTTGAGAGCCAGACCCCTCTATGTTTATCGTGTTTACCATCTGAGATCAGATCATAATGTAGTTATCTGATGAGGTTATGGTAAAACGCTAAAACCCATGAAGTATAAAACAAAATCAAATTATGTTCACCAAGTTTTCTTTAGGTAATTGTATTAGATTCACAATAAAGTCCCACAAGGCCATGTTACCGATTTGCCGGACTGTAAATTCAAGCGCCACGTCAAGCGGGTTTTGGTGTCAAAAGGCTATTATAGAGTGGATCAATATGTGAACGATGGTGATGTCTAGATCTGACTCCTCTCTGAGATCCATTAAAAGTGATTGTATCATGTACTGAAAATATATATGTTAATAAAAATGTACCAGATCGAGTTTCGTGCCGGTTCTTCTCGATGACTGGGTTGTTTTCCGAACCGGTGGTAGTTTGACGTTCATAAGCGCCTTCTCAGGACCTAAACTGTATAATGTATTTTTGATTTCAAGTTCTATGCAAATCCAATCTTAACCTGGTAAAATGTAACTACAATTAAACTGCAGCAAATTTATGAAGACTCGTGTATTATAATTTATCGCATCATACTCTAGTTTCAGATTAGCATCGTCAGGTATTTCGTGTACGTTGGAAATTAATTTAGTTAACTTCACATCGAAAGCATTGTTGATAATGTAATGCGAAACTTCATGAAATTTTGGTATACGTCAATATGTAATGTTACTAATATAATTTGGAAAATTTATATCAAACTACTCGTATATTTACAGTATTTTAAATTGGAACTAAATATTCAAAGCTTTAATGGAACGAGAATAGTCATATCAGTAGAATGCATAATGAGCAGTGGTATTTTATTATTACAATTGACCCACTTTTATCTATACATCTGGAATATATATTTTTCTGTTGAAATTTTTTATTGTGAACAAATGCTATAGAATAAATCTTTAAACTAGAGTTAATAATTATGTCAGTATTGTTTCTTTTATGTGGAATTTAACTATTTGGATATTAAAATGTTAGATAGGTTATTTTAGACACACGGAAGAATGTATATCTATACTAATATTATAAAGCTGAAGAGTTTGTTTGTTTGTTTGGTTGAACGCGATAATCTCAAGAACTACCGATCCGATTTGAAAGTTTCTTTTAGTGTTAGATAGCTCATTTATCGAGGATGGCTATAGGCTACATATCATCACGTTAAAACCAACAGGAGTTGAGCACTAATGAAGAATGTCAAAAAACGGGCTATTTTTTAAACTTCCGCTACGTGTTAATGTCAGTATTATATGCGTTGCCATGGTAACGCGATAACATTCTATCGGAAATATTTTCATGGTTTATTTTGTGTTCCTACTCAAAAAGTTTGTTCTACGTTAGTTTTGTTTTCAATTTTTAATTATACGTGGTACGTTTGTATCGGAAACATTTGTAAAGTTTATTTTGTGTTGTTATTCAAATAGTTTAGTAGTAATAATATTCGTCCAATAAGACCGGCGAAGGAATTGATCCATACTGCCAATTCTGAACTTGTCAATTTAGGTAATTGTTATGTATTCTTTAGCCAGTTTTCTTTTATGTCTAAGTTAATGAAAAGGTATAAGCGCTAAATCCTCTATATAATATTTCGTAAATTTTTATCTTCTTAATTTTCAAAACCAATTCATTTCACTTACGCACAATAAACAAACATTAAATTACATAAAACGCTGCCAATTTAACATAATATAGAGTCAAGTAACACAAAATTATGAATAAAATGTAAAATCCATAGCATGACAGAATGAAATTCCGCCAAAAACTCCTCAAAAAGTTAATTGTACGTTAGTTTTCTTTCCAATTTTTGTTTTGTGATATATTACGTATTATAAAAATAAAGTGTGTGTGTATGTAATATTAAAATAAATACTTTTTGGTGAAAACATATATCTGTGGTGCTAAAAATATCAACATTTTTTTTTATTCTGTCGATATGTCTGTTTGTTTATTTGTTCCGAGTAATCTCCAAAACAGCTGGACCTATTTGAACGTTTTTTTTTCTTAGAAATGATTACGCTATTGACCTAGCAAGGTCTTAACAGCTTCATCGGACTACAAGTAATATTTGAACGGGAATTTTACGGGCAAATAAGTAACTAATTAGCTGTTTTATTTTAAGCTAGCGGGTTCAGCAGACGTTGCCTGCCCTGATAATAAGACAAACTATACCTAAACCTTGCTCAAGAATCATTTTATATATTAATGAAAACGACATGAAGATGCGTTTTGTAGTTTTTGATCTTATCGCGAACAGACATATAGACAGACGTGGAACAGGACTTTGTTTTACATAGTAGTGATGAACTGTTATCCGTTACAGTAGATTATGTGCGTGTCATACTTACAAATATGTTTGAAAGAGTATTATTGTTATTTACACATCTAATAACAATTTTTTAATAAATTTAAAAAACGCGTGCGGAGCCGCGGGTAACAGCTAGTGTATTATATATTTATCTATGTTTTCTAAGATTTAAAATTTCATTGTTTATTATTTTTTTCATATTAATAAATCCTAAATAGATGATTATGTCTATGCGCTGACCACAATGGTCGTAGAGTTAATAATTTTTGAATCGGAAACTTTCTCATTGACACGCCCTATGCAAACAACGATCTCTGACAGTCTTTAGGAAAGGAATATGTAATAAACGTTTTTTAAGCCAGAACACAGAACACACAAATTCTCTTTAGGGTGATGTAAAAAACTGATCAGTTTTTACATCACCCTAACGAGAATTATATGGTAGAACGTTATACAATATGACAATTAATATACAGTAGTATTTAAATACACATTGTTCTCGTAATTATTAAATCCCTATTACTCTTCACTGTATATTTATAGACTGTACAATGAAAAGCAAGCTGAATGATTTTAAGGATTTTATGAAATGGAAACAGAAGTGAACAAAAGCACTGGTAAAGTTAATAACAAGCAATTTATATTGGACAGAGTAAAGTATTTGCGGTATGCGCTGTATTGCATTAAACGCTAGTTTGGCTCGCTTGAAAGCTAGGTAGCCGAAGCGCGTTCGTACTTAATTAATTTAGTTCCATACTCCTGTGTCACAATCAAATGTTAAAGACCGTTTGAACTATTGTACTCTGATAATTGTTTTACTGATTCTGATGTATTATCGGTTGTAATACTGAATTGAAATTTCTATTACCAACCAATATAACATTGGTATGAATAATCATTTCATTATTGGAATTCTATTCCAATGCATAAACCTTTTAAAATTTTTGGACTAACATTTCTAGTATAATATAAACCAATAATCACTAATGGTTTTTTATATTCAGATATATACAAAATAAACATTCAGGTTCAATCGATGACGCTATGGTTTGTGACATGTCAAGACCGATGGTATGAAGATGTGAACATTGATCTTGATGGATAATTACGTAACATACAAAATAATGTTGTTGTCCAGGGCTCAATAAGAGAAGCTTCATATAGTAAATGGACTATGCTTGTTTATAAGGTTCTTCTTTGCAATGTATAATATATAACACCTGATGAAATATAAGCATACCATAGTTAAATTTTTTTTTACTTTTTACGCAGAATATAACAAAGAAATTATAGAAGTTAAACAGTGAAGACTCAAATTAGTGGCTCAAATAGATTCGAATACTTGTAATCAGTGAAAGATACAAGAGATTAGGAAGTGTTGTTTGTATTATTTTAGAAATGTTAGAATAATTGACGTAGTTTTAAATCCTTGCAAATATGTATTGCGTGTTTGACAAATGAAAATACCGTAATAAAACCACAGCATGGTGGTACGTTTTTTTCTAAGTCCATCTGGCTAACAAAAATCTGTCGCCCATACGCGTGTCCGGTAGCTACATTTGATAGCCAGTTCTTCGGGTTTATACTGTTTGATGACACTGAATGATGGTGACTTCTGGAAATGATCCCTCTCTTTATGCTTCCACCAAAAACGAATGTAACCATCTAAGTTTGTAAAAATATGCATCATGAAACCACAAACCAGACCTTTCTTGCTGGTTCTTTTCGAAAACTGGGTTGTTTATCCGAACCCGTGATAGCATTCATAAGCGCCTTGTCAGAGCCTAAATTGAATAAAGTATTTTTAATTTTAATTTTAGCTTCTTAGACTACATCGTAATGTACCATTAAATGGGATTGTCGTACGTATAACGTGCAAAAAAGCTTTATTCTTAAGTATTGTCATAAATGCATGTTTAATCGAAGGTGTGTTTTTTTTGCTTGATAATTTTAAGTCATTTTAGTGTTTCCGAACTGCACAATTTCCAGTTCAGTTGCCCAGGTAATATCATACTTGTGTGGATTTGTGTATTCATGTGTTTATCTCCGGGCCTAGTGACCCGGATTGAATCACCCTGACCGCGTTTCAGCACGGTTAACCGCTCTATCTGACGGATTGATTTGTGTTAGCTGTCACCTCATTTGTATTCGAGATTCGGGATTAGCTTGATTGATATATTTGTTTTTCTTAAACATTTCATTTGTGAAACTTGTACTTTATTGAATTGATTTAGTGAGACTGCTTATGACACGGTTGGGAAAACTTTCATTCAAGCGTTAAACGTAAGGTGGGTATGTATTTGTTTGTGTGTGTAAGTATGGTGTTAAATCTAGTTGTACACCAAAATGATTGAATGTGTAGTTGAGTATTTGTACTATGAGACTTCGTATAGTATATAGTTTACAAGCATGTAAAGACATATAAGCCAAAGTTTCACTTTCTCCACGTGTATACATTTGTTAAATAAGACTCTATATTATATATTATACTATACTGTTATTGTCTGTGTTCTTATTATTGATTACTGGGAAGTTAAATGATAAAACGTAATGCACGGCAACTGGTTTAATATGCGCGTGCGTCTCCGTGCCGAGCGTAACAATGACTGCTTGACTGGCTGCTACAACACGCTGTCATTTGTAATTATACTTGTGTGCCTACACATTGATACATGTACTGTTTTCTCTTTTATAATATTTATTAAATTTACTTTTAAAATATGATAAAACATAGAAACCTTCATGAATATCTATATCAGGAACATCGCTATAATGGATACAGATATAATAAATAGCTCTGCCCGCAGATCCGAACGCGTTTATTACGCAATAATTATTATGGCTTCTAAGTTTTATTTTAACCTTTATTTTATGGTTAATCAAACTATTGATAGCCTTTAATAATAATTTTGTAAACACAGATTATTCCTTGTACAAAATAAAAAATCGATAAAAAAAAAGAAAAATTACTTTTTTACGGCGTCTAAAAGTGTTATTGGTAATATTTATATCCTATCAATTTAATAAAAATATAAATCTTTTGTATACAAAATGTGAGTAGCATCTCCAGAACCGTTATTGAATTAAATTCAGACAGCATAAAAACAGAATACTGCCATAAGGTGTCTTTATAACATGTGTAAATTTGAAAGAAAAAACTAATCTGTAGATAGAATTACACACTTGTTAATATAAATTGCTGGATTCAGGTATACACAATGGATGTTGTATAACTTAATTTTCAGTTTACGAGTCACCTAATAAAATCTTCTGTTACACATTGCAACGTAAAAGCACACAATTCCCTAACATTTCCTAGTATAGACACTTTTATAAACAGAAGATGTCAAATGTTCAAAGCACATTCTATCATTACATATTATAAAAAGTAAGATGTCACTTTTTGCCTCTTTGTTAATACAATAGTGATGGTAAAGCCGCGCTGAAGCTATTATTGGTTTCAGCATGAATTGGTTAGCTCGCTCGGGGGTAGTACCACCCTCTCACAGAAAACCGACGTGAAGGACCATGGTTTACATTGTTGCGTTTCGTTCGGTTAGTGAAAGCGCCTGAGGCTCATGTCCCCTTGCTCTTTCGAACCACCCTCCTCCCCATCCTCTCTTCCCATCCATTCCCTGTCTCCCCTCCCTTCCCCTCCACCAAAACATAGGCTAGCAACGCACTTACTTCCCTTGGTGTTGCTAGAGTCTATGGACAGCGGTCATGTTGCTATATTAACAAAAAACATTGTAATTAAAAATGACTAAAAACCGATTTACGTTATTATTTTCTTAAATCATCTATGTTTTAATATAGCTTTTGTTATAAATTGAGAAATGAGTTTAGTTAAAAAATTACTTTCACTATATTCTGATGATATATCTTACCTAATGTTATAAATATTGACTAATACGAATCAATAAACGATTATTTCCTTTACGACGAACTGATATTGTATATTAATAGTATTGAAAATTGCTTTTAAACGGTAACACAAAGTAAAAAAATTAAATACTTATATTTGTAGGTGGCAAATTTCATGCACAAAGAGATGCAGCAGTAAATAGGTATAAAATTATCTACGTTATGTTTAAAATGCTGTATTACAAGGCTTTACTAAAATAACAACATGAGTTAATTAATTTGGCATTTGACATCTTTAATAATCTATGAGACTTAATTTAAAAATTAACAAAACAATCATATTCTGCTATCGTTCAGTTGTTTCAAAGCCTTGAATCATTACATAATTCAGAGTAAATATATGTACGATTGCATTAAATGTAATTCCAAATTTGTCATTATAACCGCATAACGTATCCGCAGAGCTGACCGCATTGTTAGCCGTTTGATTAGTGTTTGCTCTCACCGCATCAGTTTTAGGCATTACGGGTGAATTGACTGTTACACTGCTCGTTTATTGACACGACAAAATTTCGTGATTACATAAATTCATATTAAAAATGCTAGTGTAATGATACACGCACCTGATGCAATTTATTTTTTATTGGGTCTAGGTAGAGTTTGAGCTACGCATAATAGCCTAAAAATCACAGATAATAATGTAATTTCGTCACTGATGTATTTTTTCTAAAGTCATATTTACTTATAATTTGTGATACAATACGTACATGGTACATTAGCATTGAGCTTACTAAAATATATATTGCTTGCTATAAAAAAATATAAATATAAGATATTAAGTTCCTCATTTAGATTATCTTACCCTATTAAAGTATTAATTCAAAACATCAGAAACATCTGCATCTACATATTTGCCTAATTATATTCTATAATGTTTGTAATTATCAGAACAAGGTTTGTATGTAAGAAAATATTTGAAAAATTTCATTGAAAAAAAAAAATGTTAAAATGTCTTTTTATAAATTTGTGAATGACACAGAAGACAATAGAGAGATTATCAAAAATATTTGCACAATAGACAGATTGACATTCAGCTACCATTTTTTTCTCATTAAATGGTCGTACTATACAGGGAACATTTAGTTTTACTTTCTTCCTAAACCCATGCGAAACCGGGACGAGCAGTTAGTTAATGATTAAAACTGAAAAATGCGATTAGAAATGTTATTAAACAATATTATATTGATTCCATAAGCCTTTGAGCAGAAATACACATGATATAATGAAGATTTCTAGTTAGTTACGGAGAAAAACCCCCCTGAGACGACGCCGCAAGCCGAGATGAGATCGAAACGCTTGACATATTCAAATTGAGATTTATTTCCCCAGTGATTCGTTTTACGATGTGAGATGGTCATAATATTGTGTTAAAAGATATGCCCATGTCATCACAAACATAAATAATAAACCAAAATGCGTAATAAACATTATGATTATATACTGTTTATATATTTACCGTATACTATAACCGTTGAATTTCTTAAACAACATCTATTCTAAACTAATCGAAGTGATGTTATAATATAATTATGAATACGTCAGAATTTAATGAAAATGAAATATCCGAAAGTATATTAATTAAGTAGAAAATCAAAGAACATAATAACCAATCGTTTTCAGATTTCGTGGTAAACTGTTCAAACTTGTTTTGTTAGCATTATTTCATGTTATTTTGTTAATATTGTTACGCCATGTATAAAAAACCTCTATTTGAACTCTGATAAAATATATAAAATAAGCTTTCTCTCTTTCTACAATCATCGTAATAACAGATTAAGCAGCCTGGTGACTTACTGATGCGCGACATAGAAACACGTTGGACCTTATCGCTCCAAGTATTGGAAACTTAACAACTTCTTTTAAAACTAATCACTGTTATAGATCAAATTTTAATTACATTCTAGAGATTTCCACCCCCATTTTTTGATTTATAAGTTTTAACTGCAGTAGTGAGTTTCTTCCATTTTCATTTTTGTGTATAAGAAAATTACCAATTCACAAAAAAAAAAAAAAAATATTTACATTACCTACAGATACAACGATACCATTAACAGTGTTTCGATTTAAAAAAAATAGCAATAGTCTAAACAAATTCTAAATGTATCTCATTACCGGTGTCACAAATAAGCTTTCGTCAACAGCGATAACAAACAAATGGTAGGACAAACAAATTATCCCATTTGATCCCCTTTGATGGGCAGTTGTTAATTAATACTCTAAATTATTCTGATCGCCGTATACACGTTTCCCGTAAATTACAAATATATTTATGTAATTATTCTGCGTGTATGTTGAAGCTAATGAGAATTATTATTCGCTTCTATCGTGTGTGTGTGTATTAGTCGCTTTGGTTGTATTGTGGTAAGATATTCAAGAGATGGTAAACGTAATGCATTCCAAAAATAACCGAGATAGCCACAATCCGTCAACAGCTATTATCATGTCAATCTGAAAGCATCTCAGCAGGTAGATATACATACCCAAACCGGTGCTTTTATATTTAAAAAATTTGGTCACGTAATAAAACAACGTTATGCGCCCTCCGTGCGAATCTTGAGGCAAACGAACAGATGGGTCACCCGGTGTTAAGTGGTCACCACCGTCCATAGACACTTGCAAGACCAGGAGAGTTGCAAGTGCGTCGCCAGCCTGTTGGGGGGGGGAGAGGGGAAGGTGAGGAGAGGTGGGCCTCCGACGCTCTGACTGACTGAACGAAACGCAACAATGCAAGCACTTCACGTCGGTTTTCTGTGAGAGTATGGTACTATCCCGGACGAGCTGACCCATCCATACTGAAGCCAATAATAGCTTCCGCGTGGCCATACCACTTCTCTCTCTCTCTATCTCTCGCTGTTAGTGTGCAATCTGTATAGTTTTTATTTAATTTTTATCACATTTTCGATACAAATATCATTAGTAAGATATCAAATCAAAAAGTTTCATTTAATAATATATATTGATTTATAAAAAAATAGATACTAAATATTGAACTGTATAAAGAATGAGAAACAAGTTTTAATGAAATTGCCACACAATTAGTATAATAATGTTATTCAATCGACAAGAGTGACAGCATAAGATGGTAACCTCTTCAAATTTAAAATTTAAACAGAGATACCTATAGAATAACTCGCATTAGAGATCGTAACGCTTTTTTCTTACGTGACGATTTCTACCAGTAAACTCCCACCGCAAACCGCGTTAAAGAATTCCATTCCAAAAACAAAAATACGATCAAATTATTCTGGAATGAATATAAGAACATCATTCCAGAGATAAATCTCATTAAATCTTTTATGATCATTATTAAAAAAAATATAGATACAACAAGCATGAGATGAAACGGCCTATTTTAATACCGAGTTATGGGTTTAATCTCGCCTGATAGACGGTACGCTCGTTAATTCGATGATATATGCAAAACTGACAATTTGTCAGGCAATATGTCGTCATACTAATGTAATCGTTCGATTCAACTCGTTACCGACTGACAATTGAGTATGCCTATTGCACCAAAGTGAATTAAAATCAATTGAAGCTAATTTCCATTTACTTTCATTTAGCGTGTTTCTGAAGCTATATGTGAAACAAAATCATGACAGCATTAAGGTTATCTAGAACTTTCTTTATGCGTAAACCTGTGGAATTGGTTACTAACATGCTATCACTCAGGTCAATGACATAACACTTCAAAAAGGACTGAAATACGCTTTTCAATTAGAGCAACATAATATACTTCAGGTATGGTAGTTCTCCATATATGACTTTAATCATTTACAATCAGGTAGACCGTGACTTTGTATGCTATTTTTTGGCGTAAAAGAATGTATTATGAATGCTCAGTGTAGTAAATGTCATATTCATATTTTAAGCTCATATATTTTAAAATAGCGAGTGTTTATAAGAGTGTATGGCGGTCAGGAAATTACTGATCTTTCGACGTTGACTACTCATTTAAAAGTTGATATAACACGAAAACGACTCTCTTTACGTTTTTAGGAAATATAATTAAACATCAAATTGATCTCTCGCACTATAAAAGCGTGATTCGATATTTCTATGTACATAAAAATAAAACCATACAATAATTTATCAATTAAAAAATAAAAAAGACATCGACTTTTCAATAATCGACCCCCATACCTCGACATTTTCATGAATTGATTTCACAGACCACGATTCGGAACGATGTAAAACTCGATTTTTTTTTTTTGCGAAAATTCGCCATTCCTAGTTCATCATCTAGTTTCTAAAATAACAGTATTAACGACGTCACAAAATATGGAATCCACAAATAGTAATACATATGGTAATAAATATGATACAAACTTTTTTAATAACTTAACGTAAGTCCTTGAAGAGCCCTCGGGACGAGGTCTCGACCGACGCGTATCCCATAAACTCTCATATAATGTAGAAACATGTAAAAGTTAGCGGTAAACAATAAAACTATCGATTTTATAGCGGTTTTATATCGGGGACAGGTGAGCCTTACGTACTCGATTTTTTACAATCTAAAACATATGTTTGTACACGGTACAGTTCGGTACAAAATTCCTTTAATATTAATAAATTCGGGTAAATTTAGAACATGGTTTTCATAATGCCATTCTATCACATCATGCCACAATCGATATAATTATAAGCATAATAGTAGGCTTTGTAATGTAGTGCCTAACAACTTACTTCTGAGACGAAAGTGACAGACTTTTTTGTGATAGACCATGTTTTCTGTCATATGCCTGGGCGTTAAATACACACATATTTAGATATATTAGCTGTTTAGTTGTCATAGTTAAGCAACACACAGTGCCAAATAATATGGGCGTCTATAAAAAAATCATGGTCTTTAAATACGGATTGATTTTATTTCTAAATGAAGTGTATCTTATTTAAAATTAAATCCATTATTGTTTAAGAGTTATTTTTCAAATATTTTGTAATATTCCTACGTGTGTTGTATTAGGGAAAGATCACAAAAGTAAATATGGGTAGGTTTCTCATTTTAAGTCTTTTTTTTAAATAATAAATACTTGTTACTAGTAAACATACGTGAATATGTTCGCGTTAAATGGTGAAAAAAACTAAGCATATAATAACTTTAAAATATATCTTATAATAAAATAGATAGCATAAATACGTTTTCTATAAAAATAAACATGTAGGTGTCTTGATACATCATAAAGATGATAAGTGAAAAACTATACATTAAATGCAAAGATAATTCATAAACCATATATTTTTTTATCAATTGGAATGAATATATAATCTACAAGAACGTAACAGATTATGTAAGAATAAAACTTACCATAACAGTCTCCTGCGATTCATGCGAAAATAAATTTTCACTTATTTCATTTTTCTCCCCCTTTTTATATCAATCTTGTGAGGCGCCGTCTTAATTTGGACGCGACACAATTTCGCGGTCGAGTGTACCCGCGATACGTTTTTACGTTACCCGCGGGGCTCCAGCAATAAAATATTGGCTGCGAGCGCTTTATTTACATGATTGTACTCGGCTACTAGTAGGAATATATCGCTGTATTCGTCGTTACTGGCATAACACGGCCATTATTGGTGGTTAGGTCGAATTGCGTGTAAACAGACGAAAGTATAATATAAGGGTACAGTTTGGTCTCTGCATATCTTATTTATTTTTATTGTATATAGCTTTATTTTGCGACTAGCCTCTGCCCGCGACTTCGTTCGCGTAGAATATTTACTATGGGCTAACGCTAACACGCAGCGGGAGCTCTGAAGAGGAAAAAGATCCTTAATTTTTAAACATTATCCATTGGTGCTCCGCTCCTATTGGTCTTAACGTGATGATATATAGCCTATAACCATCCTCAATAAATGAGCTATATAATATTCAATAATATTAAATAATTTTTCGGTTTAGTAGTTCCTGAGATTACTTACCTACAACGTTACAAACTCACAAACTTTACCTCTTTATAATATTAGTATAGATTCAATTCACGTTTAATTTAGCCGTAGACCTATGAAAAAAGTCCTGGTTTATTAATTTATCTGTACTATATATAATACTAGCACTCACCGGCGACTGCATCTGCCTTTATTTATCTATAAACTAGCTGATAAAATCATAAAGCATATCCTTAAGTAATATTTAATCTTGGTTTCTTTAAACACGTTTTACTTTATCTAAAGTTATCGTAATTTTAGTGACGACGCCAGTTAATGTGAAAGAAGATTAGATAAGTAAATCGACTTACTAAATTGAGATGGTTTTATTAATCACTGTTTTTTTTTCATAAGATGCCACGCGGAACGTCGCGGGCAGAGCTAGTAAAATTGTAAAACTCAAGAGTTTGTCCATTTCAATGTGCTGAATAAACTGTGTTAAACGAGAATGCAGTAACAGTTTGAGCGTATGGCGCGACATCTTATATCTTTAAACGAGCAATTCTTGTATATTTTTATATTTGTATATATTTAGGATCTCGGAAACGGCGTCAGCTATTTCCCTGAAACTTAGTATGTAGGTAATTTCGAGGACGATAAATCGATCTAGCTAGATTTTATTATTGAAAAACTGTTTTAGCTGAGTTTTCAGGCAATGAAAAAATATATATAGAATATAAAGGTAAATTTCGCCGGCGCTGTCAAAACAAAAATAACTCAGATGGAAATCGGTTGCTTCGAAAATCCGTGTAACCTCAGTTCAAATCCGAGTAACAGCAAAATAGAAATATTATTTAAAATTTTCTATTCTAAAAAAATGTTAATTATATAAGGCAAACATAACAGTTAATTTTTATTTATAGATGTTTTTTAAAGAACCGAGCTAGACTCGGTCGCCCAGGTACTGTTTTATAGTAAAGGCATAGTATATAAAATAAAATATATGCCAATATCTTCACTTAATAAAGTGACTGACGCGAATCCGTTATAAAAAGTCCCTATAAAGCATTCATTTATCGACGCAAGCGTCGTAAAATATCGAATACCGTAGGGTACAGGGTCATAAAAAATGCTAATATATCCATAAATATAAAATTCTATACTCACACACTTTCAACATATTTGTCAATTTTTTCAATAATTTGCGGTCTTCTAATTTGATTTTTGGTCATGTAACTTATGTTTTACGTATGTCGATTGTCCTGTAACTTAATTTTTTGGTCATGTTACTAAAGTTTTACACGTGTTTTTAATTTTCTGATTATGAAGTGTCGCCAGATTAAAGTATAAAGTACAATATCACCCCCACCTCCTTCCCTCTCCACACCCTCACTTCCCCTTCGCCCTTCCCCTTCTGTGAGTAATAACAGGGAGATTTTCATGAATTCGTTGAAATAATGACAAGACATTATTAAAACTATGACGTCATCGCATGTGACGTAATTTTTAACATTAAATATTTCCATTAAATAAAACCAAATACAAAAATATAACAATTATGTGAATAAACAGAGTAGACGCTGTTGGACTGAAGGGTGTCCACAGCTTCAGACAGAATTGAACTGATTCGAGTACTTCGTATACAAATAAGTTTTCAATACTTATAATAAAATATTTTTGGCTTTGGTATCTATACATGTATATGTACATGTATATACATATGTATGTTCGATCCCTCGGTAGGGAGCCCTTGAGTGCGTTACTTGCGCGATACAGTGACACAAAAATTTACATCACTGCCACAACACTACACGATCACCCCCACACACGTGCACGCCTACACGCTTAAACATGGAAGTGGAAGGGTTTTATTTTTTTCCCTTATCGAACTGAAAAAACTCTAATTTTCCGAAAAAAAATATATGGAAGGGTTGTTGAGGCGTGTATGCTTGGTGCGTATATATATATATATATATATATATATATATTGAACTATGAGGTATAAAAAGTTAAGCAAAGATGAAATATTTTTTATTTTGCAATAATGAGTGTATTATTATAATTTCATTAAATGAACTGTTCATGGTGCACGTGCAAGAAACTGTGAGTTTGAATATAGGGGGTAATCTCTACAACTATTCATCCGATTTTAAAAACGAATGGATGATAAAAGCAATATTTACTTATATTTTTTCAAACTGGGAATGATGTTGACCTGCTTGGCCTAGACAGCTTCACCAGACTAAGCTATATTTTCTATTATTGCATTTTATACTGTGTGTAAAGCGTACAAAATCACTTGCAATTGGTATTCTTTATAGTTAAAATCTATTATTGTTACTTAAAGTAACTTGTTTAAAAGTCTTTCATAAGTTAAAATATTCACTTAATTCACAGCCTACTTAAAATTCTGATCATGTTATTTAATAATATTAACATTTTGTATAAAGTTTGTACATATTTAAGGTTATAAAACATAATTTTAAAATAATGGAGATTTATTCAAAATAGAAAATCGTTTAATTTTAAACAAAAAAAATATCACAGGAGCTATTAAAGACCAGTAAAATGTATACAGTGGCACACTGGTAATACGTCCGTTGGCTGTCAGATGGCCGATTCTAATCGGACCCGACACGATTCTTAATCGTGGCCGCACGCATTTAAAATGAAAACATACGGTCCTATATTCGGTGCGAGAACGCGTGATTTCAGTGCTAGTTGTCAAATCAAATCGGATAAGTGCCTTTAGCGCTCGTTTTAGTAATCCGGTGAAGCTGTAAAGGTCTGTCAGACCAATAGAGTCGTCAGTTTGAAAAAAAATGTGTTTTTTTTTTTTTGCAAGAGCACCGTGAACTGACTGTATTGCTCTTGAAGACAAGCACAATGCAGACCAAAAACAATGAAGGTGATCTAGTCAAATATACAATAATATACCCTTCTGCAAACTTTTCCGTAGCTGTATTATAGTAACGAGTTCGTCGCCATGTATATATTAATAACTATATATTTGTGTAAAAACCTACACAGTGCCTGCCATCAGAATGTGACTCATTTAAGTTAATTGTTTGATGATAAATTGATGTTAACGTGTTTGAACAACGTGTTAATGAACCTAGGTTCGAAGCATAACAGCTAAGTCGGAGCTTTCAGTGAAAGAAAATATCGCGATGAAACCACAGCATGATGGTGGTAGGGCATTTTCTAAGTCCGCCTGGCTAGATACCACTGTCAATTTAAAAATGTGACGCGAAATGATTGCTGGCGTGTTCCACCAGCTTTTTTAATATTTTAGACCACATCGTCACTTAAAATCAGGTGGGATTGTAGTCAAGCGCTAAAACTTACAAAGCATAAAAATATTGAAAAGATAAGGTTATTCGATGAAGTTTGTGCAACGTTATTAAAATATGATTCGTGATGGATTATCTACTAGAATGTGTTAGATAGCCTTATGTGTATTGATAAATATTCTATAATTATTTATTTTGATTATTGTAAGGTTCGAAGTCAGAACGATACGGATTTTGAGTATGTTATAACTATCATTCAATATATAGATTGGTATCTACTGTTGAATTTTTAACAACCACAATACTCGTTATTGTTAACAAGTGTTATCTACCCACCTCGGTGTCGCTCGTGACTCGAGATACTAGCGCCAAATATTAGAAATATGCATTGATACTAGCGCCAAGCGCCAACATATAAGAGCTACACATTAACACTAACGCCTTTTATTAAAGATACATAAATGAGAATTACTATAATTATATAGATTTCAATGGAGACAATCAATTCCTATCTATTACTTGCATAATATTAGTTATATGATAATAATAGTAATTGCTTTGACTTCCATAGTTTGACCTATAAAGGGCTAGATGTCCCTGCTCTACACACATAATTGTATGTCTAAACATATTTCAGATACATAAATAACAATGATTTTATATAGAATTTATGTACGTAAATAATATTAATTTGTTCGTTAATTATTATCTCTGTGTTACTTAAAACATATAGCAGAATTATAAGTAAATGGTAATTGCTTTAAGTTATATAGTTCGTCTTATAATTTATATAGTTCGGCCTATAAAAGGCAAGATGTCGGTGTTATCTATGCATTCCTTTGTGACGCATTCTATTGTGAAAAGTACCGTAAGTCATAACTCTGGCCAAATAAAGAGTGAAAGTAATTACTTAGTATTTATTGGCATCCTGACTGCATCGACTATGTCGTATACACCCTGCTAACACAAGTTTGAAATTGTTGGTGATAATATTAACTTTGAAAAGAAATTACTAAAAGTTTATAGCGAAGTACCAACAATATATATTGTATAGCAGTATAGATAACTATACAGTATATCATAAACCAGCAAAGGGCTGTAAAAATTGCTGACCTTTCTTTTAGGATGTCCAGATTTCCGTCGGTAGTTTTGTATAAGTCATAACACAACTCGGATACATTCTGACCTTTCCCAAGAAAATTGTTCACACACCTCATAAAACCTCATATTTTTTTTTATTTTGCTACAAACTGTATATCGCTAAGATTAGTAAGCATTGAACAGCATTATTTTAAATATAAATCAATTGTAACAAGTTGTATAATTGATATCAAAAACGTCAGGCGTCATTGTATAGAATATGCTCCCGTATTTTACAAACTAACATTACAATTTAAACTGATTGTACTTGTGGATGTTATCTTACCCGCGGTTAATTACATTGAATCCTATATTTATTACACGTACATTTATTTATATTGTCATAACAACAACTGTATTGGAATCGTTATTTATGGACCTAATAATATATTTAACGGCTACTTAACCAATAGTTAATATAATAAAATACCATATAAATTATACATTTGTTACTACTTCGGTGGCATTTCATGTATAATTTTAAATTTGAATGTTATTGAAGTTTTTTTGTCAAAAACTGTACCTCTATAATCACTATATTTTTATTAATCATTAATATTATAAACAAAAACATTTGTAAGGAAGTTTACAATAATAGTTTTCAAACAGAAATGTTATATAGGTTGTGATGAATAGAGATATTATTTAATTGTACTAACGATATAACTAAGTTTAAAAAAGTCAAGGCAATCATAAGAACTGCCGGCAGACGTGAAAACTCAAAACAGGGCATAACTGTTCTTTTTTCAATATTGATATCAGTTATAGTCTGATTTATGATTATTTATGAATAACATTAGTTTGGTTTTCGTATTTATTGGGACTCGGAGAAATAATTATATACATTTTTATACAGTTTATTAATTCATGAAATACATGATGGGTTGCACAAGCTCGATAAAAATTATCAATGTTACAAACAAACAAATAGACAGACATTTCTAAATCTGATTAAAATACATATGAATTTAGTAAATTATTACTTTTTCGTTCCTAGATCTGCATCATTTTTTTTACTAAAAACTAAAAGATCTTCATCACCGCAACAGGAATAGCTCTTTGGCTCTCCATGAATACTTTATAATTGTGCTAATTATTTTATTTCAATCAGTACTTATTTTCGCGCCTCAGCCTTTACGACATTCTTACTCACAAAAAAAAAATTCTACTTGCTCTTGATGGTTACATGCCTCAGGTTCACTAACACTCATTATATTGGTATATTGTTTTAGGTAACTTTTAGTAAAATATAATATTCACTAAATGAACTAAATTATGCCGTCAGTTTCCAAAAATATATTATTCTATTGTGTAATCAACTATATTAAAAGTGTTGTCCCGGATTATTGTTTTTTTCGTAATTCTATACTTTTAATTTAATACTTGAACAACGCTTTGATTCTATGCTTTCAAAACCCACGTTCATTTTGGGCACGGTTGTCTTCAGTCAACCGTGGGATCATAGTCTTATAAAACTTTTATTTCACTTACCTCTCGCCCCGTATAAGCTTGACGGACTCTAATCCGAATCTAATTAGACTCGAAAGTATATTTAAAATACTGAACAGGGGGTCGGGGTCCGCCATTTTCCCTTAAAATTAACACGACTTCGCGCGTAAACGAATTAGACTTGAATTAGTTGGACACTCGACGAATTTCGTTTCCTTTTTTGTAATTAGCCGTCTTATAGATCTCGTAAACACATTTGAAATGCATGAGAAGCAAATAAGAGAAAGATTGTTGGTGAAAGCTTCTTTTCATTCGAAGGATAAATATGCAAAAGGAAAATTTAGCTTTATTAAACACGATTGTAGGGTTACGTACATTATATGTCGTCCTACTTGTTATGTGTGCACCGGCACAGTTCAATTGAAATTACATTTATTAAATTCTTACAATTTATTAATTGCCATAAACGGACACCCCAAGAACATAGTTTTTTTTATTGTAGCACAGTAAAGTAACTCCACTATGCCTGATGGTGAGCACAGTACAATCCAAAAACAATGGCGACCACCGAGAGACACGCCATCCCTCGGCGATCGCCGCAGTCATGCCGGCCTGCGTAAATGTCTCTTCACGTTACGCTTGAAGGACCTCATGTTATACGAAGGAGGGAATACTCTAGCCGGGAGATTGTTTCACAGCTTCACGGTACGGCAAAAATAAGAAGTGGCGAACTCCGTAAAACTATGGCTCAGAAGCCCAGCGTGCGTGGTTCGGTTATGGAAAGGAGAGGAAGGGATAAAATTAAATAGCTCTGCAGAACATTCGCCATGATACAGACGGTAGAACACGCTCAGTGATGCAGTATCAAATTGTATAAATATACACGCAACATGTGCTATGTGGACTCGCTTACCTTTAATTGTTGACATCACTGTCACTATCGACTTCACTATCACTTTTTATGAATATTAAAACTACCACCGGTTCGAGGAAACACTCATCAATAAGAACCGGCAAGAATTACCCGATTAGGCCTCCCACGGCAGCGGCTCAAGCCTAGGTTCGATCCCTCGGTGGGGAGCCCTTGAGTGCGTTGCTTGCGCGATACGGTGACACACCCATACATCACTGCTACAACACTACTCGATCACCTCCACACACGTGCACGCCTACACGCTACACTTCTTGGTGGAAGGGTTATTTTTGTTAATTTTTTTTCCCTTATCGAACTAAAAAACTCTCAATTTTTCCGACAAAAAATATATTGAGGAGTTGTTGAGGCGGATATGCTTGGTACTCATATACGTTTCAACAACTCAAACATATATGAATAGTTAGGTTAGAATAGCTAGGTTAGCTAAGATAGGTCGCGATTTTGTATACAACGGGCAACAGCCAAGCCGAGGTGTGCCGTGCACCCTTGAGCTGGTTGCCAATATAAAATCGGCTGAGTGCCTTAAGCGCTCGCCTTAGTAGTCCGGTGAAACTGTTAAGACCTTGCTAGGTCAATAGCGTAGTCAGATCGAGAAAAAAAAAAAAACCGGCAAGAAGCTCGATCTGGTGTATGTCCTCGTGATATAAATTTTTACGAGTATAGAGAGTTACTTTAGTTTTTGGTGGATACATCGAGAGGGGCGTCATTTACAGATGTCATTATCATTCACATATTTATCCGCTCACTATCCGGCAAATCGGTATTGTGCGTTGGGACTTTGATATAAAACCTAACACTAGTACCTAAACAACTGATACAGGTTTTAGTGAGCCTAAAGCATGGAATGATCAATTTGTTATTGTTTCCTATATTTTAAATTATATCGGTATTGTAATATTTATCCGGCTTATCTGATTTTTTGTGGCCACCGTCTTCGAAACGCACCGCACTATAAATACTAATGCTTATTTGCACTTACAATACTTTGTGACTTTCTATTTGTATAGTAATTTTTTCAACCCTACAGTTCGTAGCATGATATTAGATAATTAATAATATTCTTTAATAAATTAATTGCTAAATCCATAAGTTTTTTTTTTTTAAATCGAACTGGTTCCTTTATCACTTTGTTCATTATATTATTATTCACGGATTTGTAATTTTGGGGTTTATTTGAAGGATGATTAAACTGTATAGAGAATGACTGTTCCCACGAAATCTGAAAACATAAATGTAGCTCCCCTTCAGTAAAACAAGCTTTTAACATAATGGTAGGCGACATTGACGAATCTTCGCGATGACGTCACTCTTGGGTAATCGTCCGGGATTAGACGAGGATTGATTTTTAATAAGAACGATTTTTATAAAAATATTTTATGGTATAAGTAAGGTATATTTAAAAAAAGTCAAGGGAGTCATAAAGACTTCCGACAGAAGTGAAAACTTAAAAGAATGAAATATATGTGTTCTCTTTTGAATTCTTGTATTAATTGTAGTGTGAATGACAATACTTAAATTTCAGAGTTTTTTATTGAAGTTATTAACATAACTGTGTTTTTTAAATCTATTGACACTCGGAACAATAATTATGTACATTTTTATAAAGGCTATTAATCTATCCAACATATGATGAGCTGCAAAATGTTCAATATTATATGTACATTGGCCCCTATAATTCGCATCTTCACGGGACTACGCGCATCGCCAGTCTGACGTAAGCCGTGCAAGCGCAATACGGCCGGTCATGCTTACGTAACGTGCAAAATTATAAATTTATCTTTTACCAAAAATATCGCTTAATGTGCCTAAAGAAGTTATCACTTCAAACAATCTTTTTTTTCCCGATCTGACTACGCTATTGGCCTAGCAAGGTCTTAACAGCTTCACCGGACTACTGAGGCGATCGCTTGCGGCACTCAGCGGATTTTATTTGGAAACTAGCTCTAGTGCGCACGGCACACTTCGGCTTGGGCTGTACGTGCAATACGTGCAATGTGCGACCTATCTGAGCTAACCTAAGCTAACTATTCATATATATATATATATGACTTGTTCAAACAAATATGTGTACCAAGCATACATACCTCAACGACTTCTATATATATTTCGTATCGGATAATTTTCTAAACTATTTCAGTTCGATAAGGGAAAAAGAATAAAACTTTCATGTGTAAGCATATATTGCACGTATGTGGAGGTGATATGTGTAATGTTGTCGCATTGATGTAAGATTTTGTGTCACTGTATCGCGCGAGCAGCGCACTCAAGGTCTCCACACCCAGGGAACGGACTTAGGCTTGAGCTGCTGTCGAGGGGGGCTTATTCTGGTGTGCGGGAACGAAATTTACCCCCAAACCACGGCGGCGTGATCTGTGGTTACGCGGGCGTGGGCGCGAACACGCTCTGTTTGGAGAGACAGGCTGGTACTGATCGTTCACTGCCGTTATTTTATCGGGATTACAAAGAATCTTGTTTTGTCGTTTTACAAGTGAACTCTATAACATCATATTATTTCAATTTTTGTAAATGCCTATGTGCAAATTCTGCCACTTTAGATCCCTTGAAAGCTCGAGTAATACTAGTAAACCATAAGATTTCAAACATAATACTGAAATCCAATAGAATATTCGATGTAATTTAATAATGTGTCCAAAAGTCGAAATACTTAATCATTTCATAGAAATAAATTTCTGTTTGCTTTTTTAGTGAGAAATGTAGAGGATTTCATAACGAAATTTACTAAAGTTTTCTTTTTAACATTCAACAATGCATGGATTTCGACATCAAGGTGACTTCGAATATATTGGAAAAAGAAAAATATAAATTTTATTTTCAGTTACTACGTTGAAGTATTTCATAATTTAAATGGAACTTTACTTCAAATATATGTATGTAGTCCTAAGTTAAATCAGATTACAATAGTTCTTGAAAGTTTTTTCAAGACCTGTATTGTATATTATAAAATATAGACTAACTAGTGCCCGCGCCTCCGCTCTCATTATTCTGTTGTTTCATGGGTTTTGTTTTAATTGTATAATGACTATTGTTATCTAACCCGTAACTCAGTCATTGTTGTCGGTAACTCAGACACTAAATTTAAGTTACGCGCGTGATGTGTTGTGCTGGTAGGGTTTTGTAAGTCACTTTGATTAGCTGCGTGAGGTATCAAGTTGAAAATCTGTCCCTAAGCACTTGTTAGTGTATTCTGACACTTTCAATTAAAAGCCAGAATCTTTCTAGGTTTATCGTAGTTGCTATGTTAGACCACGTCATCAGATGAGATTATGGTGAAACGTTAAAACTTATAAAATACCTATACTCAATATATTTTGTTATTACTGCTTGACTATTAACCAAAAACATAATGATATGTAAGTAATACTATGAGTCGTCATCTATCTATAGTATCCCGGTGAAGCTGTAAAGGCCTTGCAAGGCCAACAGCGCAGTCAGTTCGATAAAAATAATCATCTATATGCTAACAAAAACCACGTGGTAACAAAACTGAACATTTTTTAAATTAAAATCAAACGACTTTATAACTCTTAAAGTATTTACACGCAAGAGAGCGGTTCAGACCGAGGCTCTGCCACACTGGCAGTCTCTATCTAGGTGCTATTCAGGTGAGTTCCTTCCGTGCTCGCCACCAAACCCGATGAAGACATACTCCTAAAGGCTTACAGGTTAGCAAAAAAAATTCGAATGCACGGTTAGGGTTGATTCTGCACATATTGATCAATTTGTTTTATTCGGGCTCATATTTGAAACGGATAATTATTTATTCTATAATTGCCCAATTTCCATATGAGCTAAGCAGTAATTGTAACATTTAACAGGAGGGTAACTTGCACAGTGTGGATTAATTTAAAGAAAAAAGAAGGCCTGAAATTGATCCATATCAAATACGCTATGAAAAACCATTTCTATAAGGGCGAAGGGCATCAATTAGTATTTTAATATATTTTAATAAAACTATGTTTTTTTCTTTAATTATTTTAATATATTCATTATTTAAAAAAATACATATTAATGTAATATATAGGTTATTCACAACATATTTACATATAATAACTTGAATTTAATATAAAGACGTCTTTGTATATATAAAATTTATTCCATTCCCGTGACCGTAAATTCAATTCACGAGAAAAAATATTACTTTGAAACGTTATAAGACAGTTAAATAAGTCTTCTTTTTATATTCTGCACAGTGATGCGTTTAATATTATACAATTTTATTTTACTTTGCTTTTCAGTAAATTTGTTGTATTTAAAATCTAATTTAGATTCGTTTGAATATTTATACGTTTCTTTTTTATTTCATTATGACTGGGTTTTATAGTTTTTTTTTTTTTTTTTAATATTTATTGTTGAATAAAAATCAGGTGTTTGTATCACAGGTCTCTTTATCTATACTTCTACAGGTACCATAATGTTATAAAGCTGAAGAGTTTGTTGGCTTTAAATGCGCTCAGGAACTACTTGGTTACTTTATCTCTTGGCTGAAAGAAATTTCAAATCATACTTACACAATATTTGTAAATTGCACACACTGTGTGTAAAGCTGGTATTAGAGATCTAGTCTTCTAGGTGGTAGAGTAGGTGGTAGATGGGTCGGCTCGCTCGTTGTAGTACCACCCTCTCACAGAAAACCGACGTGAAGTAACCGTGCTTGCATGGTTGCGTTTCGTTCGGTCAGTGAGAGCACCGGAGGCCCATCTTCCTTCCTCTCCCCTCCCCTCTTCTCTTCCTATCCCCTTTCCCCCGTTTCCCTCAAAACACAGGCTGGCAACGCACTTGCGACTCCGCTGGTGTTGTCTGTGTCTATGGACGGCGGTGATCGCTTAACATCAACCCGCTTATTCGTTTGCCTCCAATATGACATAAGAAAAAGATAATGTTAATACCGATTATTCAAATGCGATTTATCATTTTAACGCTCCACACAATAATGTTGTAAAATAACAAAGCCATTTGACGCAAAATCAACAACGATTGCTTTGGTTCATTAAAGTCACCATCGTAATGTCGACTCATAAACCACAACACAATGGACAAGCTGTTATTTTACGAGAAATTACATACTAACTAAGCTTAATTGGGAGATATAAAGATATTGAATGCGATATAAATAATGTGACCGTAATGCTTTATCGCTCTCTGATTTAGAAATATTGTTGTTTATATTCGGAAATTCTGTAATAAAGCGATTGAGCTCGTGGGAATGGTATTTAAGATGATTACGTAACTTAATAAAACGTAAGAAAGTATTCTTTGTCGTCTATATTATTTACTTTGAAACATTACGATTTTGATCCACTGGATTACAATTTTCATACATTATTACTTTTAATAAAAACTAGCCACTACCCCCGACTTCATTCGCAGAGCAATCTCCAAAACGATTACATCTATTTTCACAGTAGAGTAGACTATTTTACTTTAAACTAGCTATTGCCCGTGATTTCTTTTGCAGTAGGACATCGAAATGCTTTTCATTACTTGCTTATAAAGTGCAAGTGAGCACTGAGAGGCTGATATAGCGGGATTAAGTCCCAAATATGTTGCTGATGGTGAATCCCATTCGACACACTTATACTATTTACGTTATATCTTATCAGTAGGTTTTGTATTTATTTACAAATGGTTTTGGAAAAGCATTTCTGTAATTGTACATCTTCTCACAATTTTACATTTCTTTAATAGGATTAAAAAAACGCGCTCGGGGCCACGTGTAAAGGCTAGTCTATAATATAAAAATAAATCGCTGAATGTGTTCCTAGCGCAAATCTCGAGAACAGCTGAACCGATTCGCTAATTCTTTTTTTGTTGTGTTTGTTATTGTCAGGAGAAGGTTCTTATGAAAAAAGTGCATATTTTAATATACATAAGGCTGAACGGAGTTCGGGGGCACTGCTAGTTTTAAAATATAAATTGAATACACATGTTCAAAGGATATAAAAAAAAATTAAAGAAGCAAGTTTCCTGAGAATAAAACAAACAATGGATGCCTTCTTGACGTTTCTGCAAAAAAGGTCAATCCAAATTATTTTGTCATAGGTACTTTTTTTAATAAGCATAAGTTTTGCGGGGTGGTAGGGCTTTAAAGCCCGACTGGGTCGCAGCCACCTTGTATATGGCGAAAAAGCCCGTAATAGTGACTCGCTTCTGCGCGTCGCGTTTCGGGATCAGCCTGTGCATATCCAGCTTTCTGCAGGACAGCATGATTATGGCGACCAGCGATGGATAGTGTGTCACTCGGTGGTCGCTATTGTTTTTAGATTGTACTGTGCTTACCATCAGGCATAGTGCATTCATTTTGCCGTGCTATGATAAAAAAAAAGTAATACCCAAGTTTTTCGTAAGTCATTGAATTCGATGACTTGAACTTACTTCAGCACAAGCTATGTGAATGCTAAGCTTGCTACTATAAATTTAAACTCTGGAATTAAGGCTAAGATAAGTATGCGTACACGTTATTGATCTCACCCGTGAGATTATCGCTAATCAAACTGGAGACGCAAGCGCCGAATACCGGCGGGTATCCGTCGTCACAATGACGAGGGAAAAATAGTGACGGGAAGGAAGCGGGAAGTCGTGCACTGACCTGGCGGTTTCTCCTGCAGCGTATTCTCCTCCACGACCGCGTACAGCCGCCCAGAGCACCTCCAGCAGCACACTGCGTTTTCACCTTCACTAGGATCACTACAAGTCTGATATCCGGAACTCTAGTCTCCACCGTGCGGGTGCGGGTTAGCGAAATATTATAGGTTTTCACCTATAACGGTGCGATATTGTATCCTAATTCCTCAATGGAATCAGGAGCGCGGGAGCAGAAACGAAAAATATATAGGTCACGTCAGCGCGATAAGACGTTGCGAGAAGCAAGTATGGCGGCAACCGATTGTGCACGACTGGAAAGGGGTGGGATATTAGGAGTTGTTGCGAGGTATACTAGATGGCGTTACCACAAACAAAATGGTAGAAAATCTGTTGCCAATTAAAAACCTTCGACCGTACACAGACCTGTCGTAGTATCACCCTTTTCGCTTGGCACTTACCAGAATAAGACGGTGTTTATTGAACTACCAGGAAGCTAGCAGAACAATAATAATTACAGCGACTAGAGATACAATAAATCACTATAAGGTCACTGTTGTGTCTGAATTAGCTGTACGTATTAGTAGATACGGTTGCTACTTTGTCATGAACCAATTATTCAGTAAATGAAGAAATGCAATTGAAGAAAAGCGAGAAAGAGAGAGGATTGTTAGTGGTGCCATGTTGACGTCTTATGCATGTCATGGTGAAAGTTCTTGAAACTTGATGTACAAAAACGAGTTACTAGTACCCGATTTAATAGACTGCATAATCGTAGAATAGATGCTAGATAAAATTATGTTAGCTCTGTCCTAATATATTTAGAAACCGCGTTAACTGACCATAGAAACTATAATATTATGGTAGAGTTTTTTAATACCATAGCACTGAGAGGATTTTGCTGAGACACTAAAACATATAAATTAAAAATATGAATCTATTAAAAACTTGGGTCATCAATTATTAATATTCGCCTGTATATCAATTAAACATTCAACGGATGGGAATGAAATGAACGACGAGCGAGGTTAATCCAAAAAAAACGGCCGTCATTGCGGACGGATATCGACGTGATCATAAATCCATAAATCAAAGATTATGTCGAGATCTATCATAAATAAACAAGTTTTGTAGGAAATCATATCGCTAACTATATCGAGGGATAACTTAGATCGGTTTCGTTAAAATTTTATTGGTCCATTATCGTTTTATAACAATGGATATCTAGAGGGCACTGGGTGACTATAAAAACGTATGTTTCATCGGTCCAAGCTTCGAGTCAACAGCGATTTGCGAATACATTAAAAAATAACCTCGCAGCTTACTTGTTGTTAGGAGCTGAAGGTAAATTTCAACAGAAAGTACTTGGCAAGACTGGAATTATCGTAAATATTTAATAGAAGTATACACTCAAGAAATTTCATGCCCTATTTTTCTTGGGATATATAAGCGAGTTACGGTGCTACTTATGACAATTCTATGTTAGACTTCAAAGTAAAAACTAGAAGCAATGGTCTGAAGAAACCTAAATAAACTTTAAGACTGCGATTGAGTATATGGTGAGTAAATTTATTTGTAATTTGATGATTTGTGTACGTATTAACTATTTCCTTGTAAATATAATTTTATCACAAAGTAATGACCTAAAAGCATAATGTTTTTTTTTAATTTTGTTTCTGGATCGTTTACAAATGGACATGACTTTTTTGAGTTCCATAATATTTCCCGTAATCGTTGGTATTCTTCGGTATATAGCTTAATTCCCAGTGCCGAAGCTGTCTTAAAAACGTATCAGAAATCTAATAGGTTTCTTAGCTATATTTCGATGAATAAATTAGTTAAGAGAAATAACAGGTAGACTTTTCCATAAAAAGATTCTCCGTGGTTTCACATCTAATTACCTCTACTTGAGTAAATATTTGTATACCATATAATCTATATTTTACCAATATCATATACGTGTTTGATCCCTAAATTAATCTCTATAAGAAACGGAATCCATATTTTCTCTAATTATCTTTTACTGTTGCTGTTATTAATTGTATAACACACACTTTTGACAAATTGAAGAAAAATAAAAGTCTTTTTATCTTATTTAAAATTACTCGCTTTCGTCTTTGGCTTGCACCATACGTAAACAATCGCTTCTGTACTCTAACTCTCTATAACTATGAAACTTGGCTTCCTTTGAACGACGTCTCTTTGTGGAACCAATTGAATTAAATAAATAAATAAATTGTACACACTCGAGCGACGCTAATGAAACTCGCCCGGAAATACGCTTCCAACGTTCAACGTTTAATGGCTGACCCATTTTTGAATGACAAATTGAAGTTTGCGAAACGAACGGTAGAATATTGTTTATTTCTCTTTGAATTAACTAATTAGGTCTGTTTGGAAGTATTTTAAGTGGGTTTTGAATGATAGAATACTAGCTTTCACCCGTGGCTTTGTTCGCTAATGTAATTAAAGATATTTTTCCAGATCGATAATCAGTGGGGTAGTTAAGCTATAAAGGCAGAACAAAGTAATATTTGCATTTAGTTAGGACTAGCATTTACCCGCGGCTTCGTGTGCATTCATTTTTCAGCTATTCTTCGGAAACGATACATTCCTGGATGAATGTTTTTCTTTGCTTAGATAGATACCTATATACTTGTATGTAAAATTTTACGACCATCGATAGAGTAGTTAGGATAAACTTAGATTTGCATTTGGCAAAAAACATATTGTAAGAAATAAGGTCTAAATACTGACTTAGGTCACGCGGTAATCGACCATATTATTAATTACTAGCTGTGCCCGCGTCTTCGTCCGTGTGGAACCTTACGAAAACAAATTGACTAATATATTCATCAGAATGTATGAAGTCCATTCGTTTATCTACTTATCTCCCGTGCTTAAGTCGCGTCGTCATTAAAATTACAATAACTTTTGATACAGTGAACCGATTTTAATGAAACAACGATTAAATGTTAAATGAAGATATCATTCATAATTTCATTGAAAAGTTTTCATAGTGAATGCAGTACTTTAGACGTGATGTATGTTCAAACAAACAGACATTTCTGAAAATATTGAAACGTATTTTATTACTTAGTCCTAGACACCAACTATACTTTTTTTACAAAATTTATGAAAGTGTCTGCACTTATATTTACAATTTTATTATATGAACAGATATTGACTTGACTCTTTGCAAGACGATTAGGGATTATGGTTGTTACTCTGCTGTACCTCGGTTTATATTAATGATCAATTGACGTCACACAATATGTATTGCATGTAGATCTTGAAGCATAATAAATGTTATCCTAATTTCACTACGAATGACGTAAAAGAGGAAGACCTTTTTTCGATAAGAATTCTTCGTTCAGTAGCAAGTATATATACGAACTGCTGTTACCTAATTATAAGATTGTAACAGAAGTGTTTAACGGAATTTATGGTATTTTTAAAACCCATTTCATGGGATTAAGTGTCGATTAACCATCGGGAAATGTTTTCGTATCTAGTTCATCGTACGCGCCGACGACTCGTTTCCCGGCGCGTTTCATACTTCATTATTTTTTACGACCGCGAACAGAATAGCATCGCGTCGATTTCCGATCTATTGAATATTGATCGGCTGAATAAATTATCTGTAACACCTGTTACAGGCTCGATAGTCGGGTTGCCAGAATGGCCAATTTACATTTGAAATTAGTACCTGCCTTTATGAAAATCAAGTAATTTGCAAGTTATATTAATTTACATTATTCGATATTATTGCAAACTTTACCTAATTTCCTGGCTACTTAACTGACGGTAAGCATCAATATACTCATCGGATTGAGGGTTCAATAATAATATCACTTCAGTAACTGAATAAATACGCGTTTAAAGTAAGTAGATGATTGTCAAACCGCCATCTTGTTTTGTATTTTGCTCGCAATTTTACTAAAATAATGCACGGTGTAAAACACAATAACATGTGCAAATTATGCTGTGTATCTTACTGGTTATTATCTGGTTGGTAACCACAAAATTATACAATACAATTTCTTGTATTTTGTTAAAACTAAAATATAATTAAAATAAGATGGCTGCCGCTTGTTAATAGCAATGTGAAGTTAAAGTTTTAATTAAGTTTTCTTTCTTTTATACTATAAGAAGTAAATGAAAAAGTGGGTCACCTAATGCTAAGTGATCAACACCAGGGGATTCTCAAGTGCGTTGCCAACCTCTGTTTCGGGGAGAGGATAGGGCAGGGAAGAAGGGAAGGGGAGGGGAGAATGGTAGGTGGAGGCGAGAGTGAGAGGTAAGGTGTGTTCCGTACTTATGTACATTGTATTTATATTGTCATCTATACTAATCTATATGCGAGCACATATCTTTTTCGTTATTACTTTTATTGATTAAAAAGGCTTGTATCTACTCACTACTTTCTTGAACGCACCATTAAAACGTATACAAGTGCTGCCATCTAAGATAACTAACTTTCACTTTGAATCTATCAACGAGAAAAAAATTACCGTTCTGAGCGATCTGTATTAACGAACAATTGCAAGGCCGATACATATGTAACAAACAGTTAACTAAACATAGTGTCAGTGCAAACTTGTGTCCTGGTTCACAATCAGCGATCTTAGCCACGAACTACGCCGGGGTAACCCGAAGAAGAGGATCTCCTAGTGCGGGTGAGTGGTGGATACATGTCCTACTAAATTACCTTCCTATACAAGGTGGGTATCCGGCGCTCTCACTGACCGAAGGAAATGCAACAGTGCAAGCACTTAATTGTTTCTGTGGGTCGGGTGGTACTACCCCGAACGAGCCGAGCCATTCATGCTGAAACGAATAATGGCTTCAGAGGGGCTCTACCACATACAAAATTAAATAGGTTTTAATCACTTTTAACAGACATATTATAGCTATATCTAGATAACTATAGCTTTCATTTTTGTATTATAATAATTGGATTAATTAACTTTATGTATATAAAAACAACTTTTTAATTAAAAATTTTGTTACTGACTGTAAAATATGGACAAGAATTGACTGAAGTTGGTACGGATGGAGTTTTACTCTCATTGCAAAACAGTATGTTAAACTCGCATCTACTGTTGAACTATAAACTTATTTATTTGTTTTAATTTGTTAGAGCTTACATACGCTTGGAAAAGATGATACATGTTACTGTTGTAGTAGCTTAAGATATCTGGTATCTCAACCTACTTGCCAAGCGCCAATGCGACAAGCGTGTATAATAACTAACCTACCTTCCAAAATAATTATACCAGATCACATTTACAGTTTCTAGTTATCATATGTATTCTTAAAACTATCTTTTAAAGTAAAAATAATAATAAAAAAGTTAAGGCTAAAATTTTAATTTGAAATTTTTGCTTGTACGTCAAAAAATTAATATCCTTGATATAATTAAAAAAAAGGAAATTTTCTATATATTTAATTACGTAAAAAATTGTAAGTTGTAAATGCATTTAATTTGGAAAACTATTATCTAATATTCGTGATTAGTCTTTAGAATTTGAAAATTAAACACTATTGGCCCAAAAAAAAATGTTTACATTCGTACATACCAAGAGTACAAATAGAATTTGAAGGAATTTCAGAAAATCACTTTTTTCATTGTCAGCTTGTAAATTTTATCAAAAAATGTGCTTTATTGAAATAAAATACATAAATTATCAAAATACAGAAGAAAGTCTATAAAATTACAGAAGTCACTATAAGCTTCTTAAAGAGACCTTATTAACTTCTGACATTTTAAATTCTTGTCAGTCAAATAATTTCAGCGTTATTTTAATATTAGCTTCATCCAATTTACGATGAAAAGTGATGTAGTATTTATTGACATATTTATGTTAATTATATTGATTATTAGTAACGTTTCGGCTTC
>JACEII010000126.1:671968-687543 GCA_014332785.1 Antheraea mylitta | reverse complement strand
TCCTCTCGGCAGACTTATGTCATATCTCTCGCAGTGTACGCACCTTCCAGTTTGAGTGTCTAGTTCACAACGTTTATTGCGTATCAAGAGAAAAATAATCTTCGAGACGTTGCTATGTCAACTATTTATACACGTATAAAGGACTCTAGGGACTTACGTGTTTTGAGGCTATTTGATTTGGTTTATTTTAGTGATGGATATTGATTAATCGTAATGTAAATATCTGTAGTCAGTAGATTGATTAGTAGAATGAATAACATGTCATAGTTATTATAATACCGTTTATGAATATTTTCACATTAACATACATTTAATTTTGGGCAAACATATATAAATGTCATTGAAATACATTATTTATACGCGAATTAATGTGTGTAATAATAATTGAAGATCATAAAAGATAAGTTTATGCGCATTTATGCCATTGCAATACCTTTTCTTCTGTTGATAAATATAGTCCGCCTTAAACTTCTGGCCGCTCTGATTATAGCTTATTTAGATATAGAATATAGTTTTAAATTCGACCTTACGCATCGTACAGTCTAAGAGGTTAGTTATTACAAAACAAATTCAAATTATTAATATAGGAATTTGATATTGACATTTATTGATCATTATGTTGTCTCGAGATTATACGTACAATATAGTACGTTTTTAATTATGACTCGATTAGATGTTTGCCTTTTATGTTATAGAAATCTAAGAATAAAAAAAAACTAAGAGTAGCGTTCACGTTGCTACTTTCAGAAGATTTTGTATGTGAAATCAAGATATGATTCCAATTGTGTCCTTTTGAAGAAACGCTTTAACAGCTAATTAATAAAAATCTGTTTCCTTGTATTGAATAGACATATACATACATATGAGACATACATACATATAGAATACTAGCCTCTGCACGCGACTTCGTTCGCGTGGAATAGTTACTTTCGGCAAACACTAATACGCGGTGACAGCTCACTAGAGGAAAAAAACCCGATTTTTAAACATTCTTCATTGGTGGTCTTAGCGTGATGATATATAGCCAATAACCGTTCTCGATAAATGAGCTATATAACATTGAAAGATTTTTTCAAATAAGACCAGTAGTTCCTCAGATTACCCCCAACGCCACAACATCACACACTCACAAACTTTACCTCTTTATAATATTAGTATAGATTTGCAAAAGATTTGACATAGAATGATTAGACAATAATTATGAGACCATTATTGGGATAATAAAATAACACTAAAAACGAGAAATGTACGGTAGAGTATTAGGCAAAGCTTGAATATTAACAGTCATGTATTTCTCATTTGTATTTAACTTCAAATATCATTTAATCACCTGACTGGTGAGTTTTGGGTACTTTAATTGAATGATCCGCTTTATACAGTAACTATTTGTTTCTTTACGGTATATCTTCTAGCACATATTGCTTGTTGCAATATTATTATTGTAAATAAAATGTTTTTTTTTTTTTTTCTTTTACCGAAGCACGACATAGTGACTGCACTATGCCTGATGTTAAGCATAGTACAATCCAAAAACATCGGCAACCACCGAGAGACAGATTATGCATCGCCGGTCGCCGCTGTCATGCCGGCCATAATGACGAAAGTCACCTGGTACTGGATATGCACAGGCTGATCCCGAAACGCGACGCGCAGAAGCGAGTCACTATGACGGGCTTTTTCGCCATATGCATGGTGGTTGCGACCCAGTCGGGCTGAAAAGCTCTACCACCCCGCTTTCGCCATTGCCTCGTTCGTTATTCAGCAGGGTGCACCACGTGCAGGTGAGGTTGGCATCGGTGTCTCAAGTCTTAAGATGTTACTCGACACCCATTACACCCCAAGTCCTAGTAAATAAATAATTCATAATAAACATTTATTTACTGTGGGCAATACTTTTTATAGAAAGGTCATTTTTCGTCTTCTAATAATAACATGTATTAATAAGAAAAGGAAACAACAAAAATAGAAATAATGTAATTAGCAACAACAAAATTATTCAGAATGCGAGTATACTGCAATTAGCACTGAAACTGCACATGTGTCAGCGTGATTGTAATACGGACGAGGAACGAATACGGGTTAGCCTATTACCCGTTCACCTCTTGAGCATCCCCCTGATATCTATCTATCTGCGTATCTCTTCTTCATCGTCTGAAGTATCAGAGCAGTCAATAAGTGTGATACGTACTGTACTTGTCTTTTGCTTGTAGTGAGGCATACAATAATTACAATCACTGGAATGTATAATAACTTAATTCTCTAATAGTGGATTCTGAAAAATTGTCAATAGGTCTTGCTAAGTATTGATTTAGAACTAGTGTATTTTTTTTTCTTGAGAATATAAAACTAAGTTAGAATTCTATGATACATAAGTAGCGTAAAAGTTATCTATAACACATAAACTGCCCTTACAAGGACCTGCAAATGCGAGTTTTGTTCATAACTCTACATCTCTCGGACAGATGTAATTCAAAGGCGCTGTCTATTGAACTCCTAAATTGGCCTGTTCAGACACGTCAAAACGCGAGTAATGAATTTTGTTTTATTTGTTCTCAGCACTGATATCCAGAGTTTCTACGAACTGGAACAGTTTATTAAACGAAAGTTGATTATTAATTTGGACGGTACGTAAGTTGTTTGCTTGTTTGAGGGCTCTCATTATATGAGAATATCCAGTTTTATGTTTTTATACATTGGCGTGGAGTATAGTATAGTATATTGTATGTTAATTTTAATATGACGTAGATCACGAATTGCTCTGATAAATGAGATGCAAAGCGATAGCCATTCTGTTGGAACATGATTAGCTTAGTTGGTAGCGTGTTCAGATACCGTATCGATGGGCGTGGGTTCGAATTCTAGCAACTGAGTCGGATCTTTCAGTGTAGGAAAACGTCGTGGAGAAATTAGTAGCAAGTATTAGGGCTTTTTCTAAGTCTGCCTTGTTGGCTATGATCCTCAAGTTGAAAATCTGCCACCATACAACTGTTGTTATGTTCTGGCAGTTACCCTTGGGAGCTAGTCCCTTTTGATTTAGCGGGTTTACTATTTTGGACACCATCTTCATTTAACATCTGATAAGATTATGGTTCATCGCTAAAACATGTAAAGTATTAAAAATATATATTTTGCTTGATTCGGTATTTCGAATAAGTGACACCCTATTTAAAAGTTTTAAGTATTACTAAGAATTCAATCTCATAAATGGCAGTAGATACACAAAGTTTATTAGCGACACTTGAAAGTGTATCTCAGTACCTAAATTAGAGCAAATGCTTCTTGGATATAAATATGATATACAGTTCTTGACAATATTTTTGGTCGTTCTCCATATAACCGTAAATTGAGGCATGCGCGTAATATAGCCAATAGTTTATAAAAAAAAAACAGAGTTAAAATAATATTATAGGAATCTAAAATTGACATTTATTTATCTTCAACTTGTCTGGCATAGTATACATCTATACTAATATTATAAAGCTGAAGAGTTTGTTTGTTTAACGCTAAGCTCAGGAACTACGAGTACTTGTCCCTTCATGAAGAATTCTTACATTTTTAGATAGCCCATTTGTCAAGGTAATAGGCTGTATATCATTACGCTAAAACTGAAGAATGAGCTAATGAGCGAAGCACCAATGAAGAATAATTCAAAATTGTTTTTTTTTTTCCTTTGAGAGCTTCTGCTGCGTGTTACTGTTAGCCAAAAGTAACTATTTCATGTGAGCAAGAGGCAGTTTCGAATAATACGTATTTATACCTAAATTTGTGTTCTTCGCAAATATATTTAGAACAGTCAAAAAATTTGGCGAAGACTGTGAATATTCGTATCGCTGTATTCCGAAACTAAAGCTTGTGATTGATATAACACATTAGCATATGAATTTATTTCTCAAGCGTGTACCTGTCTTTGAATGAAATTTGATAAGCTTGCAATTCTGTTTAAGCTTAGTCATAAATGGCCATGAACTAAGAACATAACCGTTTTCTACGTACGTATTGGATATCATAAAACGAATATGTGTAACGAGAATGAGATAACAATAAATTTATATATAGGTTTTAGACTGTGTTAAAATGAGATAGACTGCATTTCTATATAATTTTTGTATCGTCTCCTCCTTAAGCGTTTATTTGTAGCTGTCTGCGTCCCCACTGCTCTACCGTTGTATACGAGCTAATACACGGGCTCTGCATACCATGGAGACTAGACTCCATGTTGTATATTATATTCTTGATATACTCGAAATACTGCTGGATTATGCTAACAATCGCATACTTAAAAATTATTCTGTGTTGTATATATTAAGCATTGTTAATAGATATTAAAAATTAGCGGGCCCGGCGAATGTTGTTCTGCCTTAATAATATTTTTTTTTTTTAAATCATCCGCAGCGCCTAGTTTTTCCAATTGTGAATCTAAACCATTCTTGAATCCACGTGAAAGATATCACAAAAATTTTCATCCAAGTCTTTCCAGCCATTTAATAGGACTAAGTCACATACACACGAGGATATTGAAAAAAACATTGTCGAAAACTAATGTTTATCTTCTTCATAGTGTATTCATCTGATTCTCTAAAAGATTAATTAGAATATCAAGTTTCATTCGTTCTCTACTAAATTTTTTTTTCTTACAAATTGTGCTCCCATGACTCGAAACATGTTCTTAAAAATATTATTTATGTAACTTTAAAGTATCGTCATATACTTTGAGTCATTCAACGATACTAATAACCTCAGCCTCTGATGTCACTTTCGTAGAAACCATTAATTTTTCTTTTTGTAGACGTTACCGAGGGATTTCTACGAACTTGACAATTAGTATACCAATTTAACATAGAAATAAATTAAGAATAAATTTTATACCAGGCAAGCAGGTACTTGTGATATCCTTCGTTTCTGCTGAATACGATCTAAAGTTTTTAGCAGAACTAATGTGATAATGATGCAATGTCTCAACTTGAGGTAGGCACTAAGGATAGATAGGTACGTTATTTTCTTCCCTTGAAAATCTACTGCCCGTTCTTTAAATTTATTAATCATCTCATGCATTTGAGTCGTGGTGGTCTAGTGGTTTATCTAGTGGAATATCAACACGATGTCCGCAGGTTCGAACCTTGGTATTTACCAACAAATATTTTCGCGTACATTTAATAATTGAAATTGAGAACACTATCGGCTGATGATGATGAAAAACATCGTGAATAAACCTGATGCTGAGTAATGTTCTTGTGGTACTCTATGTAGGAATATATAGAACTGTAGATTTCTCAGAGTATGAAGTAGCCAATATGTCGTGAGCTGACGCGGTGATTATGCCCATACCTTCTTTCCTTGCATTGGGTCTCTTACCGGCTGATTATGATACTGATGATTGGCGAAAATTAGGATTGCTTTTTACTCCTAATTAGTGGTACGTGTCGTATCAATGATAAGAAAATATACATACATTCACACAGTTACTTCGAGAACAGCAGTTCTACTAAACTTGTCATTTCTAGTGTAATCTGTTAGTGTTATACGGAAAGCTATATTTCTATTGATTTACATTTTGCTTCTGATTTGTTATTAATCACATATAATGTTATTTTATTTTTAGCAACCAATTTTCTTTGCAAGTTTCTTGCGAACATTTCAACGAACTAACAGGATGGTGCCCGTCTTTTTAGAACTTTCTAGGGAGTATTGGTGGCAAGTCAGAATCCATGCTCCGTGGTATTATTTCCTATCACACCACCGATATTATAAAATAAAGAGCCAATAACAGAAGATTATAAATAGAATATAAAGCCCCCCCTACATGACATTCCAAGATCCCGTTAAAAACTCATCTGTAACCTGTATAAAGCAGTCCATAGAAGTAAAGATAAAATTGATTTTTCAAGTTAAATTACGAGCCGAATCATTGTTTTATCCAATGTAAAATTCACTTGTTACTCCAGCTGAAAAATCGGTTCCTATTCGAAGTATCCGGAGCAGAACAAAGGTCGGTCGAAACAAAAGCGCTCCCCCGCAACCCTCAACTACAATAAAGAGGATTTTTACCGCCTTTTATTCTTCCATAACCTTTTCCCGTTGATCCATTCTTGTTTAATAACCCCTTTTTGCAGTTTGGAATTGTGGTGAGACGATTTTTATGGCCAGCTAAGATGGAAGTTCTGTTGTCGAAACTGGATCAATTCTTAGACTAAACCAGACCAGTGTTCGCCAAGAGGTGGCATGGCGTGGGTGACATGCGACTCTCACTCCTTAGTTGTGTCTCTTCCATAAAGTGTTTAGTGTAGACACGGAACATTATTTCTTAACTTGCCTTGTAAGAGAAGAGTCAATGTTTTTGAAACCTAAGCTTACAGAAATGAGGAGTACTTTTTAAAAGCAACAATAGCACGGCTAGTCGCTCGCAAAAAACACATATTGAGTAAAGACAATCTCGAGAATGTACTTGTAATTCTAGTTATTTTCATAATAATATATGTACTACAGCAAAGTCTAAGTAGAAGAAGCTCTTTGAATAAATTTCAATTTGTTATTGTTTATATTTGGCTCTTTTGTATGACGAGTTTTCTGCTAACGACCTATTTTAAAGCGTCATCATTGTCATTGTCAACATTCACATTGCCAATAATTTAATTTAGCTAAATATATAAAAGCTATCAATCGAAACATCAATTATCCTATTTCTCAAGTTGGACCAAATTATACATAAATGCCACTTTCATGAAGATCTATAATATAAGTAGTTTCGCAGTTTGTCGTGGAGAAACGTTATGACACTGGATTTATATATACAGAAGAGTGTCAATAACTTAAAATCCAAGGGAAACGCAAAATATTTTAAGTTATAGAGTTTTTAACTTATCAAGAGTTTATGTTACATTCGCAATTTCGCTGCACACTTCTTGAAAGCGTGAAAGTTTTCTAATCAGCCATTGCTAGCTTTAAAATTATGTATTTTCAGCGAATTGGCGAACTTTTTAGCGTTTTCTTTCACTATGGGTCTGTAAAACTGACAGTTTGGTTTCGACACTGTTTGAACCACGTAAATAAAAATTGCACCAAAATAGAAAATCCTGCAAGTTTACGTCTTTTAAAAAGACTTTCTCCGGATTCTCGTTTCTTCAAGAGTTCAGCTTATTTTTTAGTTTTAAGTGATGATATTGTTTCGTGTACTTCTAACTGAGCCGCAACATCTTTCCTTTTTAATCCACTTTTCAACGCTTATAATTTATCAGCGTATGTTAGTTAATGTTAATTTTCGTTTTGAACTCATTTTACTTAGGTAACTTTTATCACATAGCACAGTTTCCTGGTCAATGATCAACATTTAATCATCCAAGCAAGCTCCTGTCCTAACCACTACAAATACAGCTTTAAGGGATTTCAAATAAACAATAGGTAATTTTACACTTATCGTTTGTGTTAATAATTTAACTTGCAAATACATGCAACCAATACACTTGGAGATTTTTTTGTTTTGTACATTCATTGGAAACAACTCATTGGCAGACAGTGGCAACTGAGGGCTCATACTGAAATTATTAGTTTAAGTTATACAGGTTGCGTATTTCAAGTAATAGAAGTTTTAGGCTCTGAGGGGAAGGGAACAGACTAGTCTTTGAAGTATAGTGGTTTTTATCTTATCGAGGTTTGACTTATCGAGGTTCTACTGTATTTAAATTTTTAATAAATCGAATCGAATTAATTCCATTGTACAATATTCAGCAGTACTGATTTCTGTAGTTAAATCTATCTGACAATGAAAATAAAATCAATACCCATATCACAAGTACTAAATATTATCGTCCGTGAAGCTGCTTTGAGTTTAAGGTTGCTCGGTTGCTGGTATTTTACGAGATAACTACATTTATTGCGGACATAAGAGGATCTTGGAAGAAATATATTGACGTTTTAGTGGAAGGGTTTTGTATTTGGTGTATAATATGTAAGAACGTAAGATAGAAGATACGCGGAGAAATAGGATGTTAGAGAAAATAAAAAGCAAATATTCTAAAATAGAAATAGGGTACAAATATATAATGGGGTTTTAAAACTTTTGTATTTATATGATCTCAAACATATAATTCATGAAACCTTAATAATGAAGTTAATGCAAAACTAAATTTCATTATTAATTATTCATTTCGATTCGCTTCTGAAAATAGTTTAGCGGCCATTTTGTATTCACTGCCGGCGACGGGTAGGTACATAAATTGAGTTTTATAAACTCCAGTAATGACAACCGAAATTAATAAATAATATTAAAGTTTAGTTTATTTATATGTATATACCATAATGAAACTGTAATAAGGCCAACTCTGTACATTAAATATTTTTTGAAAATTATAGTCGGAGTAGACTTTGTTATCGATATACAAGCCAAAAATAATCTTTTTACAATTTTTGTTTGTTTGTGAGTCTGTCTCTGTGAAAACGAGTCACTCGAAAAGTACTGAAACAATTTTTAAAAAACTTGACACAATGATAACTAATATTACAAGGTTATATCTAGGATACCTTTTTCCCATAAAACGCAAGGGGTTCTCCAGGATAACGGACAAAAGTAATAAATTGTAGTTAATGAAATTCTTGATGGATTTTGGTAACTTTTTTTCACAGAAATCTAAAAATGTACAGACACACGTTAGACTTACATTCTTATTATATGTAATTATTAGCTGTGACCGCGACTACGTCCGCGTGAAATTTCGATAATATAAACATCGATTAATTAAATCATAGTATTGTATTGTGTACTAGCCTCTGCCCACGACTTAATTTCTTTGGGCTAACGCTAACACGTAGCGGAAGCTCTCAAGAGGAAAAAACCCTGATTTTTAAATATTCTTCATTGGTGCTCCGCTCCTATTGGTCTTAGCGTGATGATATATAACCTATAACCATCCTCGATAAATGAGTTATATAACATTGAAAGAGTTTTTTTTAAATCAGACCAGTAGTTCCTAAGATTACCCCCTAGAATGTCACAAACTATATCACTTTATAATATTAGTAAAGATTTCATATATAAACGAATGTGATATATATATATATATATATATATATATATATATATATATATTATGTTATGTTTTATGTTATACCGGTGTAGAAACTATTATCATACCAAATTTTGTCAAAATCCGTCCAGCATTTTTTCGTGAATCCCATACAAATGACGGACAGACAAAAAATTTAAAAACAGTGTGAAAATGTCTTCTGTCACTGATTCTATGCCCCACCAGAGTATTTTATGTTAGAAATACTTCACGTACAAATTTTGTCCAGTTACTCTTTTATAATGTGTATAGTTTATGATTCGTCTCAAATTCTCAAGTTATTTCGGTCTGACGTTTTAAGTTGTTTACCGTTTCTTCTATAAAGGGTTTAATTTTGAAACCTTTCGAAGGGGTTTAATCAACCGACCAGACAACGGTATACCGCCGAAGCCGCGGCAAAATTGAATTTCTTAATTGTCCATTTCCCAAAGGGGGCTATTCCACGAGCCGCTTTGGTCAAGAAGCGGTTTACTAGAAATTTCATTAATATTTTTCCCCTCGGCGGTGAGCCCATTCGGCGAAGTTTTTTAATCTCACGCCGCCTGACACACCTCTGGTCGGTAAAAGATATCTATACATGTTTGCTTCAAAGTAAATTACTTATTAATATATTTACTTTCTATTTCGTTATTACTGTTTGCTTTTTCTTGTTTATAAACGTTATAATATTAACTAGCTGTGCCCGCGATTTCGTCCGCGTGTTACCTTTTGTGGAAAACCGTGATTAATAAAGTCTTTTTTTTATATTGTAGCACGGCAAAATGACTGCACTATGCCTGATAGTAAGCACAGTACAATCCAAAGACAATAGCGACCACCGAGAGACATAATATTCATCGCCGGTCGCCACTATATATATATTTTTTATCATATAGTAGGCAAACGAAGATGCGGGTCACGCGACCCGCAAAGACGCATCACTATTACGGGCTTTTTCGCCATATACATGGTGGTTGCGACCCAGTCAGGCTGCAAAACCCTATCACCCCGCTTACGCCATTGCCTCGTTCGTTATTCAGCAGGGTGTACCACGTGCAGGTGAGGTTGACTTGGGTGTCTCAAGTCTTATTGATGTTATTAGACACCCCTTACACCCTAAATTAGAAAGTAAAGTCATCTGGATCTATGAAGTTCATTTACTTATCTACTTTTCTCTCGTACTTAAGTCGCGTCGTCATTAAAATTGCGATAACTTATGATAGGGTGAACCGATTTAAATAAAACCAAGAATACATGTTACTGGAGAGTGTGCTTTATGATTTTTCTATCGTAAACAATAATAATTAATATTGACAATCATTTAATTTAAAATATTGAAGTCATTAATCGAAATTTACATTATCCTATCTCTGAAGTTGGAACAAATTATACATTTTTTTCTTTTTTTTTATTGTATCACGGCAAAATGACTGCACTATGCCTGATGGTAAACACAGTGCAATCCAAAAATAATAGCGACCACCGATTGACACACTATCCATCGAAGGTCGCCACTATCATGCCGGCCTGCAAAAAGCTGGATATGCACAGGCTGATCTCGGAACGCGACCCGCAGAAGTGAATCACTATTACGAGCTTTTTCGCTATATACATGGTGGTTGCGACCCAGTCAAGCTGTAAAACCCTACCACCCCGCTTTCGCCATTGCCTCGTTCGTTGTTCAGCAGGGTGCACCACGTGCAGGTGAGGTTGGCTTGGGTGTCCCAAGTCTTATGATGTTATTTGACAACCCTTACACCGCAAACATAAATGCCAACTTTCATGAAGATCGCTTGAATATTTTCGGGGTTCATCGTGGATAAATATCATGACACTGGTTTTTTATATATTTACATATAAATAAATGAAACTTGTACTGAAATTCATTGGCTGTATATGAAATTAAAAAATGACATAATACCTAAATATACAGGAGAAACAAATTTCTATGCAGTTTCTGAACGCGTGAAATTGCTGATATGTCGTGGGTTTGCGGATACCTACTTCAAATTTTCCCTCGAGTAAAAGAAGCCTTCGCCCACAAGTGGATGATTTACCGGTCGGTACTAAGAAATCTTCACGTGAAAAACCTATAAACGTCCTGATAGAAACGATAAGGCAGCAAGCATGATATATGTGTATACAAGGCCGCCCCCCACCCTCCTGGTAAGTGGGGGGGTGTAATTGAAACAGTATGATTTATTCGCGTACCCCGAATGCCTTGGGCGTTTACCCTAGACGCAGATAAAATAAATAGTTTTGGGGTAAATAACCGCTTCCTACGTATTTTCTTATATTATTTTTATTAAGATATAAATATCAGTAATGCCTGTCAAAAATGTCTGTAACAATAATTAAATTGGTGGTGTATATAGGAAGCCATTCCATTGACGTGTGATTCCAAGTATTAAATCTAGTCTATACTAATATTATAAAGCTGGAAGGTTTGTTTGCTAGAACGCAATTAGTAGGTGGTAGAGTCACGCTGAAGCTATTATTGGTTTCAGCATGAATGGGTCGGCTCGTCCGGGGTACCACCACCCGACACACAGAAAACCGACGTGAAGTAACAGTGCTTGCACTGTTGCGTTTCGTTCGGTCAGTGAGAGCGCCGGAGACCCATCTCCCCTCCCCTTCCCTCTCCTCTCCCTTTTCCTTTCTCTCCATTCCCCCAAACACAGCGAAAGCGACTCCTCTGGGGTTGCTAGTGTCTATGGACGGCGGTGATCGCTTAACAACAGGTGCCCCGCGTATTCGTTTACCTCCTATATGGTATGAAGAAAACCGCACTATTAACTACTGATCTGATTTGAAAAATTATTTCAGTGTTAGATAGTTCATTTATCGAGGAAGGCTATATATCATCACGTTCAGAGCAATAAGAGTGGAGCACCAAAGAAAATTACAACCAATCTGAAGACAGCTCACAATTAATACAAATAAAACGCGTAGTTACATTTGCCAACCCCGTAGACGTTCCATTCTTGTAGCCAACAAAACGTTTATCTATATGAAAGTATAATTGTCATTACATATTATAAAACATAGTCCTCTGTCACGTCTGTCTATGTGTTCGCGATAAAGTCAAACACTACTGATTGGATTTCTTGAGATTTCTACCAGTACATCTCTGTGATTGTTTAGGTTTATAATTTATCAGGGTTTATTTACTATCAGGGCGGGATAACGTTTGCCTGGTCCGCTAGTTGACGATAAATCGTAAATAGAAGTCATTGCTGTTTTCGATATTTTTTAAAATTAATTCAGCGCCATCTTTCTATTCTAAGGTATGACTTTAGTCTTGACAAAGTATACACACGATTGTTAATAGAAGCGCCAACGGTTATGTACATATAACGTTTTCTATTTACCCCTTCAAGGTATGATAGATAAAACATTTTTGCCTTTTTTATTGCAATTTAAGTTGACGCCTATCCCGTGAGTCCACGACCGTTCTCCGATCTTTGACCATAGTTAAAAAATAAAGGTGAATTGACTATCAATAATGTTGTTGTTTAGCTAATTTAAAGGTTACTTTGTAAGTCAATATTTAACGATGAGCTTATTTGATAGTAACTATGTATTCAAAGATGAAGCCTAAAAATTATACTACTGTATGTATGAAGCTGCTGTAATAGATTTCAAGTTAGTATAGAAATATAGACATTTAGGATTTTAATTGATTTTTGGTTACTCTAATAAAGTCATATGAATAGTTCTTATCTATAATTGAACCCAGTAAATGATTATGTCTAGATGTAGATTGTTATTACAAATTTTCTTTATATTCATTTTAATAACTTCCATTTTGGTGATCTGATGCTTTGACTTTTTTGGAATTCGCGTACATTTACTAATTTCAATTGGTAACATTATCGGCTGACGGTGAACAAAAACATCATGAGGAAATCTGAACCTGAGAAATTTTCTTATAGTACTTACTACTGTATGTGGGAAAACAAAGAACTGTTGAATTCTCGGATATTTGAAATCGCCAATAGGGCGTGAGTCGTCGTGGTGATTATGTCCATACCTTCCTTCAGGAAGAGGTCTATGGCCCTACATTGGATCTCTTACAGACTGATGATAATGGTGACATGATAAATAAAACACTTGAACTTCACGTTCTCACCTCTCAATAGTCTTTAGTGACGACTTCGTTCGCATTAATGCAGTAAAAACTATTTTCTATCCCTAGGACATTGTATTTTTTTTTTTTGATTACAGGTATCTTATGTCCTTTTCTGCACTCTTGACTACGTGAATACATATCTTCGTATTCACGGTAAAGTTCGGTTTAGTAGTTCAGGCGTGAAAACGCAATAAACAAACTCACAGTCGCATTTATGACAATAATTAAGGATACATTGAATTTCAACCTGTACAATGTACTCGTACATGGTAGGTAGCCAAGCGAACTCATCAACACGTTGCTGTCATTGTTAAATCATTTATTGCATGATTTAGCATCGTTCGATTCCAAATAAAATTGTATACCACTGGCGATATTTACTTGCGCTGTGACCCCGGAAAGGGGTTTCTCCTGGGCGAGCTGTGAATTATGTCCTTTTTAAAAATCTTTTCCCTTTGTTATCTCTCACGGACTCTTTCTAACGATAAACGGGATTACGCAATTTATTTCCGGGTCGACTTAAACGTACAGGGTTTTTGTGGACTTTGAATTGTATACTTAAAATACTAGCTGCATTTACGACGTCTCTCTCATGTGTTACACAGATTTATTGTTTCATTATATTAATGCTAGCTGGAGCTCGTGACATCGCTCGCATTAATTTTGTTTCAAACTATCCCGCGGGAACGCTTCTTTCATCCAGAATTTAAAAATCTAATTATCAAATTTAAGTAAAAAATAGCTTGATCAAAGCAAGCGCAATATGTTCAGCCAATGCTTACTAGTATCTCCTGCCAAAAACATACCGCTCAACGCGCCTAAACAAGTTCACTCGGAAAAGTTCTGTAGATAAAAATGTTTGCTTAGCAAATAGGTTCGTAGTGGAAATTAATTTCTCCCGCTTAGTATTTTCACAACTAGTATACTAGCAATACCGGGTGCTAAAAATATATATTAATATATACGTTACAATTTCCCTAAAACAATCTACATAAAGACAGCTTATTATTCATGTTCATACATAATTTATATGTAATTATGCCGGTCTGTGTTATTCTATCGCTGAGGAAACACTACGTGGATGAGTATGTATGAACTGTGAATGTTATCGTGTATTAATAATTAATATATGTATTTCTATACTTATAGTTAAAATCTATTAAATAATTAATTTAATCATCCAAAAGAGCAGTTTGAATTCCATTTTTTTGAGTTTCCATTTCTGTTGGCAGTTCGTATGACTGCCTATTCTTTTTTTTTAAAATGCGTTTTCCATCTTTATTAATTGAAAGTTTTCTTAATACACAGCGGAGCAGGAGAGTATCAGCTCAGAGTTGTATAATTTTCCAATGCTTATATTGAAGTCTTTTTTTTTCGAACTGACTACGCTATTGGCCTTACTAGGTCTTTACAGCTTCACCGGACTACTAAGGTGAGAGCATAAGGCACTCAGCCGATTTTGTTCCGGTAACATGCTCAAGGGTGCACGGCACACCTCGGCTTGGGCTGTTACCGAAGGAAAACCCGATCTAACCTAGCTACACTATTTTAAGCTATTCGTACATGTATTCATTTTTGAATTATGCAATTAAAAATTGTATGATTCAAAAACACAACATGTATATCGGAATGAATATTAAAGGTTACCTGTCTAATCACATAGTTATCAGTCATAATGAACGTAAAATCAAATTGTTCCTACTAGTAAATGTTCACACTTAGTTTACATATTTAGTATTTATTTAATCTAAATAAGCTATTTTGATATGGGATTTTATTGACTTATCAGCTATCGATTTTCTTTTCTGCAGTACATATGATTCAGTGCTAGCGTACTCAAATGCATGTTTCCATCAAAGTCAACATTACTTAGCCGTACATCTTAGGCCATATCATCGCTTAACTTAATTCAAAATATATTAGTTAAAAAAAATCTAATACATTATACGTAATAAAAAAATATCAATCACTCCCAGGTTGCGTGATTCAATAGGTTTCATTAACTACTTCAAATTAAAATAATGGTTTACCAAAACCCCATTTAAATGGAGGGGTGTGATTATTTCAAAAGTTTAAAGTAATTGGTTTTTATGCCTCTTCATAATACTTCACATAAACTAGGCTACAAAAAAACTCCTTTTTATGTGTAATGAAAAATAATTTGTTATATGATAATCACAGAAAACCTACGTGAAGTAACAGTGCTTGCATTGTTGCGTTTCGTTCGGTCATTGAGAACGCCGGAGACCCATCTCCTCTCTCCTTTCCTTCCCCTCTCCCTTTCTCTTCATTCCCCAAACACAGACAGGCAACGCACTTGCGACTCCTCTGGGGTTGCTACTGTCTATAAACGGTGGTGGACGCTTAACAACAGGTGACCCGCATGCTCGTTTGCCTCCTATATGATA
>JACEII010000126.1:648564-671958 GCA_014332785.1 Antheraea mylitta | reverse complement strand
TCCATAAGGGATTTCCCCACGTTAAAAAAAAAGGTGAAGGAAAGTATTGGAAGGAATCGAGAGTGTTCTCTATAATATAATCATGTTGTCATAAAAGACAGAAGCATATAATTTTCTATGTTTGAAATTGCATGGTGATTGTTTTTTACGTCAGCTCCGTACCTACCGTCCGTACCTAGTATAAACTCCTAAGTTATGGGGACCTTTTTTTCTCGAATTGACTACGCTATTGACTTAGCAAGATCTTCTCAGCTTCACCGGACTACGTTATGGGGACCATTAAAAACTTATACTATAATTAATTAACAGCCGTTTGTTGACCACACATATTATTGTCCTGTTTAAAATAGAACATTACGCGGTGGAAGTTGTTGAAAGGAGTATCACCCAACCAAGTACCAACAAGCGTGAATCCTTATTAGACCCTAACATTACATTTATTCATATTGATACTAAACTCTGAATACCATACATGGTAATGAGTTATGAATTTCGTGCAAAATTTTTGTAACCTTGTACAAGAGAGCGATACATTCAGATTTATTCGCTTCGCCTGTGACGCGTCCGTCTCCATTCTCAATTACCACGTTGTTAACATTCTGCTATCATTAATTTTTTTGATTTATTATGTGTTTATCAGGTCTTCAAATGTGCCTACTTAAATGTGTAAACTGACAACATAGTAGCATTACTTTGAACAGGATTCTGAGCTATCATTTTCAACGTGAATTCAATTTTAATTCGTTGAATTAGGCTCCATTTTGAACACTTTATATGATTTGCACAGGTGAATTCATTAGAAGTAGATTATAAATAGGTATGTCATAAGCATTTTGCACACGACTTCGCTCGCATTATTGTAGACCTATATGATTTTTAATGTGAGAAATAAACAAAAAATAGACTTCGAAAACAGCGTCACCTACCGAATTCAGATATAAGTAAGATACAGCTAGGTGGCCCCATAAGTACGAAAAAAATCAATATCTAGCAAGTTGTTTAAATGAAGAAATTACAAACGCATGTCTTATAAACTACCAAAACTGTTTAAAAGTTGGCTAATATAAGTGTCATTTTACGGAAAAGGTACGGTACTTTCTATTTTAGTGTAACTTGCCGCTGTGTGGCGCTGTAGTACCGTCCATCGATCTTCATAAAAATCGGTATCCATAGACATTTTTATCTATAGAATAGTTATACAATATTTATTTTACTATAACAAAACTATTTATCACAATAAATAATAACAAATGTTTTTTTTCTCGAACTGACTACGCTAGTGACCTAGTAAGGTTAACAGGTTAACAGGTTAACAGGTTAACAGCTTCACCAGACTACAATAACAAATTTATTTATTTATTTAACATATTGAATTAACAACAGTAACATAAAATAAAAAAAAAAACTAAAAAACATACATGCGAATACTTAAAAATTATTTATGTCACTATTTACAGTTGACTACAGCATTTATGAATAAAAGATACGATGCGGAAGACAATAAAAGTAAAAGAAACAATTATGAAAAAAAAAATTAAAAAGATAATAAAATAAAACAATTCGATAATCTATAACTTAAAAATTAAGGAAAAAGGATCCTCCAGAAATTAATTAAATAAAAAAAAAAAACTAATTTTAGATCTGAAATTAGATAGGGGATTACTGAATAAGTCTATGGTGTGATCTTTTTTAACAATGTCGTTATATTGTCGAGAACGTCTGGGAACGATGGAGAAATGACCTAAATTGGTTCTGTAGCTTTTGTGATGTATACAGAGCTGGGGGCACAGCTAGTATGTTGTAATTATCAAAAAGTTTAATTCTATATATTTATACTGATATCATGGTATATTGAATCCGAGTTTCTTCAAAATTATTAGTACATTGTTATCTGAGCATCTTTATCTGGATAATGGCATATACATTGGATAATATTAAAGTTCTACTTGATTTAACTACAATTATAATTTATAACTGAAATTAAATTATTAATTAAGTAAAGCCTTGACATTGGCAAATATTTATGCACCACCAATTAGGAAAAAGCTTTCCGTTGTGTAATCCTATGGCATAATAGAAGATCTCCTAAGATTTGTATATATATGGCAATAAATTATTGGGCAATAAAATAATCCATTAATATTATGGCACTAACATAATACATATTGATAAATACGAGAATATATAAAAGGATCCATTAAAAGAAATATACTAAAACGCTTACCTTCGCAAAATTTAATATTTATCACAAAATAACGTACCCATAATTCATTGAAGGCAATAAAATGAATATGTATGGATACATCCATTATACGGGCATTCTTACACTAAAAGCTAAGCTATGAGTAATACTTGGATGCTATGTTTTAAGTACATATTAATGAAATAATGTTACATAAGAATTTGGAGTATATATAATATTGGGGCGTAAGGGGTGTCAAATAACATTATAAGACTCGAGACACCCAAGCCAACCTCACCTGCACGCGGTGCACCCTGCTAAATAACGGAGGAGGCAATGGCGAAAGCGGGGTGGTAGAGTTTTACAGCCTGACTGGGTCGCAACCACCATGTACATGGCGAAAAAGCCCGTAATAGTGATTTGCCTCTGCGGGTCGCGTTTCAGGATCAGGCTGTGCATATAGGCCTTTTTGTAGGCCGGCATCATAGTGGCGACCGGCGATGGATAGTGTGTCAATCGGTGGTCGCTATTATTTTTAGATTGTACTGTGTTTACCATCAGGCATAGTGCAGTCATTTTGCCGTGCTACAATAATATATATATTCTCGATGAATGTAAAATACAAAAGCACAAGTTTTTTTGGTAACGAATCTTCTAGTAGATTATTACTAACATTATCAAGTAGGTAATAATGATATTACAAGTTTTGACAATTATATCAATTTTCTGACAAGATAAGGGCCCGTTTGTTTGAAATTTCCTGGGAGTTTTTGTGGCAACTGACAACTGTAAACAATAACCAAACTTTATAACGTAAAACACCATCAATATAACAAAATATAGAGTAAACTAACACAATATTATCAAAATAAAATATGATGTTGACTACATGACATTCCAATACATTCCCACCAAAAACACCTGCACCCCTAGTAACGAACATGAAATTAATTATCTTAAGGCTTTGTTGGTGTTATGACAAAAGAATTAAATACTTATAGAATACTTGCTTCAAAAAGTTTTCGTATTAAATGCATCGCGCTCGCGGAATGTTCGCCATCTTGCTTTTTTATCTCGCTTTGGTTAGGTTAGGTTAGACTTGCGAAAAACGGATAACGTGAAATTTCCTCTGGCGAGCGCGGTGCATTTTAGTACGAAGCCTTTTTAAAGCAAGTATTCAGTATGTAGGTAACTTTTTTTTAATAACACCGTACGTGTTATGCTTATCGTTAGATAGCAAAGTAAAAAAATATATACTAGGTTTGTTTTGCATTACGTATACCGCTCGCAATGTATCACGGGCTTTATTAGAAAAGCATCATGGAAAATTCGCGACCTGACCCCTGAATATGAATGAAGTTTTTGCACCTGAGCTAATGTCGGTTTTATTATGTATTCTGTTTGCTTCTTGAAAGTGAAATCCTTGTTTTTGATTCACGAGTGTTTGATTAAAAATTGGTATTAAATAAGTAAAACATGTTTTTATTTTGTGTATTACATTTTTCCTCTCGATTACAAGGTTACTTTTTTGTGGGTGTGATTCTGGAAAAGGGGCGGAAAGGTATTTATTACAGGAAAAAGGGGAAGCGCGCGCCATTTGATTTGACCAATGAGCAATGAATCACTCTAGCATTCTAGTGTTATACAATGTTTTGTATGAAATCAGACGTTATATTTATATGTGTAAACTATATTAATAATTATCTTTACTATTAAGCGCCTGACAAAGTTCATCACTCTTAAAAAATTCAAGTAAGTAATATGGCATAATTCGAATAAATATTTTAGTGCGAATCATTTTCCTACGTTCAGGTTAATTTTTGTCGCTTTCAATATAATATTTTTTATTATGATTAAAGAGTTACATCGATTATTTCTATTCATAACTTGTTTTTTTTTTTCAGGATTTAAGTTACTATTGCGTGTTCACCAGGACTTAAACTTGCGCGAGTAAGCGTATGGCTTAATATAGAATTACATTTATTTTCATGCTTAAAATATATTCGACCAATAATATGAAGAAATTAACTACAATTTCATAGAAACAGACCAGATGTTACACATTATAAGCGACTATTGTAAGGTTTGCTCGGTTTTTGTGCTAGTTTTTCGTTCTTGTTTAGCACGGGTGCACTAACAGAGGAAATGAATCTTCTATTTACAATGCAACCATGTAGTAATGAAATAAAATGACAAATGAACTTATCATCATCAATTCTGTCAATATTTTTAAAGATCTTTTTTTTATACCATATAGGAGGCAAACGATCACATTTTGTTAAGCGATCACCGCCGTCCATAGACACTAGCAACCCCAGAGGAGTCGCAATTGCGTGGCCAGCCTGTGTTTGGGCGAATGGAGAGAAAGGGAGAGGGGTTAGAGGAGAGGAGAGGGGAGGGGAGATGGGTTTCCGGCGCTCTCACTGACCGAACGAAACGCGACAATGCAAGCACTGTTACTTCACGTCGGTTTTCTGTGAGAGGGTGGTGCTACCCCGGACGAGCCGACCCATCCACGATTCAGATTCAGATCTCCCTACTGTCATGATTATCTCACTCACCAATTCACTTTTTGAAAGAGAGATTTTCTAACCCATTTCACCACCACCACCACCAAAATTTCAAAGTATATAGTCAAATAACACAAGGTTATGGATTGAGGTGGCAACCACCACTGATCGGAGTACCTAGTCTAGGCAGTGGACTGTATACAAATTGGCTGGAGGTAGATACCCCTTCAAAAATGTATGCCTAAAGTATTTTCTTATCACTCACCTGATATAATATGTCTTCTCCGCCGCCGTGGCCGATGGTAAGAGTACCAGTTATCCCAGATAACACACAAGAAACACAAAATAGAATTCCGGGACGCCGTGGTAGTGGCGAGTGACTCCGAATGTAAACGCGGGTTCTTAGCAAGACGTTCCGAGCGAGTGTCGCCGATCAAGGGACCGATTATCTCCGATTGTCCGTTGACAAACGATGTGTTAATTAAAAAAAATAATTTTGTCTACCCCCAACCAATTTATGCCCGAACATGGATAATATATAAAATACTCTGCACGAAAGACTGAGATCCCGCCAAAAACTCTGCACTCCATAGATTACTTTGTGTTATTCCCAAACTATAAAATAACAAACAGATTACAAAATGTTATTTACGTATCACCCGATAGGATTTATTTTTGTTCAATCTAACATTATTACATGAATAGGTTTTTGTGATAGTAATTTGAGTGATCAAACCTCACGGGGCGGTTACCAAGGTTTTATAAATATCCTCATACTGTAATGGATTTAACAGCGTGGGTTGATGATTTGTTAAGGCTCGAATCCTAAAATGAATGAATGAATGAACAATTGAAGTATTAAATAAGACCGTAGGATTACATTTGATACGATCTTAAAAATTGATTGTACTGATACATATGTCAATGATATTATATTTAACGAGCTGTTACCTGCGACTTCTTCGATGTGGAATTTAACAAAACATTTTTGTTATAGCGGCATACCCGTTTTGGACACATTTTTTTTAGTTTATGGTATACTCACGAGTCCAGCAGATGTTGCCCCACTCTGATAATATAAAAAAAAACACGGACAATTATATCCCAAAACCTTACTCAGGAATCACTTTATATTTATCTAATGCTGAAATCCGCAAGAAAATTCAGTAATTTCTGAAGTTATCGCGAACAGATAGACAGAAGATATAGTTTTGTAACGTGTAGTGATACCAGAACCCTAATCGTTTCTTTTTTATAAGCCATTCCTTATAACATCACCTATTTGCTAGTGAAAGTGCCGTTAAATCGTTTTACCTGGAACAAACAGACAATACTTTTTTTTTCTTATAAATCCTGTATTCACTTTCACGTCCATTTAGTAAACAGCTTGTACTTTGACGTTACACACAGACTTATCAATTTTATGTACTTGCATAGATAATCAATTATATAGAACTAACGCTGCGCTGCACCAAACGGCGCGCCCGCACTTCGTTCTCATTTAGCGTACTTACTTAAACTTTGTATTATAATTGCAGCTTTGCTTCTAAATATATACCATGATATTTTCGGAATGTGAACGCAATCCTGTCAAGAGCAACACTTTCTGTTTTACTTGTCATATATTAAAAAAATATTTTTCTTAGTCGACGTCTTTTCATTCCCGCACTTTGTGTTGTTATCTTCTTGGCTAGCTAATCGCATCCTTCATATTAACCAACAGTTTGATAACAATGTTAGATACCTTAATAAACTGACTATCTTTACTACAAAAGCTAGAGTTTATCTGAGGTAAATCTAAGAAAAAAGTCCGATTTGAAAAAAAATGTTCAGTGGTAGATAGCTCAAATATCGAGGAAGGCTATAAAGCCTCCAAATATATCATTATGCTAAGCCCAACAGGAGTGGAGCACCAATGAAGAATGTTTGAAAATAGGCCCTATTTTCCTTTAGAGAACTTCCAAACGGTAAACGGTAACTATTCACGCGGACGAAATTGTGGGCAGAAGCTAGTGAAATATAAAGAGAATGTCTTTTAAGCATAGGTTTATAAATACATGTTCTTCTTTTTCAGGTAATTGAAGGAGTGTAGAGTGAGACAGTGTTTAAGTGTTGCTAGTCTGTGTATGGTTTGTGCATAATGATAAAGTGAGATTGAAGAAGCACAGAGGCCATGACAAGGCCGCGGGCTTGTGGCCCTGGCTGTGCTGCGTGGGCCTGCCTTGTAGTCCTCGCGGCTCTGGGACGATCGACCGCTTACACGGACACAGAAGAATTCCTGAGCGATTTGGATAAACCAGGTACGATAAATTTCTTAAGGTGCATTGAAAAGTGAACGAAGTGAACTTTCACGCTCGGATATACTCGGGTCCATTCGGCATTAAATGCTCTCGAGTCGTCATCAACAACGTTTCCTGTCAGAAAAGGATTACATCGTTCCAATAGTTCATTTTTTATTATGACGCATTATAACATTATTATCTTTGTTTTCTATATAATCTGTGTAATATCACAAGGTGTATTATTAGGCATTAAATACTACTATTATTCAATTACATATAAACATTTTTTTTCGTATCATAGAAGGCTAATACAAGCAGATTAATCACCACCTTCCATAGACACCAGCAACATTAGAGGAGTTTCAAGTGCGTTTCCAACTTGTGTTGGTGGGTTAGGCGGGAGGGGCAGAGAGGGAAGTAAAAGTGAGAGAGGTGGGCCTCCGGCGCTCTCACTGACCGAACGAAATGCAACAATGTAAGTATTGTTACGTCACGTCGGTTTTCTGTGAGAGGGTGGTAGTACCCCGGGCGAGCCGACCCTTTCATTCTGAAACCAGTTATAGCATCAGCGTGGCTCTACCACCTACAGAACTATGTAATTTAATATGCATTAGGGTGTCCATTATCTACCAAATTGGCGTTATTGACTAGAGTATTACTGAAATCATTAGTTTATAGCGTTAAAATATTTAAGGAAAAAAAATCCTATGGCATTTAGCCGAGCCTAAATGACAATACTTTTCCCGTTCATTTAACATGGGATTATTTTACTCTTATATATTTTTTCTTGATTGTTTTATTAAATAACTTACCAAATATTATTAATTCTCCATCTATTATGAGCCTTTGGGATTGACAAATTTTGATATTGGTGTCAAAAATTTGATTTTGATATTTAGTCCATCATATTTAATCCACCACGTGATCATAAGCACGTACTCACTTTTTTAATTGAACTTTAAAGATAAGAAATAACAATATTCGTGTCATAAAATCGTGAACGCAGGTGTAATTATCTACATCTTGGTTATTAACAAATTACCACAGATTAGAGATATTGAGTTAACAAACAAACTCGCGCGGCGGTGACGCCACGTCACTTTTGTCAATCAACTGACAGCTGTCAAGATGGCCTCGTTGTGCACAGATAACAAATACATTATAGCGTGTAATTAAGTAGAAATAATTGGATTGAATTTTATCTATGTAGGATATCTATCTATGGTATATGTATTATTGGGTAATTTCGTTAAACATTGAGTATTTTTTTATAGTTTTTTGATTATGAAGGGTGATTTTTATAGATGTGTGTGAGTAATAAATGTGACAGCAGTTATCGTGGTACGCGATAAAATGCCACTTTCAGGGGTCAGCCAGTAATCAAGCAGGTTGTTAGAGTTTTTATACTTGATTGGAGCGCTACATCGATGCGAATGTCATCTGTCACATACACTTTTCGACTTTAACCAGTGCACGGGGTTTTTAGTGGGATTTTAGTCTGTCATGTAGTGGATTTTATGTTTTATTCATAATCTTGTGATACTTAACTCTATATTGTGTAAAGTTAGTGGTGTTTTATGTAATATGGATAGTTTATTGTGCATAAGTGAAGTGAATGAAAAATAATACCACGGAACATGAATTTTGAGATGCCACAAAAATTGACAGGAAAGTTGTAACAAGATAACAATCATCTTTTTATAATATTGATATAACCGCACGACACTTTACTTGAATATCGATCTCCTAACTTATCCTGATAATTTTAAACCTAACTTTGACTTTATCGACTCAATACTTGGAGTTTGAACATTTTTTTAAATGATTATTCGAAGATTAAGAAGATAAAAAATGTCTGAAATATTATATAGAAGATTTGGAGCTTATGCTTTACATTAACTTGGACATAGCAGAAAAGAGACTAAAGGCTACATAAGAATTATTCATATTGACAACTTCAGAATTGGCAAAAGAAACGACTTGAATATTAAGATAAAAATATGTTAAAAATTTGCGTAATATCATGTAGAAGATTTGGCGCGTATGCCTTTATATTAACTTGAACAAGGAATAAAACTCACTAAGGAATATAAAAAGAACCACATGTATTGACAACTTCAGAATTGGCAGTATGGGTTAATTCCTTCGGCTGTCTTATTGGACAAATATGATTACTACTTAACCAGTACACAGTTCAGATGTTGCACCCGATTAGGCCTCCCACGGCAGCGGCTCAAGCCTAGGTTCGATCCCTCGGTAGGGAGCCCTTGAGTGCGTTGCTTGCGCGATACGGTGACACACCCATACATCACTGCTACAACACTACACGATCACCTCCACACACGTGCACGCTTACACGCTACACATCTTGGTGGAAGGGTTATTTTTGTTAAATTTTTTCCCTTATCGAACTGAAAAACTCTCCAAATTTACGACAAAAATATATGGAAGAGTTGTTGAGGCGGATATGCTTGGTACACATATACGTTTCAACAACTCAAACATATATGAATAGTTAGCTAGGGTAGCTAAGTTAGGTCGCGATTTTTGCATGCAACGGGCAACAGCCAAGCCGAGGTGTGCCGTGCACCCTTGAGCTGGTTGCCAATATAAAATCGGTTGAGTGCCTTAAACGCTCGCCTTAGTAGTCCGGTGAAGCTGTTAAGACCTTGCTAGGTCAATAGCGTAGTCAGTTCGGGGGCAAAAAAAAGCAGTTCAGATGTTTCCAAATTGGTGTGATAGCAACAAAATGAACTGCTGACCTTACAATGCTCGCCATAGTTTTTGGATTGTACTGTCCTTATTATCATGCATACTATGCTATTTTCTATGTGATATTCACTATTTTACTTCTAAATTTACTTATACCTTATGAGCATAATTGTCAGTTCTGTGTATAATTAGTTTATTATTTTTATATACTAGTGTTCATTCAATTGTTTGTATACGCCAGTAATGTATTTTTTTTTAATTTCCATACTATAAATTATTCATTTTTAAAGAGTGTACTAATATTGTCAATTAGTAAAGGATCGTGAAATGCATTGAACAGAGAAATTCATCAACTCATTTATAGTAAAAAAATAACTGATTCACATTTTTTTTAATATTTTTGCTATGCAACAGTATAATAATAGAATAAAACTTCGTACAACATTGTTGTAGTCTAGTAGAAATTCCATTAAATTAGTAAAAAAAAAAAAGAAATATTATACTATAATCAATCAGGTGGCATCATTCTAATAATGTTATTAATTTAATAACGGTATAACATAGACGGTGTATCGATAGCTACAATGGTGATTAACCGTGGTATTTTTAATTAGTCCCAACAACACTCTAAATAACTTGGCCGGTTAGACTTGTCTTATCGTAAGACGATGCGAGATAAAAGTTACGTATTTATATTTATTCAGCTCTTTGACGTTCTCATAAAGTTTTCGTATCAAAATGTGGCCGATTAAGTTTTTTTTTTATTTATTCATGAATCACACAACTAAATGTCCAGTGTGCGATACAACCCACAACGCAGTAACAGTTCAAACCACTACGCTAGCCGTACATTCACAGTATGCCATTGGTTCGTAAGACAATTCCTCTTATGTAGAATTAAGGTCGATGTACTGTAAAAATCAAAGCGGTACAAAATCAAACCGGAAACATAATAAAGTCATAATTTTTAAATTGTTAAGAGCTAAAACTTATATCTCTCAGCAATAATAAATGCTTTTTCTTTGAAGGTGCACAAGGTGTTACCAAATTTATAACGAGAAATGGATGTTTAGTACGCTTTCAATTAAAAACTATTGGACAGATTTTGAAAAAACTTTACAATAATATAGCTCATAGATCAGAATAACATATAGGTGATAATTTATAAAGGCATTGTTAAAATTAGTGAACTTTTTCCAAAAATGTTAAGTGACTTGGAAAAAATTCAGGTATATAAGAGCTGTCTTGGCGTTTGACAAAAAAATTATTAAAGTTACATGAAGAATATAAGCAAATGTGAGTTTATATTCAACCGATCGTCATGAATTGTTACATAGTTTAGTATACAGAAAAACATACAGAGCACCTTTCAAAATGTACCGCCCTTAAGGGACAGATCAAATTTATATAACGTGGGCGAAATTACAGACAAAAGTGAGTTACTTATAAAAACACAAACGTAGCTAAAAATGGCTACTAGTAATAGAGGTATGTATACACATATATAAAGCGCACTAAACGTTTCTGACACTAGCCAGTTACAGTAGGTACATTTCAAAAGTAACTAAAACATTTGAAAATGAAACTGTCTGGCTTTAAAATAGAGTTTGTTTTATTTATTTATCATATGTATTCACAGTTAGGCGCCATTTTGAATATTGCATGTCTATGTAACCGTGTATTTAAAATTAGAATTTTCGTAGTAAGATTTACTGCGATTTTAAAATAATTTTGACACCTCAGCAGAGTGACGCTCTCATTCAAACTGCTAGTAATGGAGCAACATGGAAAGTAATTTTAGTTAGCTAGTGTTAAACTCTGAAAATGTTTAGTACGCCCTACGCCGCATATATTGAAATTAAAAATGTAACTTTTATACAGCGTCAGCTTAAAATTGTATTTAAAAAATGACACACACGGCTCTGTTTACATGCATGATCAATCAGAGTTTATGTATGTAGGTGGGCATTGAAATCCACGCGGTTATGTTTAATATCTTATTATCTGAGATTGAACTGATCATTTGGGCTGTTAAGATACAAAGTAAGTACCACTTTATGTAATCGTATCCGTTTGCTACTGATAGAAATCAATTGTCTTGTTCCTATTTGATTATCGATTTTATTTTTACAACTAGCTGATTCTAGCTAGCTTTGTCGGGTACTTTATTACCTTCATAATATATTTTGTGTAGGTAGAGTGGAGAACACAGAAGCACCACAATACCTGCCCCATTTTTCTGCGGCAAGAAACTATATCTTTAACGCGTAATGCTACAAATCGTGGTCTGTTAAAACGTTAATAAACACATATTAGAAAATCATGATAATTCCTTTTAGATAAGAACCAAGTGTATTATTAACAAGAAATTATGGAAATTTATGCAGCAGTTTTTGAATGATTTGCGAATAATGGCAGATGTTTATTATTTAAATAGATACTAGTTGACGCGTGTACGCGTTGCTGTGGCTCAGTTATTACATGTTGAACTAAATAAAACACGTGCACAATAAAATAAACTGGAGTTGAAAAATAAATTAAATATTAAAACGTGGCCCCATCTACTACATATCTATAACAGTCAATACTACAGTTTTCTGCCAACAAAGTAATTTAAAGCGCCATTTGTTCGGTAACGATGAAATTTACTTTGAATAAAAATAATCAATATTGACAGTCATTTTATTTATTATTAGAAAAATATCGAGGCCATTATTTGAAATATGGATTATTATTGGACCAAATTATACATAAATGCCAACTTTCATGAAGATCGGTTGAGTAGTTTCTAAGTTTATCGTGGGCAAACATCATGACACTGGATTTCTATATACCTATTTACATTTCAGTCCCATTGCATGTCTTTCGATACTACGAAGCTTTGTTTTTGAAATACTTTCAAGTTATTCTTTTCTTGTCAAAAGCATCATATATTTGTAAATGTTAAAACGTCAACGTTATTCATAATTCTATGATAATCTATACTAATATTATAAAGAGGTAAAGTTTGTGAGTTTGTGACGTTGTGAATTGTGAAGTTGTAGGGCGTAATCTCAGGAACTACTGGTCCGATTTGAAAAATTCTTTCATTGTTATATAGCTCATTTATCGAGGATGGTTATAGGCTATATATCATCACGCTAAGACCAATAGGAGCGGAGCAACAATGAAGAATGTTTAAAAATCGGGATGGTTTTTCCTCTTGAGAGCTTTCGCTGCATATTCGTTAGCCCAAATTAACTATGTCCACGCGAACGAAGTCGCGGGCAGAGGCTAGTTGCATATAAATATATTCTATACGAACGATCGACTGCGACTTCGTCCAATTTAGATTAGAATATAATAGTTATGTAGTGACTATTAAGTATAGCTAGACATAATGTTATATTTACTACTCTGTAAGTACATTTACGGGAATTTTTGGTAGATGTTGGAATGTTATGTAGTGAATTTTATGTTTTATTCATAACTTGCAATATCATTACCTACTCGACAATACGAGTAATATTCAACTAGAAGACTGCTTGCCAAAAAAAATTACATACAATAGCTATTTTCAGTTAAAATAATAGTCTACGGTTATTTAAATGTTGCCAAGCTTATTTTAAAATTAATTCGTTCTTACCGATAATTCGAAATGTCTTTTTGGAATTCCGTAAAATGATTTGTTGTTAATAAAATGATTACATAAAACATTATATAAAAAAGAAATGAATTAGATTGCTTTTAAACCACTCCACAAATTAAAAAGTTAAGATACCATGTTCAAACAAATATAGGGCCATTACAACAAATCATATTTCAATTAACATGAGGCAGAATAAAACAAAGTAGCATCATTAGGGACACGACTGTAGACAACCCTATAATCGTTAATATGAATTATGGTTTCAAACATTATTATAAAACACAGGTATAACAATATCTATATTAGTAAGTCTTATATTTTGTATAGTTCTGTCTGTGTATTTTCTTTAAAAAAAATTGTGAATAACTATTAGAAAACCAATATTTTAATACTTTTAAATGAATTCTTATACAGTGGATGAATAAGTAATAACTAAATTGACAATAATTAACAATGGTATTTTTGAAATGATAAAGAAATAAACAAAAAATAAAATACACTTGCATAGCGTTTGTTCGAGATTTGGACCTTTTTTCGTCATAAAAGTTTTTTTTTTTTTTCGAAATGTCTACGCTATTGACCCAGCAAGGTCTTAACAGCTTCACCGGACTACAACACGCACCTTTTCTGTATAAGTAACAGTAGGTTTACAAAATTTGAATAATTAAGGCGTGAAATCATAACAGACAATCTCATATTTGTAATATTTGGGGTATATAAGATATATGCCGTAAGAGTAAAATAATGACTTGGTCATAGACGAAGGCGAGATCGATTTTTAATTGCATAATTCAATAATGAATACATGTACGATAAGATTAGAATAGTTTAGTTAGGTCAGATCGGGGTTTTCTTTGGTAACAGCCCAAGCCGAGGTGTGCCGTGCACCCTTGAGCATTTAACTAAACAAAATCGGCTGGGTACCTTAAGCGCTCGCCTTAGTAGTCCGGTGAAGCTGTGAAGGCCAATAAGGCCAATAGCGTAGTTAGTTCGAAAAAAAAATAGCATGCGAAATCGCGAACACAGCTTTTTTATATGGTTACAGAAGAAGTTGTGTAAAATTTTACGAATAAAGGAGCAATCAGTTTAACTTCTCATTAAAATCTTGTAGTAATCTTAATTGACAATTAGCCCTCGAGTGCAATACTTGGATACCATTGCCGGACTGTAAATTTAAGCGCTACGTCAAGCGGTTTTGGTGTCAAAAGGCTATTTATTTTAGAGTGGATCAATATGTGAAAGATGTCTGGAGTTGACTCCTCTCTGTGCATCCAATAAAAACGATTGTAACGTGTAATGTGTTTATATTATATGTAAAAAAATAAAACCCCGTCGAGTATATTGTCGGTTATTTTCGATAACTGGGTTGTTTCTTCAGCCTGATGCTAATTTTGACGTTCTTATGCGCATTATTAGGGCCTAAATTGAGTAATGTAATTTTGAGTAATAAAGTAATGGCTCAGTGATAGTTCCATAAGAATATATTACCAATAAGTAAATATTTGTCATATAGTAAATATAGTTTTTTTTAGAATCATGATATAATTTAATTTAGATATAAAACTAATAAGTACATATTCACAAATATGGATATTTAGCAACCATACACAGAAATATATAATAGTTATGCACCAGACATGTCGGTTATATGTGGGAGTATTCATCTAAATATTTGCTACCGTTGCCTGTTTCAGGCTTGTATTAATTAGACAAAGTGGAATAATTTTGATGGAATTTAGCTGAAAAATCAGGTTCAAACCCAAGCTTTACAATAGCGTCTGCACTAATATAGGACTCATTGTCTCATGATACTGAAAAGCATACATTTATGTGTGTACGTATATTGTATTTTATGTATCAGAACTGTACCCCACTGCGACGGTACCCACACGCTTGCTCATACATCCGACTGTCATTGTACCTCGCTTTATGGGGTTTTGTCACGCGCCGTGGTTCACTATCGCTGACCGCGTATCAGACTCGACATGGTTCTGTACATTAATACTAATTAATATTATAAATTTGAATATGAGCTTGTTTATTAGGATTTTACGCTTTCATGTGATATTTTGTATAAACTTTAAAAGGGGTATAGAAAAGGACATAGACTTAAAAATGTACCCAAGCAATAGAAACTTAAAGCAAAAGCTAGACTCTCATATTAAAACTCAACAAATATTGTTTATTAGCTCCTGCTCGTGATTTCGTTCGCGTTGATTAAAAACGGAAGTAAATTCTCTATTTTAAAACATTATTCGTTGGTGCTCCGTTACTATTGCTTTTAATGTGATGATACATGTGCAGCATATAACGTTATTCGATAAATGAGCTATTTAACACTGAAATAATTTTTCAAATCGAACTAGTAGTTCCTGAGATTAGCACGTCCAACAAAACAAACTAACTTTATAATATTGGTATAAATTACTACTCTTCTCTCGGACTTAATTCGAGCCGTCATTCAAATTACAATAACATTTGATGAACGGAACCGCTTTTAATGAAACAAAGACTCAAGATTTATGATTTTCTTGTAAATAATAAAAAAAAATATAAAGTAAAAAAATTATTGTAAACCCAGTACTTTAGCAGTGATGCGTGTTCATACAAATAGATAGACAGCCATGTAGGCAGAAATTTCTAAAAATGATTGGAACGTATTTTTTTTTACCTATTCCTAGACAACTGCAATAACTTTTTTCACAAAAATTTACAGACAAGTTACATTTACATTCTTATTATATATACAAATATTGATAGAAGATGTACACTTGCACAATAACGAGAGGTCATGTATAGTAGAATTGCTATATTTTAATATAATTCTTATTTATTAAATGCGATAAACAATTGTACTCGGACATACATGTATGCCTGATATTATAGGAAAAAAAACAGAGTTTATAAAGATCAATCCGCTCCGCCGCCCGTAGAGTTATAGGTTTGTTATAGGCAGACTATAATTTGCAATATAAGACAAAATGTATGTTTAAATCGATCACTCAGGTATTATTTTTATTTCTCAAATCCCGTTACCTTAATTTATACAGTGAGAGTATAAAAAATTAACGAAACGTTTCTTAAAAACAACGATTGAACCCAAATCGATATCACCGTATAGTTTTTATTTCGATGGATAATAATATATCAAAGGTTTTACGTTTCCACCGATCGATAGTACGATACTTACAGATAACAATAATGATTCACTGTCTATTCAATCTAATTTATTTTAATAACAACAGAGAACTTAAATCTTGGTTGTATAGAACAATTTATTTTAACTATGTAGTCAATTTCCAGTATCTATACATATAATAAAAATGTAAAGCTAACGTGAAAGACATTGTTAAAGATGTCTACGAATAAGCAATAAAATACATTTCAATCATTTTTAGAAATGTCTGTCTCTTTGTATGACCACGCATCACTTCTAAAGTACTGAGTTCATAGTATAACCTCAGAAAATCGTAAAGTATATCCTCGGGAGTAACTAATTTATACTATATCAAAATTATTGTAATTTGAATGATGACTGGAGTTAAGTACGAGAGAAGAATAGTAGTCTATACTAATATTGTTAAGCTAGAGGTTTGTTTGTTGAGTAGGTTGAATGCGCTAATCTCAGGAACAATTGGTCCGATTTAAAAAAGTCTTTCAGTGTTAGACAGCTCATTTATCAAAGAAGGCTATAGGTTATATATAATTACGGAGCACCAATGAAGAATGTTTCAAAATCGTCTTTTTTTCTTCTGCGGGTTTCCGCTGCGTGTTGACGTTAGCCTAAAATAACTATTCCACGCGAACAAAGTCGCCGGCAGAAGCTGATATATAAATATAAGAGTTATAATAATATGAGTAGTTATGCACCGTTCTCGAAGTTCAAATTTTAAGTTTTTTAGTTTTTCCATGGTTTTTTACATGTACAAGATTTGAAGATCTTCAAGAATGACGTAATATATTAGAAACGGCTAAAATTGGATTTACTTTATTTTGAAATGTAACGACTCATGTAAAAAGTATGGGTGCGCAAAATAAAACAAACTACTGGATAGGCCTCGTTTTTTTTTTTGTTTACTTCTGAGGCACTGGGCCCTCATTTAAAAAAAGATTATCGAGTATTGACTTATTACAGTTTTAAAAACAAGTTTTACAGGTACTACGCGTGCAGTTGTGTTTTCCTGTCGTAGAGGAATGGGCTAAGCGATGTGTTGCTTATGTTTTCTTCTCCTTACATAACCTATATTATTAATGTGATAAATAATATGGACGCAGGTACCAGCTAGTATAATACAATATAAAAGTGACTTTTGGGTAATAATGGTGTTTTTTAAGCTATACATATTTTGACGCGTTTTGGAAAAGTGATAGTGAAATTATACAAAGCGCGCGTGCACCAACACGTAAAAGTGACATTATGCAGTTAATATGTAATCGTCTGCCAAGTACGTAAAAACTCATAACTATATTCAAGGTAGTTTAATCAAATACGTATAAATCTACAACATATGTTTCAAATCAGTGGAGAATCAAGGCTGTCGTAAATACTGCAAATAGAAGTGAAAACTCGGAATAATGAAATAAATGTGTTTACTTTTGAATTTCCATATTAATTATAGTGTTAATGACAATATTTAAATTTCAGAATTTTTTCATTGACATGATTAAGATTAGTTTGGTTTTCATATTTGTTGGCTCTTCGTGTAATAATTATATAAGTCTATTAATCAATCAAACGTACGTGTACGCGGGTCCTTATCCTACAAGTCGCTCGTCTGCCGCAAGCCATTCGAGAATGATCTGTTCAGGGACGACTTCCTCCTCGTACATATTCAGATAGCAAGAAGTAACACCACAATTAGACAGCCAACACGTGTTATATTGTTCCATTTCCATCATACATTACAGAAAGCTTATCATTCTCTTTAATCGCTTCTGTATAATGCTGCGACATATATATATATATATCTCCTGCCAAAAATACCGTTCAACGTGCTTAAAAAAATAAAAATTAGAAAGATATGTTCGTATATAATACATATAAATGTGTACTTGTGTATGATTTTCAATTATATATGAACGTTAGTTTGTTGTGAGTATTCGTGATAAAAGTATTTTTTTATGTATACGAGTATTATAAACCTTTTTTTATTAAACCGCAACGCTGAGTCTTGCGTTAAGCACAGATCAGTCCAAAGACGATGATTACCGCATAGTCCACTATTACTTGAGCACTCAACTTTAAAATTAATAATCTATTAATTATTTCTTATAACTTGTCAGTGAGTGTGGTTTGAATTTTTTTTTTTTTTCGAAGTGATTACGCTATTGACCCAGAAAGGTCTTAACAGCTTCACCGGACTACTAAGGCGAACACTTAAGGCACTCAGCCGATTTTATTTTGGCAACCGACTCAAGGGTGCACGGCACACCTCGGCTTGGCTGTTGCCTGTTGCATGCAAAATCGCGACCTATCTTAGATAACCTAGCTAACTATTCATATATATATGAGTTGTTGAAACGTGTATGTGTACCAAGCATACACGCCTCAACAACTCCTCCATATATTTATTATCGGAAAATTGAGTTTTTCAGTTCGATAAGGGAAAAAAAAGTAAACCCTTCCACTTCCATGTGTAAGCGTGTAGGTGCACGTGTGTGGGGGTGATCGTGTAGTGTTTTAGCGGTGATGTATATTCGTGTGTCACCGTATCGCGTAAGCAACGCACTCAAGGGCTCCCTACCGAGGGATCGAACCTAGGCTAGAGCCGCTGCCGTGGGAGGCCTAATCGGGTGAGTGTAGTTTGAAAAATGTCGCATCTGATTGACTAACCTTTAATAGTTGAAACACTCCGCTCTACTGTTAACTCTGGCTACGCTGTTTGTATCGCCGATGCGGCTTGAATTTTTAAAACTTAGACAGGCGTCACCCACGGACGTCACAGGTGAAATATTGTAGATGTGTATGTTTACGTAATAATATTTACAACCCCAAATAGAATTCTATTTACGATTTATTCCTACAAACTAATATCTTAAAATAGCTCACATATAGAAATGTAATACTCAATGTTTGTTGAAATGTTAGGAAAAAAAATGGTACAGCGGTGATACTTTTATTTCAGTATTTCTTTGAAGCCGTTAATTAAAAACAAAATTATTGTACAACTGTTTTTAATAAACCTACACAAACATAATGGTTTCATTTTCAATTGAAATTAGTATATTTAATAGTTTAGATGAATTATGATAAGAGAATGTACTGGAAGTTCTTTAGTGAATAATTAATCTATATTTAGTCTTATAACTCGCTATATATATGAAGTAATGTGACAAAACATTTTGTGTATTTTGGCCAAGGAAAAAAACAATAATTTAGTAAAATGAATCATATATGAAGCTTAGGTATGATAATATAATGTAAAATAACCCGTGACCACAGTATGAATTAAAAATAAGAATACTTAATATAGTCACTTAAGTACCTACCCAAAACCTTAATAATTTATTTTTACGACCCAATGAATAAATCTAAACTGCTCATGAAATTAATAAAGTTAAAAATGGCAGATCGAAATAATCACCCATTACTCGATGGATGAATATTTTAAACCTATAAAATTGCTCTTTCATAATAATGGATAGTTTCATAACCTTTGAAATTATTAAACGAGAAAATTGAAAATCCATCAAAGTACGCTTGAAGCGTTAATTGGTCGCCAGTTAATGGCTAAAAGAAAATTCATGAGAATTACTTTCATTATTAAAGGAAAATCGCGAAGCGTGCTGCAATGAAGCGACAGTTTAATTTAGTCGTTTTGTGTACAGGTATGCATTTAGGATGGAACGTAGTGCCGACACCCCTCCAGTTAAAGCTATGATGGCTTAGTGTTCTGAGTGAATATGCGTTCGGTGGGGCATGCAGCGTTCAAGAGCGTCGCTTACGCGCTACTCAGGATACCTACGTCTTAATACATCTGTTTGAAACGAACGCCACAGGTCCTTTTACGCTCGACGCTCGATTTAAGCATCCACTCTGGCCGTATACTTAGTTGTTCGTAGAAGCGATGATGGCATAGTTGTTAGCGTGTTCGGACACCGCATCGATCGACACAGGTTCGAATCTTTACAACTAAGTCGGACTTTTCGATGACGCAACACATCGTAATGAAACCATAGCATGGTAATATAGGGTTTTTCTAACCTTTTCCTAAGCCTTAACCTTCTAGTAAAATCTATCGCCAAGCACCTGTTGGTGTTTTCAGTGAGCTGCACTGGAGAGCCAGTCCTCTCTAGGTTTAGTGTGTTTATCATCTCAAACCACCATCCAACGAGATTGTGATTAAACGTTAAAACTTTTTATTTAAGGGTAGAAGACTGTGCCAGGTTTTACTCTATTTGTAGCTCTATACATATATTTCTATCATAAAGCAAGAAGACTGTGCCAGCTTTTACTCCATTTGTAGCTCTATACATATATTTCTATCATAAAGCATAGTGTTTGGCAATAGACATTGGCATACCAGGCATTCTAACTTGATAATTTAAATTTCTATTATATGCATGGTCTCAAGATCATTCACTGCGTACTAGAATGAGACGACTTGCAAAAAAAAGCAAAGGAACATGTTAATATTAGAAGAGGACTTACAATGAAATGCTGTTACTGAATCATACCTAATGATGAACGCTTGATGAGAGTTTTTCAACGTGAAGGTGGTAGGTAATAGGTAAGCATTAGAAAGAGATCTACTATGATGTCATGGTGTCATCGAGATGATTGCCTTCACCAAAAGTTTCGGTTCATTACTCGAATCGAAAATACGTTGATCAACGCGGTTTTTAAAAAACGCTTCCATTAAGCGATCATCGCTTGAAGAATATTAAATAAATAAATATTGCATTAATGAGAATAATACATCACCACATATTATAAAACAAAAGTTCCGCTGCATTTGTCTTTATGTCTGCTCGCGATAAAATCAAAAACCAATGAGCAGATTTTCATGCGGTTTTCATTATTACATAGAGTGATTCGCGAAAAAGGTTTAGATATATTATTTGTCAACATTTTTTTGTAAATTGGTTGAAATATAACAATAAATGTTGGGAGTGAGGGAAAAGTTAAGCCGCCCGGGAGCTTTCGTCGAAAAAGCTGCCTAATTCCTTTGAGATATAACAAAACAATTGAAATCAACGCAGACGAAGTCGCACGAATCAGCTAGTAGATTATACAGATAAATTAAACTAATATTTTAATAAGACATGGAACGCTCATTGCACGAATTCCAACCAATCTATTATCGGCTATACTTTTTGTTATGTAAATTAAAATACCCGGTAAATGTTACGGAAGTCAATTTTTTCATCCAGATCACGTGTATTATTTATTATAACAACTTTACTGCCATGGTAACCTAATGTGCTTTCTCATGGGCGTAATAAAATGATTCTATAATCATAACAAAGGTTACAGAGTTTCAGAACAAAGTTATAGTTTTATGACCCACCACCGAAACCCTTAATGCGTATCTGTATATAATACATTATTTATTTTTAAAAAGTTTCTATATCATAACACTTGTGAGTTCTCAATCTATTTTTATTAGTACCATTATTTAGTTTTCAGCAAGATTTTATGTTCAGGACTGCTGAGTTTATGCACCATAGTAGATTAAACGTGTTTATCTACGTGGCCGGGAGCCGCCATATTTGTGTGTAAATTGTCGACTCTTTTTGTCATGCTGTTCAGAAACATGAGACAGGAAAAATACTAGCACATGGGAGCGTACGTGAATATATTATAATAGGGCAAAGATAAAATGTCGTCCATATGAATGTATGACGTCATCCCTAGTGACGTCATGGTAATTATTTGATCGGTCAACCCACCAGGAACAATCGAATAAAATGTTAACCGACAAAGAAATGCAACACTGAATATAGTTAGGACGAATTATCCGTAAATATGACTAGCCCAACTGTCTGAGCGATGACACCCCGTATCTATTTCTTGGTCGCTAAGACATTCAACTAAAGCCAACAGTCAATAATAATCAAGATAAACAACCGATACCTCTAACCAATCGTGTCTCAGAACAGGCTAATTAGTACGGATCTACAGTAGTCAACAGTACAGACGCAGGTCAATAGTAACTACCCCGATATGTATTTCCTATTTGGTCTGAACTGGTCTGTCAAATTCTCTTTATAATTCAGCCTGGACTGAATTATAAAGAGAATTTTGTATGAGTTAACTGATTGACATAACAAATCGTTGAACGGCATAAACAGTCGTAAAAAGCGCAGGTCCTTCGAGCCCCGAGCGTTCCAGATGTACTTGACCCGTATAAATCGTCGAGGAAAATCGCTTATTGTTTCACCCGAGAATTAATGGTATGGATTTTTATGGATGCTTTATTTTTATTTGCTTTTTCTTTATAATCCGGCTTTTTTTATAATCTACTGCTGCTGGATTCCATATATTATGAAAATATATGGGATAGAATTTTTGGTTTACTTAATATCTATGAATTATGTATGTACATATCTGTTTTGTATTGATACGCACCAGTATTGAGGCATCCTTATATGTTGTTTTTTACCTGGATATTTTTGAGTAAATCTATCCAAAACTCTGATTAACCATGAAGTTTTTTTTATGCCTGATGTTAGGTGATCACCGCCACCCATAGACACTTGTACCAGGAGAGTCGCAAGTGCGTTGCCAGCCTATGTTTGGGGGAGTAAATGTGGAGGAGAAGTAAGAGAAGAGAAGAGGCGAGGGAAGGAGTGGTCCACCGGCGCTCTCACTGACCAAACGAAACGCAACAATGCAAGCACTGTTACTTCACGTCAGTTTTCTATGAGCGGGTGGTACTACCCCGAGAGAGCCGACCGATGCTGAAACCAGTAATAGCTTCAACGCGGCTCTACCACCTACAAAAAAAGTACTTACAATGACATAAAATAAAGTGTATATCTTTTATTTTGTCTTCATGTGTGTGCCTCGGAAAATTGGTGTTTTGTAACATGTTAACATCCACCTCCGGTGCCATTGAATCGCGTCCGGGGAGCAAG